>JASPKZ010005686.1:1200000-1800000 GCA_030220185.1 Diploptera punctata
AAGTTCATAAGTTTTCTGAATGTGGATCTTTTCCCAAACCTTGAGTTCCTTTTGTGTGTCTATTTGTTTAATCAGACTGGCTTTACTCAAGGTTTGGGAAAAGATCCACATTCAGAAAAACAAAGGAAAAGCTATGAACTTTGAAATTCCCGCAAACTTTGACCTGATCCAGAGGTTCATTGGTCCACCAACAGAGGGAAGAAGAAGAGTTTCTTCCAATCGACATAACATCAGTCGCCAAGATTGTACTGAAGATGAGATTGTTATGGTCTCGAAATCGCGAGGTAAGAAACATTTCATTTCTTGTAATCAAATGGTAAAAAGAAAAATTTATGCCTGAACCGGGAATCAAACCCCGAACCTCCAGCTTTCAGTGCTGATGCTCTTAACCATTGAGCTAATTCAGGCTTCCTTCCCATCCAAGCATAAATCCTTCCTTTACCTTATTGATTACAATAATTTAGTTGTGTACTTTAATATACTTATTTCAATCATTGTAACAGCTTTAGCTTCTTAATATTAATCTAATAATTAACATTTCATTTCACCATAATGTATTATATTTTCGTGTTTATTAATTTTTTTAACACTACTTTTTAGCTAGTAAAGCTTATTAATAAAAGTCAATACTGAATCACCTCATATACATGTTCTTTAACACAGAACTGCAGTATCGAGTGCCATCGCTCCCATCATCAGCTGCTGTCATGACTGTTGATTCTTCATCATGCCAGTCATCTTCTAAACTGCCATCTAGAGTTAATTTGATGAACTTTGTAATCAAATTATATTTAAGTGGTGTTTTTGACTCACCTTATATTTCTTGATTTTTATGCAGACCTACGTTTCGTCACCTACTTTGTGACATTCTCGATGCCACACAACTGCCATCTTGCAGTTGTCCCTACTGCAAATTGATTTCTGCGCTCTCTATTGGTTGACCGATGAACTTCCAAATCAAACCACTCTCCTTTTCATTGGGAATTTCAAAATTTGTGGTTTTCTTTTTATTCTTGCATATGTAAATTTTCTCCCAAATTGTGAGTTCCTTAGATTTTTCTGTTTAAGTAATTTTGCCCTAGTTTCAATTCTGTGTATTTCTGACCATGCATGTGCAGCTATTGCAGATTTTTCTATTTCTCCATTTTTAACATTTCTAAGGTGTTCATTCAATCTTGGATTCAAGTTCCTTTTTGTTTTTCCTATGTATACCTTTTCACAATCTTTACAATCAATTTGATAAATTCCTGATTTGTTGCCGTCTTCAATCTTTTCATTTTTGTTGGTTTTGATTAATTTATTCAAACTTATTAAATACTAATGGGTGTTATGTAAATTTCTTGAATTTTTTACCAATTTCTTTACCTGTCTGAAGAGTACTTTCATTTATCACTTTTTGTTTCTTGAATTTTTTAAAAATTTGTAATCAAATTTAGTTCATCTCGAGACTCAAAATTCATGGATCTAAAATGGTTTTTCTGAATCCATAAATCTAGATCCATGAATTTTGAGTTTGCAGATGAAAAAAATTTGATTTTCAAAGTTCATCAAATGAACTCTAGATGGCAGTTTAGAAGATGACTGGCATGATGAAGAATCGACAGTCGTAACAGCAGCTGATGATGGGAGCAATGGCTCTTGATACCGTAGTTCTGTGTTAAAGAACATGTATATAATGTTAAGAATTATTTATTAACTGAAAACCTCACAATGAAAAATTCCCAACATTATTAGGTTTAATTTGATTTTGAGTTAGTATTTTTTTAACATTCTTACCTCATATGATTGTTTTGTCGGACATATGTTTCAAAGCTGTTGCTCCATCATCAGTGGTTACATAAACTGATTTTTTTCTTTTCTTCAAGTTGTCGGCCCTGGATCTGTGTTCCAAAGAACTTGGTAACGAGGCTCCTTTCTCCAGGAATTTCAAAGTTCATAATTTTCTATTAAACCATTGATAGTAGGAGATCGCTATCTTGTTTGATACTTATATGCAAAAAACACAAAATCGATCTAAATACAAAATTATTAAAACAGTTACAAAATACCAATGAACTCACGATATGGGAGAAAATCTATAAACAGAAGAACAAGGAGAAAATTATGAACTTTGAAATTCCTGGAGAAAGGAGCCTCATTACCAAGTTCTTTCGAACACAGATCAAGGGCTGACAACTTGAAGAATAGAAGAAATCAGTTTGTATAACCACTGACGATGGAGTAACAGCTTTGAAACATATGTCCGACAAAATCATATTAAAAAATACAAACTCAAATAGTAAATTTTTATTACTCATTTCATGCATCTCAATGATGGATAAATTATATTTGAAGAAAAAAAATATACCCAAGTCTAAGTGTATAATATAATTTATCCATCAATGAATAGTAAAGCTTATTTTTCAATTTTTTATTTACTAGCTAAAAGAAGTAGTGTTAAAAAAGAATAATAAACACTTACTATTGTTTAGTTGTTTCTTGACTCACCTCATACTTCTTAACTCCCAAGCAGACTCGAGTTCCTTCACTTCTTGTGACATTCTCAATGCTGTACTACGTTCACAACTGATGTCCAACGGCCTCCTCTCCTGCAGACTGACCTCGTCACAAATGAAGTGAAGAAACTCGAGTCTGCGTGGGAGTTAAGAAGTATGAGGTGAGTCAAGAAACAACTAAACAATATTAAAATAATATTTAAAGAGAAAAATTATACGCTCAGACCGGGACTTGAACCCGGGACCCTTGGTTTTCTAGTCCAAGTGCTCTACCATTTGAGCTACCTGAGCAAGTACCGATCTAAACGCAAATCTTTCTCTATATACGTTGAAATTCCCGCCCACCAAATGCTTTGAAGCCTTTGCTTCTATCTTTGCAAATGGCGGCTCCTATATTAAGAAGACATATTTGGGAATTATACATTACATTATAAATGCCAGTACGGCTATTTTCGATGTTTTTATTATTAATTTCATACATCTCAATGATGGATAAATCATATTTAAAGAGAAAAATTTCTTAATATAGGAACCGCCATTTGCAAAGATAGAAGCAAAGGCTTCAAAGCATTTGGTGGGCGGGAATTTCAACGTATATAGAGAAAGATTTGCGTTTAGATCGGTACTTGCTCAGGTAGCTCAAATGGTAGAGCACTTGGACTAGAAAACCAAGGGTCCCGGGTTCAAGTCCCGGTCTGAGCGTATAATTTTTCTCTTTAAATATGATTTATCCATCATTGAGATGTATGAAATTAATAATAAAAACATCGAAAATAGCCGTACTGGCATTTATAATGTAATGTATAATTCCCAAATATGTCTTCTTAATATAGGAGCCGCCATTTGCAAAGATAGAAGCAAAGGCTTCAAAGCATTTGGTGGGCGGGAATTTCAACGTATATAGGGAAAGATTTGCGTTTAGATCGGTACTTGCTCAGGTAGCTCAAATGGTAGAGCACTTGGACTAGAAAACCAAGGGTCCCGGGTTCAAGTCCCGGTCTGAGCGTATAATTTTTCTCTTTAAATATGATTTATCCATCATTGAGATGTATGAAATTAATAATAAAAACATCGAATATTAAAATAAACCTCATAGTGTTATTTCCTACCTACATAACTTAATAAACACTTACTTACCAAGCTGCAGCTCTATGTACAGCGCCAGCATAATCACGTGGATTGGAACATCACATCCTGGACTCTTTGACATCCAAACCTGTTTCAAAGTCTCTCCTGCTTTATCCAATTCTCCTCGGATAGCAAAAGCTACTGCTAAATTATACTGCATTACAGCTCTGGCAGTTGGTAGTGTGTTTGGAAACCACGCTGTTAAAAATAGTAACTTAATATTAATGCAAAGAATAACAATACAAAAAAAAAATTTTTTTTGTTCAGTGCCCCAGATTGTCATTTCGACATTTCTGGTATTCTCTCCTGGCATTGGCATAATTGTAACCTACTTCTGAGGTTTTGGGAACCTGAAAGGCAGGGTTACAGCTGCCCCAATGATATGATGAGTGATGATAATGATAAGGATAGTGGTTTATCTTAATAAAATAAGTGCTAAAATTCATCGGAGAACATATTGTTTAAACAACTCACCTCATAGGATTCATGCTTCCATGATATCGCGATTTCAAACATAGTCATGTTCATCGTCAGCCATAACTCCGACTGACGGAGTTATGGCTGACGATGAACATGACTATGTTTGAAATCGCGATATCATGGAAGCATGAATCCTATGAGGTGAGTTGTTTAAACAATATGTTCTCCGATGAATTTTAATGATTATACCTCATAATGTTTACTTCCCAACATTAATTAAATATAAAATAAGTGCTAATCACATAACACAAGCTGAATTACTTTGTTGGCGACTGGTGTTATGTCGATCGGCATAACACCAGTCGCCAACAAAGTTCTGATGATGAGACAGTTATAGTCTCGAAATCGCGATCAACTTAGTAAATTTATATGAGGAGAGGTAAGAAACATTTAATTTCACCATAAATTAAACCTCATAGTGATTAATTCCTATAAAAGTTAAATATAAGAATAACATTGTTTATTTTTTATTATTTCACTCACCTCATACTTCATAATTCATAGCAATTTGCTATGAATTATGAAGTATGAGGTGAGTGAAATAATAAAAAATAAACAATATTAAAGAATATTTGAAGAGAAAAATTTTTCTCTTCAAATATAATTTATCCTTCTATGAGAAGTGTTAAATTAATAATAAAATCGTCAATATTAAAGAACCTCATAGTGTTATTTCCTATCTACATAACTTAATAAGAATAACAATTTTATATATTATCAGTTTAACATTTTTTTGAGAGTAGTTGGGATGACAAAGAGTCCCTGTAATGCATAATAGCATGCTTTTGCAGAATTGAGTCAATGTTTAATTTCTTTCTGCACCTCATTCCTGTTTGTTATTATTGTTCCTAGGTATACGAATTCAGCTACTTTTTCAAAATTTCTCCCAATTATTATTAACTGTCCATTGACATTTTATAATGTATATCTATGTGTGACCAACCACATATTTAGTTTCATTGATATTTACTTCCACCCCAATTTCTTAGGTTACTCAACAGTGCGCATATTGGCCCTTAGAAGAGAATTCAAATCTAATTCTGATAATTGAAGACATGATATATGATGATAATACTAGACATGTTACCTCTGAGAGGTTTGTGGTGTTCAGCGCCATCCACTTTTTCTCTGTCCACATCTTTCTCAGGTGGAGGATACACGAGGCTCAGTTCCTTCACATGGTCCGGATTCAGATGTTCAATTGCATCTGAGATCTTGTCCAGCAAGACCAGAGCTTCTGCTGCATACAGGTGTCCCAGCATCCTGCAACATCATAACAATGCAGCCAATATAACCAACTAATTCAATCAATAATTACATTTAGCTCTCTCACTTGAACATAACTCAGCAGTGGCAAACACCCCAAATAGTAAAAAAAAATCTGGAATTTATCAAATTAATCGTAAAGTATACACAGGTAAAACAAAAAGGAATTTAGACACTTGCACAAAAGACCACTTTACAAAATTGAAAATGGTGAAATTGAAAAATCAGCAATTGCAGCACATAGTTTGCTGGAGAGGTATAAAATTGAAAAAGAAGCTAAACTTTTAAAACATTTGGCAAAACCCTTAGAATTAACAGTTTGGGGTGAATTGTATGTTTAATAACATGAAGATATGTATGGGAAGATGAAGTCAAGAATGGAGGAAGCAAAATTCTACATCGGACTGTAAAAAATATGTGATTACCTATGAACTCCAGAGAGTGCTGGTTGTACAAGCAACATCTGTGCATGGTCAAGAGCCAGTATGTAGTCTCCGAGACACAGTGCAACATATGCACTCATCGCTAACACAGAACATCGCAGACTGGCCACTTCATGCCAGTCCAGAGGGTTTGAAGGAGCTGCATACACATAGTGAGTTCCAGGTGTGCGTGGTATGTTGGGTCCATCTGGCGTGTCGGTTGGAGGAAGAACCACAGGCTCGTCAGGTTGACAGTCTGGCAGCAGCAGCAGAGCATTGCGCAGACACAGAGAAGCAAATTCAACTGTTGCGACAGGAATGGCATACGACACACCCTCGCAGCTGTATTTGGTGTCTCTAGAGAGTTGAGGAGTTAGGATTATTTTCCTGTGTGTGCCAGTACCCACCACACCTTGCACCAGATCTTTCCGCCGAGCATGGATGTTGAAGTCACTCTCGTTATCCTAAAACAGTGGTAAGGGAACCATGAAATATAATTTAATCACTTCAATTATAATTATTGATCCCCATACAGGACACGAGTGCTCCCCTAGTCGGAAGTTTCTTAACCAGATTAATTTAGTTATTTTCAATATTTTTGTTTTAAATTAGTCACTTATTGCAAGGGATAGTGACGTGCATTTCATCACCTCTCCTATCCACATCTCATTCTCAACCTGCTCGAGTACTGGTGGTATAACCACATCACCTTAATGTAGAGGAAATGCTACATTAGTGGGAACCCCACAATAATACCCCTCTGGGCAAAAATAATTTACATTTCCTTTCAAGTCTCAAACCAAGCCTCGGATAATTCCTCTTTGAGACTGTAACAGGGCACACGGCCTAATACTTGCATGTATGATGATGATATTAAAACAAGGAGAGAGAGAATAAGGAACGACAAAATCAGGGAGACATTAAACGTAGAAAAATTAACAATAGACATAGGAAAAAAAATAGACTAAAATGGTTTGGACATTTAAAAAGAATGGAAAAGGAAAGACTACCACAAAGACTGTCAAATCTCAAGATACAAGGAAAATGACCACAAGATAGACCATAAGAAAGATGGATGAACCAAGTGAAGAAAAGTTTATAAGAAAGAAGATATGACTGGGAAGAACTAAAAAGAAGGAAAGCATGGGAAAATAGAGATTGTTGGAGGCATATTTGGAATCGACATTCCGAAAGGAGGACACAATAAGAGGATGATGATGAGCCTTAAATTAGTTTAGATAAATTAAAAATAATACATTTTAAGAGAAATTAAACTGATGAAACTGTACTTACAGCCTTATGAGCCATCACACAACACTCGGCCAGTCGCAGCCACAGACGAGGGTTCATGTGATACACCTGGACGGCTTCAGTGAGGCAATCAAATGCTTGAATCGGTCGACCAGCATGAAGTAGAGTTACACCCAAGTTGTACATCAACTCGTAGTTCTTGTTAGAACCCAATGTGAACAGAGGTCGACCAGAATACGGCTCAGCTATCAACGCAAAACATTGTCTACATAATAACATTTGTCACTAAAGAATGTTTTCTTATTTCTTTTTTAATTGCAATTTTGGCTACAATCTCCATTTAATTAAACAATTCCTTAATTTTGTTGAATTGTTACTTGACTCACCTCATACTTCTTAACTCCCTCGCAGATCCGTATTTCATCACTGTATTTGTGACATTCTCAATGCTGTTCACGTTCACAACTCCAGCATTGAGAATGTCACAAATACAGCGATGAAATCCGGATCTGCGAGGGAGTTAAGAAGTATGAGGTGAGTCAAGAAACAACTAAACAATATTAAAATAAACCTCATAGTTAAGGTAGAATATTTTTATCACTCACCTCATATTGTTCTTCTTATTTGATTATAAACTAGTTTCGGAACATAGTTTCTGTTCCATCCTCAGTATCGTCACGACCATTGTTCTGTCGTCTTGAAGAGCTCTTCAAGACGACAGAACAACGGTCATGACAATACTGAGGATGGAACAGAAACTATGTTCCGAAACTAGTTTATAATCAAATAAGAAGAACAATATGAGGTGAGTGATAAAAATATTCTACCTTAATGAATATACCTCATAGTGAGAATTCCTAAAATAAGTAAACCTCATAGTGTTATTTCCTACCTACATAACTTAAATTCCTTAATTATATCAATATTAAGAAGCTAAAACTATTGCTATAATTGAAATAAGTAAATAAAGGTACATAACTAAACCATTCAATGAATGAATGAGTCACTTTTTATCTTACCTCATAGTTTATGTTTTCTTAAACACAGGAACTGCAGTTTTCAAGAGGAGTCCCTTTCATTTTCAACCATTATTGTGACTACCAGATTTTCATTGAAATCTCCATCTATAACATTGCCATCTGGTGTTGATTTGATGAATTTTGAGATCAGAACCTCATAATGTTATTTCCTATATTTAACTATCAACTAAACTATTGTAAACAAAATCAACATGAGCAAAATTTTTGCCTGAACTGGGAATCGAACCCTGAACCTTCAGCTTTATGTGCTGATCCTTCGACCATTGAGCTAATTCAGACCTGCTTTCCATCCAAGCACAAATTCTCTTTTTACCTTTACTCTCTTGACTCCACATCTTAGGAAAAATTTTGCATTAAAAGAAAAAAGAAAACAAAAAGAAAGGAGAAATGAATGAATTTTGAAATTCCTAGGGAATGTGATTTTATTTGAAGGTCCATCGGTCTACCAACAGATGGATAAAGAAGCTGTGCACCTCCTCCATGACAGAACAACATTTGTGAAAATACTGAAGATGGAATAATTGTGAAAATAATCTAAAAAAAAAAGACAAATATAAGGCAAGATGACATTCAATTATTTGAATAAAACACTACCCAGAGAGTGCAACTAACCTGGTTCTGGCTTGGGAAGACTCTTCATGGCACAATCATTTTCGTGAAAAGCTTTCTGGAGATAGAAGCAAGCAAGATGTGGTTTGCCCATGTAATGATGAATACAACCCATATTATTGTAATACAACACAGCAGGACATTCTCCAACATCTCTGTTAATAAAAAAAATTACACATTATTAAAATATAACATTCAAATTCACAGGCTTTTTTGATGTTACATTTAAATTAACATGTTCCAGAATTGGATATAGTTTTTTATTTTAGAAAGAAAAATTACGTTCGAACCGGGAGTCGAACCCCGGACCTCTGACTCTGTACATCAGTGTGGTAACTGTAATGCCATTCGAACTTCTGATAGGAATGTAAAATTTCTTTCTACTTATACAATTAATTCCCCTTACATCTGAAGACCAATAGCCATCACTATCAACAACACCATCTGACGACTTGTTTTCGAAATACATTTTATTGAGAATTTAAACATTAATTTTTAAGTGGTTAAAGCTACTATTTTGATTAATAATTAATGAGTCATTTTAACATCTTACCTCATATTTCATGTTTTATCAAACACGGTAACTAGTTTTCAAATGATCTTGTCATTCATTTTCAACCGCCATTATGACTACCGGATATTCGTTGGTATCTCCCTCTATAACGTTGCCATCTGGTGTTGATTTGACGAACTTCGAGATATCGTTGCCATCTGGTATTGATTTGATGAACTTCGAGATGAGGTCACGTTCATCCGGAATGTCGAAATTCATAGATTTAAATTTGTTCTTCTGTATAAATATTTTCTCCCAAACTGTCAAATCCAAAGGTTTTTCCAAATGTTTTAGAAGTTTAGCTTCTTTTTCAATTCTATGACCTTCCAACAAACTATGTGCTGCAATAGCTGATTTTTCAATTTCACCATTTTTAATATTTCTAAAGTGTTCCCAATTTTAACTTTGAATACTATTTTGATGTTACATTTAAATTAACATGTTCCAGAATTGGATATAGTTTTTTTTATTTTAGAAAGAAAAATAATGTTTTTGCCCATAGGATAAAGGCTTTCTTTTTAAATGAATGCTCATAAATAAGAAATAGATTTATATGCCCTAAAATTAGGAGTACAGATGCAAAAAGAACATTATCCATATTCTAAAAGGGGATTCCACAAGAGATGATCACTTTAGTTTATAAGTAGAGTGAGTCGTTAATAAAATAAGTCGTATCTTATCTTTACTCCATGTTTTTCTAACATGGGAACTGAGGTACACTTCTCATCCTCAGTCAACATCACGATTACCGAATTTGTTATTTTTTTCTTTTTATGTTCATATTATTAGTTTTTAAACATCTTAATGATGGACAAATTATATTTGAAAAGAAAAATATATGCCTAGACTGGGGTTTGAACCAGGACCTTTGAGCATTGACATACGAGTCAAAGGTCCTGGGTTCAAACCCCAGTCCAGGCATATATTTTTCTTTAATTTTAGGAAGTTATATTTTGAGGTTATTTTAATTATATTATTTTTCTATATTTAAATTAATATTGGGAAATATCTTTATTCAAATGTTTCAAAATATTAAAACATTTGAATAAAGATATTAAAGAATCTACCAAAATTAATTGCGGAGTAACAAAAGAAGATTTTTTCAATTACTATAAAAGTCTTTGGACTGACAATAACTATGAAGATACAATTTTCCGAAATAATAATGAGACAGATTCCATAGTATCATTGGAAGAATTGAACAATAGTTTAAAGAAATTAAAAAATGGGAAGGCAACTGGCACAGATGGCTTGAATTCTGAATTGTACAAATATGCAGGCAAACAGTTCCATGAAAGACTGTTGTCCTTCTTTAATAATGTATTCAAAAATGCAGATATACCACAAGAATGGAAGACAAGCATTGTTATACCCCTGTTCAAGAAAGGAGACAAGAGAAAAATAGACAACTATAGGGGAATCAGTTTGTTAAACACATGCTACAAAATTTATGCAGACATTTTAAATGGAAAATTGAAAAGTTTCAGTGAAAAATTCCTTATGGAATGTCAAAATGGATTTAGGAAAGGACGATCTTGTATTGATTCAGCATTTTCTGTTAAACTATTGCTTGAAAAAAGAAGAGAATTCAACTTAGAAACACATTTTGCTTTCATATATTTTGAAAAAGCATTCAACACAGTCAAGAGATCAAAACTCTTAAATATATTGGAAGACAGAAATATACCAAATTTACTTCGGCAGAACATACAAAATATTTACAAAGACAACACCATAAAGATTAAATTAAATAACAGATTTTCTGAAGAAGGAATTATAAATCGTGGTGTGAGACAAGGCTGCCCCTTATCCCCAACACTTTTTGCAATTTATATCAATGAAGTAATATGTTTTTGACGCCATCTTGAATTTCAAAGTAATATAAGTAATATGTTGCTGGAACAAAACATATAAATTTGGAATAAGAATATCAGAAAATAGAAAATTAAACATCCTATTGTTTGCAGATGACCAAATAATAATAGCAAATTCCGAAGATAATCTACAGAAAGGTCTGTATGAACTTAACAAAATTACAGAAGAATATGGATTAAAGATATCTACAGAAAAGACAAAAATTATGGCATTTCAAGGTGTAGATCCTGTCAGAAGTAAAATTGTACTGGACAATAACATTTTGGAGCAGGTGAATAATTTTACATATCTAGGATGCAATATCTCATATGAAGAAGAAAAGGATGTAAATACAAAAATATCTACATTTTTAAGAATTTTAGGGTTAATAAATTCTATCTTCAAGCCACAGTTAGTCCAAAAGCATTCAAGACTGAAAGTGTATAAAACACTGGCTCTTCCAACTCTTTTGTATGGTAGCGAAGTATGGGCGTTGAAACAGAAGGATATACAGAGACTTAGATCTGCTGAAATGAGATATCTTCGGAGGACTGCAGGATACACAAAAAAAATGAAGACATCTTAGAAGAATTACACGTGGAATCTTTAGAAAACAAAATTTCTGATTATAAGTCAAGATGGATGCAACATGTTCATCGAATGGAAGATCACAGAATACCCAAACAAATGTTAAGATGTCAACCTGCAGGAAGAAGAAGAACAGGACGTCCACTCAAAAGACTTCTGGATGGTGTTTCTCTTGAGGCCGAAACAGGTCAACAAATGGCCTAAATTCGTGAATGTACTATGATGATGATGATGAAGTAAACGTTATGAGGTTATATCATTAATAGTGAGTGGAGAACATATTTTTATCAACTCAGAAATTGAAAACAAAATTCCGTTTCTGGATTTATACATAATTAGGAATGAAAAAACTCAAAAAATTGAATTTGATGTTTATAGAAAGGGTACACACACTGATAATTATATCAAATCAACAGGTTTCAATCCTCTGGCACATAAACATGCAATATTTAATAGCCTCTTATATAGATTGATAATGGTCCCATTAAAGGGAGAAAATTTTAAGAAAGAATACGAGAATATCCTAAATATAGCCAGATTAAATGGTTTTAATAAGAGTATAATATCTAACAAATTAAAGAAATTCAGAAAAATAAAACAACTTAAAGAATGCTCTACCCTACAAATTGTTAGTAAAGAAAAGAAGAATTTCAAGAAAATTATTTACCATCCAATAGTACATAGGAAATTTAAAAAATATTTGACATATACAACATTACTTTGGCACCTATAAATAAATTTAGTCTGGAAAAAACTTCCAAGTACCAATAAAAAAATGAACATCCCAGACAGTAAGAAATCTGGAATTTATCAAATAAATTGTAATGATTGTAGCAAAGTATACATAGGAAAAACAAAAAGGAATTTAGAAACACGCACTAAAGAACATTTTAGAAATATTAAAAATTGTGAAATTGAAAAATCAGCAATTGCTGCACATAGTTTGCTAGAACATCATAAAATTGAAAAAGAGGCGAAACTTTTGAAACAATTGGATAAATCGTTGGAATTGACAATTTGGGAAATGATATTCATTCAGAAGAATAAATATCAATCTATGAATTTTGGTATTCTGGTGGATAAAAATTTAATTACAAAGTTTATAATCCCAACGAAAGATGGCAGCACAAGAGGTGATGTCATTAAAGAAATCAACTATCACAGAATTTCATCAGTGGAAGCCATGACTGAAGAGGGACATGATATTGTCTGAAACCGTTGGTATCAAAGAAATTTGAAATGATATGAGGTGAGTCGATAAAAATATGTTCTCCACTCACTATTAATGATATAACCTCATAATGTTTACTTCCCAATATTAATTTATATATAATTAATTAATATTTTAAAATCATTATTATTTCCTTTCCAAAGCCATTTAAACTAACTATGCTTAAAATGTGATTGTATTCTTTCTTAAAATCCTCTTCATTTAGTGGAATCTTTATTAATCTGATATTAAACTGTTGAAAATTGCATATTTATGTGCAATATGATTGAAACCTTAAGATTTTATGTAATTATCTGTTATCTTTTCTGTTAATATTGAATTTGATTCTTTGTTGTTGCTCATTTCTTATTATGTACAGGTCTAAAAATGGGATTTGATTATTATAATTCAATAGTAGATTTTACAGATTCATCTTGAAGATAAAGTAATTTCAATACATCTTCAATATACTTAGAATTTATAAAAAGAGAAAATATCATCTACATAGCTATATATCAATGCTGTGCAGTGAAAACCTCATAACTCCAGGAAACTTTAAAAAAAAAACATGTAAGTGCACAAAAGTGTTCCCAGTGTAAAACAAATTGGTGTGTAATCTGCACAAAACCCATATCTCTTTTCTACGTGTCACCATCTAGTGGTAGATGTGAAATATTTGTTCCATCAATTCACATGTAGTTTCTGTTTTTTTTTTCTATTTCTGTAAAAATTGTAGAAATGCATTTAAGAGATTTGCACTGCCCAGCTTCTATATGAAGAGACTCACTTGAAAGGAAGATTGCTCGGTGGAATGGAATTTATAACTTTGATAGCCTTTCTAAAATTCCCACGCTGATATTCCAAGTTTCCCTTCAGCAGCACCGAACCCAGAGTCTGCAATTACATCAATATCTCAATATATTTCTAACTTAAAAATAAAATGATTAAAACAGCATTTTTTAAAAATATCAATAAAAAATCACCTCATCTCATATTTTATCTTTTTTTAGACCAGTTTCGGAGTAATTAATTTTCTGTGATCAATATTTTCTTGACCATTACTCTGATAGAAGAAGAAACAGTGAATCACCATGACAGAAAAATGGCCGAGAAAATACTGACAATGAAGAATTTTTAAGTTATGTAGGTAGGAAATAACACTATGAGGTTTATTTCAATTTTGTTCAGTTGTTTCTTGACTCACCTCATACTTCTTAACTCCCTCGCAGATCTAGACGAAATCTGGATCTGCGTGGGAGTTAAGAAGTATGAGGTGAGTCAAGAAACAACTCAACAAAATGAAGAATTAATTGCTATAAAATCAGTCTAAAAACAGACAAAATATGAGGTGAGGTGATTTTTTTATTAATATTAAATTATTAATACCTCATAGTATTATTTTCTACAAAGTTTGAACAAATGTTTTATCAATCATTAAAATGAACACAATTTACAAGACCATTACCTACACAGTGTTTGCCAAATCAAAACAAAATATTCTATCAGAATAAACATAAACTACTGTTTATCCAAAATAAGACCCGCTCTTGATGTAAACAATGCATGATGTACATCATTCATCACTGGTAGAAGGGAAGATGAATCCATGTCTAATTAAATTATTTTTTGCATAAATGATTTGTTATTTATAAAGGAAACAAATAAGATAACTTTATTCTTTATTATAATAAATGACACCGGCCACGGTGTACTAGTTGTTATGCTCCTTGCCTCTGGTCCCGAGGGTCAGCCATCAGATGGCGCGGAGATCAGTCTGCAGGAGAGGAGACCATTGGACGTCAGTTGTGAACGTTAACAGCATTGAGAATGTCACAAATACAGTGACGAAATCTAGATCTGCGAGGGAGTTAAGAAGTATGAGGTGAGTCAAGAAACAACTCAACAAAATTTAAAACTATTTATTTGCAAATGGTCTTTCAGCAGATTGATAGTTACTGATTTTTTTTTTTTTTGCTTCTCTAATAATACTGACTTGATAAATTTTAATTTTAGTAAAATTTGTATAAATTTAACTTTTATAGGAATTAATCACTATGAGGTTTAATTTATGGTGAAATTAAAAGTTCCTTACCTCTCCTCATATAAATTTTCTAAGTTGATCGTGATTTCGAGACTTCTTGAAGAAGAGTTTCTTCCGATCGACATAACACCAGTCGCCAACAAAGTTCTGAGGATGAGACAGTTATAGTCTCGAAATCGCGATCAACTTAGAAAATTTATATTAGGAGAGGTAAGAAACATTTAATTTCACCATTTGTATAAATGTTTATCCTATAATTAAAACATTTTGTCTGTTCATTCTTACCTCTTAGAGTTTATCCTACGTTATGATCTTATATATTTTATTTTTCTGTATTTAATATTTTTCACTGGTCGAGTGGAGGAGAGGGCCTTGTGGCCATAATTCTACCAGCTTAAATAAACCATTATTATTATAATTTTTAATGACAGCTGAGTAATACATATTTATGTTAAGGCTGGATCTTATTTTGGATAGAAAATAATACTCAGTGACAATCATATTTACTGGGAGCAACAAAACATACAGTTTAAGGATAATAACAGTGTTTCAACATAATTACAATACAGTAAAACCTCATTAATACAGACCAATTAGGGGCAGAATTGTCCAGATAAACAGGAATGAATGGTTTAAATTAATATAATCAATTTGGGAATTTTTACCCCATCACTGGTCTTGCCTTCCTTTGGCCAGCAACCAATCGAAGGGACTATTATTATGCTTTCAAGTCTTATACGAGAATTTCCCTCAAATGCTGGAGGGAAAATTTTCTATAGGATCGTAACAGGCCTTGGCCTAATACTTGGAAGGAAGAAGAAGAAGAAATTAATATAATCAATTTGGGAATTTTTACATTATGAGGTTTTCTTAATAAAGAATCAAATGAAGAAAATTACCAGCATAATAAAAAAAAAATGACAGTCATGAAAACAGCTGAAGATGGGAATGATGTATTTCCTGATACTGCAGTTCCGCGTTTTAAAAAACATAGATGTATGAGGTAAGAAAAATTTATTTGATTCTTATTAGGAATGAATGAACATATGAACAGTTGGAATTTGACTGAAGATGGAAGTAATACTATACTTTTGAAACCGGTATCATGAAGACACGCAACTTTGTGAGGTGAGATGTTAAAAAATTTTCTCCAACTCAATTATTAATATAAATACCTCATAGTGTTTCCTCCCACTGTAAATTTAATTAAACACTGTGACAACTCATATTTGGATGCTCTGGATGAATTTAAATTTTTCTTTGAGGGGGTGTTGGGTCAGTTGAAATATTTATAGTATATGCTACTAGATAAATAAGTTGGGTCTGCAATCATCTTACCTCATATTTTGTGGTTTCTTGTAAGACATGTTTCAAAGCATCTTTGCTCCATCTTCAGTTGGTACAGACTTATGATCTTTAAGTTCTGTACCAACTGAAGAAGGAGCAAAGAGGTTTTGAAACAGTAGTAGTATTCAAATGTTCTGAAGCTCTTGATTTGTCATCATTCACTTGCAGACTTCCCAATAATATTCAGCAATTTGGATGGTGTTGCAACTATTTTCTGAAGATCAGCGCAGAACATCAAGTGATCCTTGTTCATTATCGTATTTGTGTCCTTGCATACTATGCAGTGTGGAGAGTCTAGTAGCTTAATTCTATGTAGATGTGCTGCCAAGCAATCATGACCAGTTTCAAGACGAAATGATGCAACTGCAATTGATCGGGGACTGTTTGGTATTGTATCTGGTTATAGTAATGTCTTCCATATCTTGGTTTCACACTGGATTTTGTTTTGTTCGGCTATATGGGATTTTATTTTCATTTTGGTGTAGAGTTGTACTGATTTGTAAGATAGGTAATTGATCTTACTCTGTTGGATGAGTGCAAGCATATCAGCCTTCTCATTACCTTCCATGCCACAATGTGCTGGAATCCATTGTAGAACAACATTTCTGTTTAGGTTTTTCAACATCCTGATGCAATTTTTGGCTTCTATTATTCTATGGTCTTGGATGGTCTGGTTGTGTGTTAGTGCCATTATGGCTGAAACATGTCTTGGAATAATGCAGACCCAACTTATTTATTAAGTAGAACCTCATGATGTTAATTCCTATTGTATTTTCATATGCTACTAGATACTGCATTCTAACTTCTGTCAAAAAAGCTAAACTAAAAACACATAACATGATTATACTTCTGGTTGTATTAAATGGATGCGAATCTTGGACTCTTACTTTAAGCCTCGAAGCTAATTCAGATTGGAAGCAGTTTAACATGAGCTGAGGTGTGAATTCTAACTCCTTTTAATGATATTTCATAATTCTCTCTCTAAGTCTTTCTTTTTCTTCTTGACTGTTCTGCACAAAGAGTCCATTTCTGTAGCTAATAATTTACATAATAAATTTGGGAATTTTTAACATTATGAGGTTCAATTCATAAGAATTAAATGAATCGTGGTTTCTTCTTACCTCATACTTCTATGTTTTTTTAAACACAGCACTGCAGTATCAGCGACCATTGTCAACATCCTCAGCTGTTTTCCGCTGAGGATGGTGACAATGGTCGCTGATGCTGCAGTGCTGTGTTTAAAAAAAAACATAGAAGTATGAGGTAAGAAGAAATCACGATTCATTTAAACTCCAAATATCATAACACTTTTGACCAAAGATTTATAAAAATGTTATTTTTAAATGCACATTCAGAATAAACAATATCTATATTTATGAGGTTTTACTGTCTTTCAAAAACATAAAAGGTAAATGATTTATTAAATTACAGATGTATGCAGAATAGCTTTTCGGTAACAGAGTTCTGCTTGTAACTAATAGATAGCAACAATTTACTGGGCTTACAAATCTCAATTTAACGAGGATTTCTTTAAGACTCATGCATTTAGGACTACAAGAACGTACTAGTGTTAATCAACCTAATTGAAGGGTCAACAAATATAGTTCAGAGGTTTATTTCAGACTGAAGATTCTTTTATTTGGCGTAATTCTATGGTTTAGTTTTAGTTTCCTTCCAAAGTTAACCACACTCTGGATTTTTATGTCCTGACAAATCTATCTTGGCTGGTTTGAACCCATGAATTTTAGAACCTGAGGTTAACATTGTAGCCCCGAGTCTATCAGGATCAACAAAACCAATGAACAGTTTTAGGAGAAAGAAAATCAGTTTTAATGAAAGCAAAACTAGATTAAATCTTGAGCATTCATCACAAAAAAATCATTAAGTAATCTCAGGTAAGATAAATATTCCGATCGTGTTCATTAATTTTGAATGCAACATTTTTCTGGCTTATGCTAAACTGTCATCCAGGAGCCATGCCCTAGAAATATATATATATATATATATATATATATAAATGACTCTGTATATTATATCTTAGTTTTCCTGTAGTATAGTGTATTTTTTAATTTTATATGTTAAGAATAGAGCCTGTTGTATTTTCACCTACATCAAAAAATTTCAAATTAAACCTGTGACATGTTTTCTTTGTAAAAATTCAAAGTTTGGAATTGAACAATGAGAAACAGCATGCAATTCAGTATTTTATTAATCTAAATATAAGATGAAGTTACTTCTCAATTTTTATATTTCAAACATTTTTATTTCATATATTATAAAACCTGGAGGAAAATAAAAAATGACCATATTAAAAGAATGTATTCCAAGACAAGCACTGGTATTTCATAATAAATTTGGGAATTTTTAACATTATAAGGTTTAATTCATAAGAATTATATGAATCGTGATTTCTTCTTACCTCATACTTCTATTTTTTTTAAACACAGCACTGCAGTATCAGCGACCATCATCACCATTCTCAACTGTTTTCACAACTGTCAATTTTTTCTTTTGCCGTTAATTATCCAAAGTGCCATCTGGTGTCTTTTGAAGGAATTATTTTCTAAACTGCCATCTGGTGTCCTTTTGAAGGAATCATTTTCTAAACTGCCATCTGTTGTATTTTTTAAGAACTTTGTAAATAAACACAACAGATGGCAGTTTAGAAAATGATTCCTTCAAAAGAACACCAGACGGCAGTTTAGAAAATAATTCCTTCAAAAGAACACCAGATGGCAGTTTGGATAATTACCGGCAAAAGAAAAAATTAACAGTCGTGAAAACAGCTGAGGATGGTGACGATGGTCGCTGATACTGCAGTGCTGTGTTTAAAAAAACATGGAAGTATGAGGTAAGAAGAAATCACGATTCATTTAATTCTTACTGGTATTTCAATTAGAACAAAAATTATCTAAAATTTCAAATGTCCACTTTTTGCACCATGACCATAATCTTATATTTAGATGTGTTTCTTCAAGATTTTCATAAACATTGTAATATGTACAAAATACCAAATTTTAAAATGTAGGCTTTAATAGGTACCATTACGATCACAACTACTATTTCAAACTGAAACTACTAATTGATTGAATGTTTCAGTTCCACCTTACTGCATACTGAAGTGTCACTCAATGTCATGGAGGTCCCAATACTGACCGGGCCACCTCCTGTGATTACACTCTTCATCTCTCTCTTGCACGCCTTCAGAGCATGCGTCATGAGATAGCAACGTGCCCTGTACTGCAGCAGCTTCAGTCTGAACGTGTCCGTCGCTGCATCACCTGTCACAGGCTAACAACAATCACACATCATTAAACACTTGCTAAATCTAAACTCATTGCAGATTAACTGAGAAAAAAGAAAATTCCTATCATAAAATCGTGCAAAACACCACACTGCAAGAATTAATATGAGATGGGACATCCTGCAGCATAGTTTGCAATATCCTACAAGTCAAAAGGTCACAGGTTCGATTTTCAACAATTAAGCTTGAATTTTTAAAATAACTAGATAGAAAAATTGGCACCCAAGAATTTGAACCTAAAATTTCCATTTGAAAATACAATAGGAATAACATTATGAGATTTTACTTAATAAATAAGTTTGGTCTGTATGATTCTTATCTCATATAGTTGTTATACACAAAAATGTTTGCCCCAGACTATACCAACTGAAGATGGGGCAAACATGCCTTGAAACATATGTCTAATAGAAACAACTATATGAGGTATGAATAATAGACCAATTTTCAAGAAATTCAATATTACATTGGCACCGATAAATAACTTTAGCCTTGGTAATCTATTAATAACTAATAAGAAATTTAACACACCAGATAGTAAAAAATCTGGAATTTATCAAATTAATTGTAAGGACTGCAATAAAGTATACATAGGAAAAACAAAAAAGAATTTGGACACTCGCAGTAAGGAACACTTCAGAAATATTAAAAATGGTGAAATTGAAAAATCAGCTGTAAATTGTCTGTAAAGATGGAAGCCTTAAACTTCTAAGGTCTGTAGTGGGATCATTTTATTTTTTTAGTTATTCACATTACAAGGCCTGAAAGTGAAGTTTTATGGACGAATTGAGATGTTTATGCCAAATTGTAGCTGAGGCCAGAATTTTGAAACAAATTCATAAAATAATTTCATACCCTGCATCATACATAATTTTATTTCATGTCTGCTTCTATAGTGTAATGCAGCATACCTGGTGTTCTAGATTTGACTCCCAACTATAATATCATGGACACTTTTCTTAGGCGGTTTAAGGCATGATACCTTGCTACAGAGCTATGGGACTTGTGCTGGTTCAAGTCTCCATGGGAGAAGAAATTTTCTCTGCAATGTCAGCCAGTATGGGACCAGTGCCTACCCAGCACCACGAAGAATTTCAGTAGCTACAATAAGTAGTGGCTTCAGGTTGAGAGAACCAGCTATAACAGCTGGGGGACCCAACATTCTGACCACATGTCACTCCTATACTGGCTATACTTTATCCACTCTTAGAGTGATCCTAACATAAACATCAATTGTATCTATAAGAATTAAATGAATCGTGAATTCTTCTTACCTTATACTTCTATATATATTTTTTTAAACACAGCACTGCAGTATTAGCGAACATTGTCACCATCCTCAGCTGTTTTCACGACTGTCAATTTTTTCTTTTGCCGGTAATTATCCAAACTGCCATCTGGTGTTCTTTGAAGGAATTATTTTCTAAACTGCCATCTGGTGTTCTTTTGAAGGAATCATTTTCTAAACTGCCATCTGTTGTATTTTTGAAGAACTTTGTAATCAAGCTCGGTTCTTCCGGAATCTCAAAGTTCATGGTTCTAGTATAGTTTTTTTGAATATATATTTTTTCCCAAACTGTTAAATTCAAAGGTTTGGATAGATGTTTCAAAAGTTTTGCTTCTTTTTCAATTCTGGTTGGTTGGTTGGTATCTAATGTTGAGCACTTGATAATGAAATCATTCGCTCTCTTGCACTCCAATATTTAGCAGAAAGGCTGGTCTCTTCTACAAAAGCTGGACAACGGAGGAGATTCTTTTTCAATTCTATGATCCTCTAATAAACTGTATTGCTATAGCTGATTTTTCAATTTCTCCATTCTTTATGTTTCTGAAGTGTTCTTTTTTACGAGTTTCCAAGTTCCTTTTTGTTTTTCCTATATATATCCTGTTGCAATCTTTGCAATCAATTTGATAAATTCCAGATTGCAACAGAATATATATAGGAAAAACAAAAAGGAACTTGGAAACTCATAAAAAAGAACACTTCAGAAACATAAAGAATGGAGAAATTGAAAAATCAGCTATAGCAGCACACAGTTTATTAGAGCATCATAGAATTGAAAAAGAAGCAAAACTTTTGAAACATCTATCCAAACCTTTAGATTTAACAGTTTGGGAAAAGATACATATTCAAAGAAACCATACTAGAACCATGAACTTCGAGATTCCAGACGAACCGTGCTTGAATACAAAGTACTTCAAAAATACAACAGATGGCAGTTTAGAAAATGATTCCTTCAAAAGAACACCAGATGGCAGTTTGGATAATTACCAGCAAAAGAAAAAACTGACAGTCGTGAAAACAGCTGAGGATCGTGACAATGGTCACTGATACTGCAGTGCTTTGTTTAAAAAACATAGAAGTATGAGGTAAGAAGAATTCACGATTCATTTAATTCTTATTAATAAAACCTCATAATGTTAAAAATTCCCTAATTTATTATATAAAACCAATTGTATGCTTCTGCCATTCACATCACAATTGCTGTCACATTGACAGGATGCACATGTGAAGTATATAAGACATGTGATCGTTGAATGGAGTAGATTACAAGAAAGCTGGTGAGATTTTTCACTAAATTTATGCAATGCAATTAAAATAATTGTGTTTTTACCATTAGTCAAAGGTTTGCCAGTTTTGTCTTTTAAAAATTTAGATGGCGACACAGCAACAGAACACTCAACACCTTCAACAATTTTGTTGCATCAGAATTGACTAAAGCATGACTCAAATGCATCATCCATATGTAATAAACTATTTTAAGTTGTAATTATTGATTAGGTATATTTAGAATACAGAGTGATTCAGAAATATGGCTATACGTTTGATCGCATTTTGTAACGAAAATATGATGTTATCATTGGAAAAGGAATCCTTCAAATTACAACAGTAGAACAAAACAAAACAAATCACTGCTCATGTGCAGCTTGGCAGGTTGATTTTTGTGGGCTAGTGTCGAACGCCTCCACAATTCTCTTCGTTGTTTCTGCATCCGTGCTAATGCGAGGCCTTCCAGGAGGTTTGATTTTCTGCATCCTTCCCGTTTCCAGCAGTCGTTTTCTCCACTTCCCCACAGTCGATGGCTGCAAAGCTACGTTAAACTCACGTCTTGCCCGTCTTGAGGCCTCACAATCATTAGCAAATGTTATTGCCCATGCAGCAATTGTAATTTGCTGTTGCATATTCAACGCCATTTTGACTACTGATGTAAGTTCTACACTGTTTTGCTTTATTCCATTTTTGTAATTTGAATAATTGCCTTTTCAACGGTAATTTCATATTTCCTGTAATGGTAATATTTTCATCACACAACGCGATCAAACGTACAGCCATATTTATGATTCACCCCGTACTTTCTATGTTTTGAATATTATTATTTTCATTCATGAAGAATAACAAGTATTTAGGTAAAATTTAATCACTCACCTCATATTTCACAAATTTTACCTAAATGAATATACCTTATAGCGTGAATTCCTAAAGTAAGTAATAACAAGTATATTCAGAGGACATATTTTTAACTGAATGAAGCGAACTACTTTTTCGCATACTTTTTGCTTCTACATTTCTGTGATTAACACATGTGGATGCGAGGCCAGCAGCAGGCTAGTAGGCACATGCCATGGAGAGAGAAGCCTTAAAATAGATTGATCTACGTCTACAATAAAAAATATGTTTACCTTTTTTTCTTTGTGTTCCTTCTCCAAAGGCTTTATGTCCTTCTCAGTAGAGATCACCGAGTCAGTAGAAACAACAAACTGATTTTCAATATACGCTATAAGTGCCAGGATTTTATCTGGTTGATACATACACAGATGCAGCTCGATGAGAAGCAGACACACACGATGTGCTAAACTCTCCTCTGAAAATCACATAATCAGCGTTTCTTACTTACATCACTTCAGTCACAGATGTTAACAAATACTAGTGTTAGCCCATTGGTCAAAATTCAACCATAAATAACACACTTATTATCTCACTTTATATTATATTAGACACGGTTAGTTTTAAATTGTATTCGACATTGTACTGACGTTTTATTATTAGCAAATATCTTTATTATATTTGAAAAGAAAAATATACACCTAGACTGGGGTTTGAACCCAGGACCCTTGACTTTCTATATCAATGCTCTTCCATCTGAGCCACCTAGGCCTCCAATCTAAATGCGCATTTTTCTCTTACACATAGTTAATTCCCTAACCCCAAACGCTACGATTTTTGCAAATGGCGGCTTCTTTATTAAGAAGACTTTTTATTGGGAATTTAAACATTACTTATAAAGCCAGTAGTGCTTCTTACAATGTTAATATTATTAATTTTTAAACATCTTAATGATGGACAAATTATATTTGAAAAGAAAAATATATACATAATTCTTCTGTACATGTGTTTGTCACTGAACTCCTCCTAAACGACCACACCGATTTTGGTCCGTTTCTGAAGACGTACACCCATCCAAGGTTTAGTTCTTATGTAGTTAAATACCTTCAGTTTTCAGTGTGGTGTTTAACTACATAAGAACTAAACCTTAGATGGGTGTACGGCTTCGGAAATGGACCACACTGAAAACTGAAGGTATTTAACTACATAAGAACTACACCTTGGATGGGTGTACATCTTCGGAAATGGACCACAGCGAAAACTCTATGTGTTTTATATATAAGACCTAAACATGTGACTCAAACTTATTATTCCTTGATAATAGCATGTGGGATCATGCCGAAATGTCGGAATCAGTGGCCAGAGGCCAAACTTGAATCCAAGACGCGGAAAACCCAAGAAAACTTTCATATTCATATATATATATAAAGAAAAACGCTTGACAAATGAAGGAGAAAAAGATACTTAACTGTTTTGTGTCAAAGGTAGGGGAAAAAAACTGTTTCCAATTTTTTTATTGATAACACTAAAGCTCATAAAAGTTACTAAAAAAATCATAATCATAATTGAATCAGAATTTTATACCTCACAAAATATGTATATTTATGTAGGAATGTAAATTAGCACCAGCAGCATCTTACATTTGGGTAGCTACAGTAAGTAGCGGCTGCACATTGAGAAAATCAGCTATAACGGCTGTTGGAACGCACATACCATCTTTATACTGGCAGGATGATCATCTATCTCTGAGACTAACACACTCCCCTATAGTACAATAACATTACTAGAAAATTTTAAAGAAAAATTACTAACCCATGGGTTCAATAAAGGAAAATATCTTCTCCATGATGGTTAGAGCCTTGCCATACTGTTTGAGGTGGTAGAGGAGGACAGCCTGGTTGTAGTATATAACACAGTACTCCACATCTTCCAGCGAGTCGGTGTTATCAATATTCACATGTGCCTGCAACATATTCATACCATTTCTTTTGCCTTTATAAATATGAATGTGATAGATATGTATGCCACCATAAGAACCTCCGAAAGACTCAAAGAAAAACTCGGCTCAGATTTTATAAAATTATGGCTGTTCCTGTTCTTTTATATGGATCTGATTTTGAGTACTTACAAAAAAAAGATATCTCACACATTCAAGCCACTGAAATAAAATTTTTAAGATCCATAAATGATGTACACGCATGGATAGATTACACAATGAATCAATAAGAAATGAAATAAAGATATTTTCAATACTTGATTAACAAGAAGAATACAAATACTGATGGAAGGAACATTTAGACAGAATGGACAATACATGTTTACCATGAAGAAGAAGAAGAAGGAGGAGGAGAAGGAGAAGAAGAAGAAGGAACAGAAGAAGGAGAAGAAGAAGGAGGAGGAGAAGAAAGAGAAGAAGGAAAATAATAAGGAGAAGGAGAAGAAGAAGAAGAAGAAGAAGGAACAGAAGAAGGAGAAGGAACAGAAGAAGGAGAAGAAGAAGGAGTAGAATAAGGAGAAGAAGAAGGAACAGAAGGAGAAGAATAAGGAGGAGAAGAAGAAGGAGAAGAATAAGGAGGAGAAGAAGAAGAAGAAGGAACAGAAGGAGAAGAAAGAGAAGAAGAAGGAAAATAATGAGAAGAAGAAGGAACAGAAGAAGGAGAAGAAGAAGGAGAAGAATAAGGAGGAGAAGAAGAAGAAGAAGAAGAAGAAGGAAAATAATAAGGAGAAGGAGAAGAAAAAAAAGGAGAAGATGAAGAAGAGGAGGAAGAAGAAGAAGAGGAAGGTGTGAGATTTCATGCAGATCCAACTTTCATGACTCTCATCATGCACTTGCTCAAACATCGTGTACTTCATTCTATAAAATTTGACTGTTGCAATAATTATTTTGGTGCATAAACTCCATGGAACAACAGGTATAGAATCCTTCTGGTTGCTCGCCTCATATCCCACATAAATGGCTATTTTTTCCCCACACTGAGTGGTTTAAGGCATGATGTCTTGCGCAGAGCTGCTGGATTTCCACTAGTTCGAGTCCCCATGGATGAAGAAATTTTCTCATACAATTTTGGCCAGTATGGGGACCGGTGCCCACCCAGCATCATAATGAATTTGGGTAGATACAATAAGTAGCATCTCCAGATTAAGAATATTAGCTATAATGGCTGGGGAACCTGACATGCTGACCCTGTACTGGCTGGAAGATCATCTACCTCTGTGAATAACACATGTGGATGTGAGGCCTGCAGCTGACTGGTAGACCAAGAGCCTTGTAGGCCTGTCGTGCTATGGAGTTAAATGACCATTTTATTTTAAACATGTACCATATTTTATGGTTTTAAAGTTATAATATTGTTTCAATACATTTTACTAGCATTTTTATTTCAAAGCTTTCTCTTAAGTTTTAGAGATTTTTTCTTCTTCTTTAGACAGTTTGGGTAGACATTATACCAACAGATTACATCCCGGTGGAATTGGAGACAGTGATATCAAGTGAGATAACAAAACAGATCACTAACACGTTTATTCTCAAAGGTTGGCAATTATGTTTTTCCATAATCCATAGCTATCTTTGCACTTCAATGAGAAGTGTTAAATGAATAATAAAATCGTCAGGATCTATATTGTTTGTACCATGATTTTAGATTATTTTTATGTCAAATTCCAATTAATTTTTTTATCAAATGGCAGGAACTGGCAATAATGGCATTTTCCCCTCTTGCCTCCCAGTACAAACTGACAAAATCCTGTCTTCTTTGAGATTCTCAGCTCAGTTGTGGGCTGTAGAGAAGATGTTGTTGGTTCATTTCCTGGTGGGGATCAGCATAAAATGGGCAACTGGTGGATGGATACATTCCCAATCGGTGGAGGAGACAGTCATGTCTCATCATCAGCCTGAACTTGGTGACAGCTTCCTTATGTCCCTTCAGTTTAACTTAATTTGCAAGTTGCTCTACTTTTTCCAATCGTTTTCCCTTGGCTGCTTCTTGGGATATTTTGGCATTCTCAGCATCACATACCCACTTGATGTCGTGTGTCTTCTGTTTCAGGTGTGGCTCAGGAATCACTGAAATTTTTATTTTTGTTTCTTTCTTGGCGAGAATGGTTGCTATTTCATTGCCAATTATTCCGAAATAAGATGAAATCCATTGGAAGCCTACCCACTTCTGGTTTCGTAGAAATTTCAGTATTTAAATCAGAAATCATAAGAGAATGCCAAACAAATTCTATTTAATTTCTTTCCATATGATTTGTACATAATGTTATACATATATATATATATATTTAATATTTAAAGGAAGTAACACTATGAGGTTTATTTTAATTATTATGTATTAGGTTTTCTTCTAAATCACCTCATATTTATGATTTTCTTGCAGTCCATGGTTTCAGCAATCTCTTGCCAACTTAGTTGGGTAGCTTTGAAAATTGCAAGAGATTGCTGAAACTATGGTCTGCAAGAAAATCATAAATGTGAGGTGAGTCAGAGAAGAACCTAACTCATCATAATATAGAATAATTAAATATAGGAACACCTGGAAAGAACATGTTGATAGAACGCCAGAAGAAAGATTTCCAAAATTATTGCTAAATTATAAACTGCACAGAAGGAGAAATGTTGGACACCCACACAGAAGATGGTATGAACAATTTTAACAATTCTAGCTTTCATGAAACCAGAATGAGCCAACAGACTTAATCCCTGGATGATGATGATGAATATATATTTATATATCTCACATTGTTAATTTATTCTTCAACAATAATTCATCCATTTTTTGAGTTTTTTTTAATTAAGATAGTGCATCATTTCCCTAACAAAGCCCTATCAATCTTGTATACTATTCATAGTCAAATATGGCAAATAACATTATGAGATTCTTAATTCGTAAATTAATGAGTCATTTTTAACATCTTACCTCATATTTTATGTTTCTTTAAACGCGGGAACTAGATTTCAAGAGAACGATCTCTCTCATTTTCAACCGACATTATGACTACCGGATCCAACGAAAATGCGGTAGTCATAATGTCGATTGAATTATGAACTTATGCGAGAAACATATTTCATAGAAGACATCAGGATAACATACCTCATACCATCTACAGAACCATATCAAAAAGCAGTAAAAGTGAGGGAACAGAAACGGAAGGAAATAAATGAGGAATTTTACACCTCCAGTGCCATGACAGACAGAAACTGGACAAGAGAATGTCAGACACTGAGACACGTTGTAACCAGACTAGCGATACATGGCTTTCACCACAAGGTCTGCGAAAATAAAAAATTCCACCAGCCAACTGAAGACTGCAGATGTGCACTGTGCGGTGATAAGTGTAAACTTTATCATATCACAGAGTGTAAAAACAGAACAAAATCAATTAATGAATACAGCAAAGAGTGAATACAAGTGCATGTGGAAAAGAATGTAAAACTTTCAAAACTAATGCTCTTCTGAGTGCTCCTTTATATTATTATTATAATGTCGGTTGAAAATGAGAGAGATTCTTCTATTGAAAACTAGTTCCCGTGTTTAAAGAAACATAAAATATGAGGTAAGATGTTAAAAATGACTTTGTATACTATACCTGACTGCACACAATGTTCATGTTCTTTCTGAACTGATCTGTCTTCTTGAGGTCACTTTTGTAGTATTCTGCTATTGCCTTGTTGTGTAGAACTTTTGTGTCCTGGGGCCGAGCTGCTTCCAGTTTTGTGAGGTTCTGTAAGCAAGTTCCATAGCTGCCTCTAGTGAAATCAGCCAACGCTGTCTGTGCCCAATCTTTTTCCTGATCTGATATTACAGGAGCAGGTGTAGCTTCTACTTTTGTTTTTTCTGTGTCACCTTCCTTTTCTGCCATATTACTCAGTTACCTGAAACAAGATATTTAACCCTTCAGTGACAGCAACTTTAAATTGTGCATGAAAACACGAAGAAAAGAAATATGTATATAGTACATTACAATTTGCATGTACAGTTGTGAAGAAATTTTTATTGAATTTTTACAATATCTATATATGTATATGTATATTTAATTAAATTTACAGTGGGAGGAAGCACTATGAGGTATTTATATCAATAAATGAGTTGGAGTTGCGTGTCTTCACGATACCGGTTTCAAAAGTATAGTATTATTTCCATCTTCAGTCAAATTCCAACTGTTGAAATTTCGTCGTTAACTTCATCTTCTGAACTGCCATCTGGTGTAGATTTTATGAACTTGGAGATTAAATTATTCTCGTCGGGGATATCGAAATTCATTTCTTTATATTTATTCTTCTAAATGTAAATATTTTCCCAAATTGTTAATTATAAAGGTTTCTCCAAATGTTTCAAAAGTTTAGTATCTTTTCCGATTTTATCATTTTCTAGCAAACTATGAGTTGCAATTGCCGATTTTTCAATTTCACCATTTTAATATTTCTAAGGTGTTCTTTTGTACGAATTTCTAAAAAATTTCGTGACTTGCTATTTTCTCCAAAGAGTATATTATATAGTTGGATCCAGTGGGTTATCGATGGTTGTGATTATTAAGGAGTGAAAAAAAAGGGTGTTTCATGGGATCCACCCTAGGTTAGAGTAATTGAATTAGGTTATGTGTGAGTTAGTTAGTTAGCTTCTAGGTTCGTTACATTTTAAATGTGGCTCTCAAATCAGAGTTACAAAACGTTTATAAAAATGGATGTAAACCAACTTCCTATTTGCTAACCTAACAAAACAAATTACATACATATTATTTACTATATACTAATTTTATGTACTCTAACTTGTCCCATCGGAACCTAACAAAATGAAGTTAATTTCTTGAAATATGGTTTGGAATTGATTGTGAACGTTTGTAATACCAATTTGAGAGACATCTAGTGGATATTACATTAAGCATTTGTGCGTCCGTAGAACTCGATTCATAATATTCGCGTAATTATATAAATATTTAAAAATCGTAAGAAATGTTTAAAATAGTACGAAACGTTATTATGAATGGTCACAAAGTGTGTAGTGCAACAGTGACATAATGTTGAATGGAAAATCGTAATTGACAGATACTAGGCCTCAGCCCCTTCACGATCTTGATTTAGGTTAAGTTTAACTTTAAGAACCTCCTAGCGCTTCATTATCATTTATCACATTACCGGGTTTACGTAACTCCGCCATTCAGGCGCTCCTACTTAAGTGGGTTAAAATTTCGCCATGCCAGGAGAATAATGAAAACCTGGTGACATTTATTAAAAAAAAATATTTTGTAAACATTCAAATAGAATTCAAATTTTGAGGTTAGTTCATTTACAAATAGTATACATTCGAAAATACTCACCTTACAGGTGTTTAGTAATGTTCAGTTTTAAATGTAAAAGTTAAAAATAATTGCAAAATCAAACTTTATTTGACAAAACTTCATTGCTGTGACAATTTTCTCAATAAAAAGCTGTTTATGCTCTATATTTGATTTTACCACAGAATATACATCATACAGAACCAAAGATGATACCAAGGATTGCTCTGTGTGGGAACATTGGGTGATTAATACTGATTGACAAGATCTCCTAGCAGAGCTCCAAGCTAAGAAAAAAGAAATTTGGATAGAATTTTACGCAACAGAAGCAATGGTAAATCGAACGTGGATGGCTACAAACCAAGATCTTCGCCATTTTGTAAATTCCCTAGCAGTACATGGATACCATCACAAAGTGTGTAAAATGAAGACCTACCACGACCCAGGCGCAGCATGCATGTGCGAGTTTTGTGAACTATCTTGCGATCGTTACCACGTCACAGCATGTAAAAAACGACCCAAATCATTAATTGAGACCTGCACAGATTCATAATGATTGCAAAAGCAAAGTGAACTAATAAAACTCTAATACACAACTTGTGCGCATTTTCGTTTATATTAATACTGATTGAAAGCAACCAGCCAGCGAAAATTTATAAAAAGAGTGGTCGACCAGCGATAATCCGCTAGAAGATATTGCCACTCGCTCGGTGACAGACTAGCTTTAGTGGGTTATCGCTTCTCCAGAGATTGTCAGAACGCCATCTATTGGTGTACAGAAAATATATCTCGGTAGCTCAATCGTTATTTTCGGGGTTTGCTATATCACAATTCAAATGGTTCCACCCAAAATATTTCAATAATAAATGTAACTTATCACGTCATATTTTGTCTTCCTTTTAGACTAGTTTCGGAGAAATTAATACTCCATCATCAGTTTTTAGTCGACCGTTGTCTTGTTGAGGTGGTTTAATATTTCCTCCAATGATAGAACAATTGTCCATCTCATTCTTATAGTGACAAAGTCAAGCCAAAATACAACTCAAATTAAAGTCAAGTTTCTTTATTCCCCCCCCCCCCGGCATTGTCATGACATCAGTAAATGTTGGATTATGTAACTGTAATTAATTGTCATGAATAATTCCATCCATAGTAATTCTGCCCAAAGGCAGGTCCTTCACTGCATTTTCATGCTATGCTGCAGCTTTACTAGGGAATTGTAGGTGTGGCAGCTTCCCGTTGCTTTCCACACTGGTGAAGGATGATGGTGATGATGGCCATATGATTTTGGGGACTGTTTGGGCCTTAGAGTTTTCCTGACATGTCTTATATGTGAGAAAAAAACCCCTATAAAAACCTCACCCATAAGAACTGCCCCGATTGGGGATTGAACCCGGGCCCGCTGTATGACAAGGCAGCACGCTACCTCGAAACCACAGCAGTGGACACATGAATAATTAATTTACTAAAAAAATAATTAAATGAGTTGTATCTCACCTCATACTTCATGTTCTTCAAGCACGGAAACTGCAGTTTTCAAGAGGAATCCCTCCCATCTTCAGCCAACATGAGTCGTGATGCTAGCTGAAGATGGGGGGGAGATTCTTCTTCAAAACGGCAGTTTTTGTGCTTTAAGAACACAAAATATGAGGTGAGATACAAGTCATGTAATTCATTTTTATTAATTGAAAACCTCATAATGTTATTTCCATAATTAATCAGTAAATTAATGGAGAAGACTGCATAAGAGTGAATTACATGGTCTTTATAGGAAGCCAGATATAATGAGAACAGTTTAATCTCATAGACTGCAATGGGCAGGACATGTGGCATGAATGGGGAATGAAAGATGTGTATGGAAGCTTCTTGTAGGAAAACCAGATGGAAAACGCCCAGTTGGTAGACCAAGAATGAGGTGGGAGAATAACATTAACTATGATTTGAGGGAAGTAGATTATACAGGGGATGATTGGAAAACATTGACTCAGGATAGGGATATATGGAGAGCTTATGCCTGCATGGCTATGAACCTACAGGTTTGATAGTGCCAGTGAGTTAATCAGTAAATTACTATTGTTTTATCCACGGGAGATTTAAATGTAAAACATGAACTTTGTGTACTTGCAGCAAGAAAATTATAAATTTCCAGACAAGGGTCTGTATTGAAACCATTATCTACCCAATCCCCTCTACAAGCCCTAGAATTTTGTAATGGGAATTTCTGAACCCTGTAAGCAGTATATAGCTTTTTTTTTATTTAGGCAAAATTTTATCACTCACCTCATATTTTTATGAGGCGAGTGATAAAATTGTACCTAAATGAATATACCTGGATAGTGTGAATTCCTAAAACAAGTAAAGTGATAGCTTCTTTATGGACGCTCAGGTAAAGGCGAGTCTTTCCAAATATTTTTTTTTCCAACTAAAGCACTAGGTTTATTTAACTTTTATAGGAATTAATCACTATGAGGTTTAATTTATGGTGAAATTAAATGTTTCTTACTTCTCCTCATATAAATCTTCTAAGTAGATCGCGATTTCAAGACCAACAGTCTCATCTTCAGAACTTTAATTCTTATAACATCAGTCGCCAAAAAAGTACTGAAGATGAGACAGTTATGGTCTCAAAATCGCGATCTACTTAGAAGATTTATATGAGGAGAGGTAAGAAACATTTAATTTCACTAGGTTTATTCTTATGTTGGTGAAAGTTGCATCCATTTTTGTGTTCCTTTTCTGGGTATGTTCTAAAATTGTAAAGCACTGAAATGGGACATAATGTGGAATGGTAATTGAGGATCAAAAGATGCAGAATAAAGCAGAGAACTGAGTAGAATGGACTTGTGTAGGTACAACTTTTATTTGTCAAATATTTAAAATGAATATGACATACGCCGAACTGTCTACATTTTACAATTACTCTACATGGTAGAATAGTAATTCTCAAATTGTTGTATCTTATAGAAATCTCTATACTGCTTTCAACTAAAGAACAGAGTAGGTGTAAACAAATTCCACATCACGTCAGAGTTTCTCACTGTCAGTGACTCATTACATTTTTTACTCCTGTATGTAGTGTTTTTCCACCCACCAATATATTTCTTTGCTAAACTTAAAATGCACCGAACAATGTGAATTGTAGTAATCCACATGCATGAATTTTCGGTAACCATGGAAAACATATTGAAAAATTAAAACATTCGCATGCAATACTTAATACAACTAAAATGAAAAATTCCTGCCTAAACCTTGGGATCAAATCCTGGTCCAGGCAGGAATTTTTCTAAATAATTTTTTAAAGAGAAAAATCTTCCACTTGTGCTACTGAGATATTCCTACTCAGAAGTGTTATGTGGATGGAACTGGATGTCCTGGGTTCAAGTCCTGTTTCAGTCAAAACTTTTTCTCTTTAAAAAAAATATTTATATGATCAGCTTGACTGTATAAATTAACTTACTAACATCATAAAAATGTTTCTCTTTAGTTGTGTTAACCATGAAGAAGCCTTTAGTTAATCATAATTCATTATCATCAAATTAGCATGAGTCAATTAAAGGTCTCATCTTTCCTGTTTGTTATGAACAGGGCTAGGATTTATTAGGCAATCAAAAATGACAAACTATCTACATACATATAGACTAAAGATTATCAAAATATGGAGTAAAATATAAACTACAACTTTTTATAGAAAAGGTGCAAACTTTTTTGTCAGACATTACAAAAATTATGTTTTTTATTATTAATTTAATACTTCTCACCGGAGGACAAACTATAGTTGAAGAGAAAAATATATTTAACTATGAAGAAAAATATATGATCACATTGGGGTTTGAACCCAGGATCTTTGGCTTTCAATTCCAAATTAGCATTTAGTTTGTAGTGCTCAGGTAGCTCAGCTGGTAAAGAGAGTCAAATGTCCTGGGTTCAAACCCCAGTCTGAGTGTATATTTTTCTCTTCAAATATAATTACAAAAATTACTTTATCTTTGTTAGTAGTACTTCATTTGGAAAATCACTTAAATGCAATCGTAATTTTACAAATGGCAATTTATAATCTAGTGACATTTCAATTATTTAAAATACCAAATGAACAATTATGTATACATCACTCAAACCTCATACACAATTGTTGGGTTCCTGAACAGAAAACATTCAAACTCTGTGACTCTGCTAATTGTTGGGAACAGACTTGCTGTAGACAGGTATAAGAAATTCTATTGTCACATGTCATTTATTAACAATAAAGAAAAAAATGTTGATAAAACACAAATTGTTTTCAAATTTCGGCTTTGAAATACAGATACTATTAAAATGAATTTAAAACAACATTCATATGAAGAGGGTACTTTGAAACCATAAAATATGGAATATATTTAAAATGAAATGAGTAATTATGTAAAAATGTGTAATATTTTCTTAAGTAGTATAAATATGAACTTCAGGATGTAACAAAACTCAATGGCATAATTTCAGGAATGAATTTCTCCTCTTGGGAGGAAGACCAAGAAAGCACTGGGCCAAACAGATGTAAGATCGGAACAGGCAAAAACCTAATCCATGAAATTTGACGATGATGAATTCCTCCTCATATTGAGAGAAGAAAAAAAGTGTACTAGAACATGGATCCAGAAATTTATAATTACAGTTATTGAAACTCTTATGAATGTTAGTGCATGATGACATACCTTGATATATATCAAATTAAAATGTAGTAGTAGTAGTCTAATGCCCATTAGCTTGGATGTGTTCCATTTGCTTTCTTGCTTCCCAATAGAGTCCTGCCAGAGTTCTTCTAGCTGACATCTTCAGAGCAGATTGAAATGTAAAATTATAAAATAGTTTTTAAACTGACCCAAACCTTCTGGCGGCACTAAGGCCCTGGGGTCGACTCAGCCTCTAACAGAAATGAGCACCAGATGCTTGTTCTTGGGGTAAAGGCGGCCGTCAAGTGCCAATTGTCCAGAAAAGTGGGAGCCTTAACCTCCTACTACCCTGAGGGCCTCCTGAGGCCTGTAGTGGGATATCTTTACATTTAAAAAAAAAACTCCTGGCACGACAGGTCTACAAGGCCCTTAGCCTACCAGCCGGCTGCTGGCCTCACATCCACATGTGTTAATCACAGAGGTAGATGATAATCAGCCAGTGTAGGGGTGACATGTGGTTAGCATGTCGAGTCCCCCAGCCGTTATAGCTGGTTTTCTCAACCTGGAGCCGCTACTTATTGTAGCTACCCAAATGCATCACGATGCTGGGTGGGCACCGGTCCCATACTGGCCGAAATACCATGAGAAAATTTCATCCCCCATGGAGACTCGAAACAGCGCAAGTCCCGTAGCTCTGCGCCAAGGCTTCCTGCCTTAACCACTCGGCTACGGCGCGGGACATCTTTACATTTAGTTACCCAAAAGGTCCGTCTCATCAACTTATAAATTATAATTGTCTGTAGCGCTTTCGGGACTAGTCCCATCATCAGCAGAAGTAACAAGATGTGGGTTCTTATCAGTTGACCCTTGATTCAACTGATAACCCAGATCCTATTACTTCTGCTGATGATGGGACTAGTCCCCCAGACAATCAATAATTTTTAAGTTGAGGAGACGGACCTTTTGGGTAACTATTTTATGATTTTACATTATAACTTTTAATTTTATGAATAATACCTCAATGGAACTTTATCATGAATTTTATTAACGTTGACTTGATATCTAATCAAAAATTCAAGACACTGGTTACAATTGATACATATGGAAACATGTTGCTGTTTACTTGAATACCTGTTGCCATCATCTTCTTCTTCTTCTTTCTTTCCAGGATTAGGTCAATGCGACTTGTTCCGGTCTCAAGTCCATCGTTTCCTTGGCCGTCTCAAAGATCTTTTTCCAAGCGGTTTGTAGGTGTTGATCTTTTTGGGTAATCTTGTATTGTTCATTCTGTCTAAATGTTCTTTCCATTGGTATTTGTGCTCTTCTAGTTTATCGACTATTGAAAATATCTCCAGTTCATTTCTTATTGATTCATTGTGTAATTTATCCATGCATGTACATCCTTTTACAGACCTTAAAAATTTCATTTCAGTGGCTTAAATGTGCGAGATATCTTTTTTTTGTAAGTATCCAAGATTCAGATCCATATAAAAGAACAGGAACAGCCATAATTTTATAAAACCTGAGCTGAGTTTCTCTTCCGAGTCTTTCAGAGGGTTCTTCTTATGGTGCCACACATCATTTGATATCGGTTTAATTTATTACGTACTCTATATGAAGAAGGCAGAGTTAAGGAAAGAGTGGAGGATGCTGAGTTTGCAGTGAAAGATCCACTCTTGGGCAGAACTACTGTAAAAACAAATATGTATTTTATATATTTGAAGAGAAAAATTTTCGCCTAGATCGAGACTCGAACCCGGCACCTTTGGCTTTCCGGGCCAAATGCTCTACCAACAGGGCATAAATTTTTCTCTTCAAATATAATTTATCCTTCAGTGAGAAGTGTTAAATTAATAATAAAAACATCAACATATTTATTAAATAGTCAATTCTTATCTTACCTCATATTTCATGTTTTTTATAAACAAGCAAACTGCAGTTTTCAAGAGGACATTCCTCTCATCCTCAGCCGATATCACGACTACCAGATTTTAGTTTGAATCTTTATCTATAATGTTGCCATCAAATGAAAATCTGCTAGTCACAATATCGGCTGAGGATGAGATGGACACCTCTTGAAAATTGCAGTTCCTGTGTTAAAAAAAAATAAGTATGAGGTAAGATAAGAATTCACTCATTCAGATTGTATTTTTGCAGTTTTTGAAATTTCAAAAATGTTAACATTTTTTGGAAAAACACCAAACTATAGACTTGGAAAATTAATCGAAGAACCTCATAATGATATTTCCCATAATAAACTTATAAATATGCTAATAACTGAGTTTGTATTTTTTAAACATTCTTACCTCATATGGTAGATTTGTCGGACATATGTTTCAAAGCTGTTGCTCCATCATCAGCAGTTACACAAAATTATAAATATGCATTTATATAGAAATCCTAGCCCTGGTTATGAGTAATTTTTAACAATGTTTTCATTCTCTGCACATCTTAAATGACATAACTATGTCACCCTGGAGTTTCTTGTTATATGTTATTTTCCAGGTACAATTTTCATTAATCAGTCCCTGTATCTTCCTTTTTTTTAAAACTGTTAAATTTATTTTCATCACGTTTTGTTATTGTCTATCCAGCCTAAGAAACACACTTTGACATTTAACATCCAAATTATTACTCCGCGCAGCACGTGTATAAGTACATGTGATCTCCATCAGCTGTTTGTTATAAGCCGATAAATTAATTCCCAACAATCATTTTAATTTTTATATTAATATTGGGAAGTAAACATTATGAGGTTATATCATTAATAGTGAGTGGAGAACATATTTTTATCGACTCACCTCATACATTTTCAAATTTCTTTGATACCGACGGTTTCAGACCATATCATGTCCCTCTTCAGTCATGATGAAACTTCATCAGTGGAAGCCATGGCATTTATCACCAGCTGTTTTCACGATGAATCGTGATGATGGTGATAAGAAATTGCCGATACTGCAGTGCTGTATTTAAAGAAATATAGAAGTATGAGGTGTGAAATAATCACGATTAATTTAATTCTTATGAATTTGAACCTCATAATGTTAAAAATTCCCAAATTTAATATATAAAAAGAGATTAATGTATTTGCATGTAGCTCATTTTAATTTTATTAATATTCTATCATTCGGTTGGACCTTTAAAACTGTCTTAGGAATCCACATTTTGGAAGCGAGTTCTGTTGATACTGATGGATGTAGTGCACCGTATTCAATTCTACAATTTCCGCCTGGCACAACCTCATCTCACTAAGCTGCAATTCTACTTTCATCACGTGGTCAATGTCTTTCTCCCAAAGCAAAGAACTGGTCTTGACAATATAACCCTCGTGCAATTAAACATAAAAATGCTTAAGAATGAAATGAATGTTTTTATTACCTCACCTCACATCCTTTTTCTTCTATACTGCAGTTTCGGAGCTTATCTCCATCATCAGTAGCCTCTGGTCTACCAGTGTTGTCGTTTCTTGGGCGGTTTTCTTCTTACTTCTATCGGTGGACCGATGAACCTCTGGATCAGGTCAAAATTTGTGGGAGTTTCGAAATTCATGAGTTTATCTTTCTTGTTTTTTTGGATGTGATTTTTTCCCAGACTGTGAGTTCTTTTTGTTTATCTGTGTGTTTGAGTAGGCTAGCTTCTGTGTCGATTAAATGCTAGCCTAATCAAACACACAGATAAAACAAATAGAACTCACAGTCTGGGAAAAAATCCGCATCTAAAAAATAAGAAAGATAAACTCATGAATTTCAAAACTCCAGCAAATTTTGACCTGATCCAAGGTTCATCGGTCCACCGACAGAAGTAAGAAGAAAACCGCCAAGAAACGACATAACACCGGTCGACCAGAGGCTACTGAAGATGGAGATAAGCTCCGAAACTGCAGATAGAAGAAGAAGGACATGAGGTGAGGTAATAAAAACATTAATTTAATTTTTAAATTAAACCTCATAGTGTTCTTTCCCTGTGAAAGTTAAATAAATAAATAAAATTAGTCGTGATTTCTTCTTACCTCATACTTCTATGTTTTTTTAAACACAGCACCGCAGTATCGGCGACCATCGTCACCATCATCAGCTTTTTCATGACTGTCAATTTTTTTCTTTTGAAGGAATCATTTTCTAAACTGCCATCTGGTGTTCTTTTGAAGGAATCATTTTCTAAACTGCCATCTGTTGTATTTTTGAAGATGGCAGTTTAGAAAATGATTCCTTCAAAAGAATACCAGATGGCAGTTTGGTTAATTACTGGCAAAAGAAAAAATTGACAGTTGTGAAAACAGCTGATACTGCGGTGCTGTGTTTAAAAAAACATAGAACTATGAGGTAAGAACAATTGACAATTCATTTTATTATTGATTAAACCTCATAATGTTAAAAATTCCCAAATTTTTTATATTTAAAATAAAAATGCTTATAGCAACCACATAAACACTAACACTACTGAACAGAAGCATTCGACTACAATGGATACCAGCACATTGTGGGTTACATGGAAAGGAAACCACTGACTTTCTGGCAAAGAAAGGCACCAGAATCGAAAATATTTCATTGCAAGAACTAAATTATCAATCAGCTAAATTAATAGTTAATAGAAAATTAAAAAAAATAACTAAACAAATATTTCAAAATTCAAAACAACAAGGCTGAGCTGCCTTCAACAGAAATTCATCTATTTTGTATTCTCCCAGATGTGAAGCAGTAGCATCACCACAGGACATGACTGTCTCCATAAGATTTCCATAACCAAAATGTGTACTTAACAATGAAGATAGTTCAATAAAGACAATAGAAGCATTCTATTCTGACTGAAGCACATGTGGACTCATCATCAAGCAGAGTTCACCAAGTTCCTGGGCAACAGATTATTATTTTGTTGAGTTGTTTCTTGACTCACCTCATACTTCTTAACTCCCTCACAGATCCGGATTCCTTCACTGTATTTGTGACATTCTCAATGCTGTATCACGTTCACAACTGACGTCCAATGGTCTCCTCTCCTGCAGACTGACCTCCGCACAATCTGATGGCTGACCGACGAACTTCCAAATCAGATGGCGTGGAGGTCAGTCTGCAGGAGAGGAGACCATTGAACGTCAGTTGTCAACGTGATACAGCATTGAGAATGTCACAAATACAAAGGAATCCGGATCTGCGAGGGAGTTAAGAAGTATGAGGAGAGTTAAGAAACAACTCAACAAAATTAAAATAAACTTCAAAGTGTTATTTCCTACCTACATAACTTAACAGATTATTATATTTGGCAGCGAACAAAATGCAGTCCTAATACATTCTTATCTCGACTGTACATCTCCCACTAAGCAGTTCTCCTTTCACCAATCAATGTCAACACTCGTGTCAAGAGATCAAAGGGAATTCTAACAAACACAGTCAGGAAGAGGATCATCACATCATAGGATTCTAGCACAGGAGCAGTATGTCTGAATTTTGTTCGCTGCCAAGCTATAAGCAGTTTCACCTCACATACATAGCCTACTCCTTCAATGTGTGTGTGAAGTGATGCACTTTGTTTACAACTCTTTAGTTGAAAGGAGAATAAATTTTAATAGATGCACCATTTACTTTTTTTCACAGAACATTGTCAATCCAATTATTTACAAAAATAGTTTATATAATTAAGTTTTTTTATTGTATGGCAACATGATTAATCAATATACCGTCACTTTCTAATTTGCGCAGTTCCTCATAGAGAAAAGTTTATATGCCTGCTGAGCCGTGGCATATTGCACTGGTGCCTAAAACTGATGTACCACTCACCACCTATTTTCACTTCACTAAACCCAATTTTTTTGCTTCTATTTCATATATAAGTAATCTCCACATCTTCACCACAAATACTTCTGCTTCTTCATCCAGAACCTGCAAATTTTAATATTAATTTATCTCATTTCAGATTTCAATTTTATACAAGCAGTGTATATCTTATTAAATTATACTTTTTAGCAAGTAACACAGAGGTTTAACTTTTATAGGAATTAGTCACTATGAGGTTTAATTTATGGTGTAATTAAATGTTTCTTACCTCTCCTCATATAAATTTACTAAGTTGATCGCGATTTCGAGACTATAACTGTCTCATCATCAGAACTTTGTTGGTGGCTGGTGTTATGTCGATCGGAAGAAACTCTTCTTCTTCCGATCGACATAACACCAGTCGCCAACAAAGTTCTGATGATGAGACAACTTAATAAATTTATATGAGGAGAGGTAAGAAACATTTAATTTCACCATAACATTGAGGTTTTTTAATGAACACTATGAATCAGAAAATATAACTTATAGAAATTCTTGTGAATGAAGGCAGCAAAAGATAATGGTTTTTGAAGAAAAAAATTTAAGAAAACGATTAATGAGTTGATTATTTTACCACATATTTCTTGATTTTTATGCAGACCAGGTTTCGTTGCATTTGTGCGACATTGTCAATTAATTCCAACTCATTGTGTTATTTCCTACATATATTAAATTAATAAAATAAGTTCAAAAGACAAAAATTAATCAATTTGTAAATTAATGAGTCATTTTTTACCATCTTACCTCATATTTTATGTTTCTTCAAACACAGGAACTAGTTTTCGAGAGAAGGATCTCTCTCATTTTCAACCGACATTATGACTACTCAATGAAAAATGAGAGAGCTCCTTCTCTCGAAAACTAGTTCCCGTGTTTGAAGAAACATAAAATATGAGGTAAGATGTTAAAAAATGACTCATCCATTTACGAATTAAGAACCTCATAATGTTATTTCACATATTTAACTATGAATGCAAATATTCTTCAAATCGAAAAAAAAAAAAAATACTACACCCTTAACTAAAAATAAAAAAGAACAAGAATCAAAAGATTAATAAGGGGAAAAAAAAACAGATAAAAACAGAGATTGTGGAAAATATATATATATATATATATATATATATATATATACACACACATAAGTAAAACAAAGAGAAACTTGAAACATATTTGAAGAGGAAAATTATATGCTCAGACTGGGGCTTGAAGTCAGGACCGTTCACACTCTAGGCGAAAGGTCCTGGGTTCATGCCCCAATCTGAGCGAATAATTTTTCTCTTCAAATATGATTTATCCATCATTGAGATGTGTGAAATGAATAATAAAAACATAGAAACTTAATTATTAGAATGAAAGAACACTTTAGAAATGTAAAAAGTGGGGAATATATAAATCTGCAGTAGCTGCTCCCACTTGATCAAAAAACATATAACTAGAGATCTTGGGTGCATATGCCTGTTTGGGCAATTTTCATTGAATTGTACTATTATAGGAAATATCACTATTAGGTTTAATTTAAGATTTAAATTTAAATACTTTCAGAGCCGCATGCAAATACATTAGTCTCTACTCAAATTACTTCCAATCACTGGTGAGCTGAGTCACCGTGAGCAATTGCTGAGATCGAATTAACGGCCGACTTACCGGTCATGCATGAAAGTTGACGTTTTCATAATATTGGCAACGAATTACCCAGAATTCTCAGCGATAAAACCACTTCCGTTATTTTCGTCTGCTATAGAGGAACGCATTTACGCTTGCATCCCACAAATAATACCGTATACAACGACGTCTGCATCGCGCAATATTATGCCGATTCTCCCGTTCTTCCATTTGAATTCTTTGGTAGACTCTATCAAATGCCTCTTCTCCGCGTATACCGTGAACATGATCGAAGTCTTCAAGGTCCGACATCTTGGATAAAGCGGCAAAGTTTCAAACTACATCGGTTCCCTTCGGGATTTTCAAGATAAGTTTCTATCTTGAGCTATGATCTTAAGGTACCTCGTCAGGTAGCTTACAATTATTATCGCATGAATAGATTTCTGAGTAAGCTAAATGTATTTGGATAAAACTTTCTCAGGAGAGAACGCCTTTTACTGTCTAATGTGTTCAAACATTCGACCCTTAATGTCACCTCATATCCAGTCTCCTAATTAAACTGGTTTCAAAACCTAGGTGATTTCATCATCAGTAATTTCACGACTGATGATTAAGCCATGTACATTTTGAAACCAGTTTAATTAGAAGACTGGATATGAGGGGAGGTGTAAAGAATTTGAATATAAATCTTAAAAAATTTATGTATCATTCAATATGAATGTGAATTTTATATTGTCGGCTCTGGAAGTCAACTCCCACTCTATTTTTTTATTGAGTGAAGAACTTGTAAATCAAATCTTTTTCCCGGAACTTCAAAATTCATAATCCTTTTTTTTTTTTTTTTTTTGAAGAGAAAATTTTTTGCCTAGGCCGAGACACGAACCCAGGACCTTTGGCTTGCCGGGCCAAATGCTCTACCAACTGAGCTACTGAGGCAAGTTGCGATCTAGATGCAAATTTTTCTCTTATATACTTTGTAATTCCCTCGTGCCAAATGTTTTGAAACCATTGCTTCTATCTTTGCAAATGGCAGCTTCTTAGTTAAGAAGACATTTATTGGGAATTTAACACTACTTTATAAAGCCAGTAGGGCTTCTATTGATGTTTTTATTATTGATTTAACACTTCTCACTGAGGGATAAATTACATTTGAAGAGAAAAATTTTCGCGTCTTCAAATATAATTTATCCTTCAGTGAGAAGTGTTAAATTAATAATAAAAACATCAATTCATAAATTAAATTTGAAGAGAAAAATTTTCGCCTAGACCGGGACTCGAACCCGGGACCCTTGGCTTTCCGGGCCAAGTGCTCTACCAACTGAGCTACCGAGGCGAGTTACGATCTAGACGCAAATTTTTCTCTTATATACGTTGTAATTCCCTATCGCCAAATGCTTTTGAAACCATTGTTTCTATCTTTGCAAATGGCGGCTTCTTAGTTAAGAAGACATTTATTGGAAATTTAACATTACTTTAAAAGCCAGTAAGGCCTCTAATGATGTTTTTATTATTAATTTAACATTTCTCAATGAAAGATAAATTAAATTTGAAGAGAAAAATTTTTTTTATAAAGTAATGTTAAATTTCCAATAAATGTCTTCTTAACTAAGAAGCCGCCATTTGCAAAGATAGAAACAATGGTTTCAAAAAGCATTTGGCGATAGGGAATTACAACGTATATAAGAGAAAAATTTGCGTCTAGATCGTAACTCGCCTCGGTAGCTCAGTTGGTAGAGCACTTGGCCCGGAAAGCCAAGGGTCCCGGGTTCGAGACCCGGTCTAGGCGAAAATTTTTCTCTTCAAATTTAATTTATCTTTCATTGAGAAATGTTAAATTAATAATAAAAACATCATTAGAGGCCTTACTGGCTTTTAAAGTAATGTTAAATTTCCAATAAATGTCTTCTTAACTAAGAAGCCGCCATTTGCAAAGATAGAAACAATGGTTTCAAAAGCATTTGGCGATAGGGAATTACAACGTATATAAGAGAAAAATTTGCGTCTAGATCGTAACTCGCCTCGGTAGCTCAGTTGGTAGAGCACTTGGCCCGGAAAGCCAAGGGTCCCGGGTTCGAGACCCGGTCTAGGCGAAAATTTTTCTCTTCAAATTTAATTTATCTTTCATTGAGAAATGTTAAATTAATAATAAAAACATCATTAGAGGCCTTACTGGCTTTTAAAGTAATGTTAAATTTCCAATAAATGTCTTCTTAACTAAGAAGCCGCCATTTGCAAAGATAGAAACAATGGTTTCAAAAGCATTTGGCGATAGGGAATTACAACGTATATAAGAGAAAAATTTGCGTCTAGATCGTAACTCGCCTCGGTAGCTCAGTTGGTAGAGCACTTGGCCCGGAAAGCCAAGGGTCCCGGGTTCGAGACCCGGTCTAGGCTAAAATTTTTCTCTTCAAATTTAATTTATCTTTCATTGAGAAATGTTAAATTAATAATAAAAACATCAATTCATAATCCTATTTTTATTCTTCTGGATATAGATCTTCAAATGGTGAGCTCTTTAGTGTTTTCTTACTGTTTTAATAATTTAGTGTTTACATCAATTTTATGTTTATCTGACCAGACGTGGGCTGCTAACTAACTCAAACTAACTCACTGGCACTACCAAACCCATAGGTTCATGGCCGCATGGACATAAGCTCTCCATATATCCCTACCCTGAGCTAATGTTTTCCAATCATCCCCTGTATAATCTACGTCCCTCAAATCATACTTAATGTTATTCTCTCACCTCATTTTTGATCTACCAACTGGGCATTTTCCCTCTGGTTTTCCTACAAGAAGCTTCCACGCATGTCTTTCATTCCCCATTTGTGCCATATGTCCTGCCCATCGCAGTCTACGAGACTTAACTGTTCTTATTATATCTGGCTACCTATAAAGATCATGTAGTTCACTGTTATGTAGTTTGACGTGGGCAGCTACTGCAGTTTTTTTCTATTTCTCCAATTTTTATATTTCTAGTATGTTCTTTTGTTCTAATGGTCAAGCTTCTCTTTGTTTTATCTATGTACATAGGAAAGTCTGGACTTACCATTTGGACATCATCCAATATACCCTGAGGAGCACTCCCTGCTAGAACTTTTGAGCAGATAAAGTCTACTAAAGTTGGCTCAGGTTCTCCGATGTATTCTATAATTTTCTTGTTGATCCACGGCCTGATACGCCTTTCCATTAATTGCTATAACAAAAACAAATTAATGATATTATATTTGAAGAGAAAAAAAGTGTTAAATTAATAATTAAAACAAATTAATGATAATTAACATTTACCAAGCTTAAAATTTTTCATATCACTCACACAAATTATTAAATGTAAAATGAATAGTAATTTATGCAACAAGTTTAGAAACTTAATTATATTAATGAGTTGGATATGTTGTTTTTTGCAAGTGGTGAGAAAGATTTTTAACAAGCTGCAAGTAAAAAGGCTATCATCATTAAAGAGATACCAGCTAAACATCAATTAAATTTTACTTAATATTACAATTAATTCAATGATTATATTTAATTAATGTTGGGAAGTAAACATTATGAGGTATAATCATTAAAATTCATTGGAGAACATATTGTTTAAACAACTCACCTCATAGGATTCATGCTTCCATGATATCGCGATTTCAAACATAATCATGTTTGAAATCGCGATATCATGGAAGCATGAATCCTATGAGGTGAGTTGTTTAAACAATATGTTCTCCGATGAATTTTAATTCAATGATAATTGACAGGAATATATCAAATTGAATGCATGGGTTGTGAAAAGATATATATAGGAAAAACAAAAAGAAACCTAAAAATTAGAACCAAAGAACACACAGGATATATTAAAAATGGGGAAATAGAAAAATCTGCAGCTGTTGCTCATGTTTGGTCTGAAAAACATAATATAAATTCAGACACTAAATTATTAAAACAGTTAGAAAATACAAAAGAGCTGACTATTTGGAAAAAATTTATATTCAGAAGAACAGAAACAGAGTTATGAATTTTGATATACCGATGGAGCGTGACCTTGTTTGGAGATTCTTTGGCCAACCACAAGATGGAGCTGACATCGACATCCAGGTTGTGTAACATAATGCAACATAAATAAAACCAGTCTGGAAAAGCTGACGATAAAACAGAATTGTTTTGAAACATGTTCAAGAACAAATCAACATTAATATTGAGGTAAGATGTTCAGACTAAAAATAATATCTTAAATGTTACTGATTCAATTAAATTTTTTCTCCAGGGTCATTCCTAACATCAATTATGTCTAACAAAATACTCACGTTATCAACTGCTGCCCAATCTAATTGAAAGGCAAATAATGCAGTCTTATCTGTTGGAATTTTATCTATTAAAGTCTTGATATGTTTCCTCTTTTCTTCCTGAGATTTTGTAACTTCCTCCTTCTTTTCTTCTTTCTTTTTCTTTTCTTCGCCATAATCTGCAACACAAGGTTGTAAAAGTGTTAATGAATATCTAGAATTTATACACATAGTCCTGCACTTGGGAACTGGTAGGAAAACCAGAGGAAGAGACGCAGCATGAGGCGAGAGAATAACAATCATAATCAAGATGTGAAGTAGGTGAATTATATAGGGAATGATTGGAAAACATTAGCTCAGGATAGGGATGTACGTAGAGCTTATGTTCACATGACCATGAACATCTGGGTTTGACAGTGTCAATGACTTAGTTAAATAGTCCTGTGATGAAGTATACATAGGAAAAACATCAGAGGTAGATGGAACTGAGAATGATACGTAAATGTACTGAAACTAGTCTTCAAGAAATCTACAGTTACGAGGTGAGTTGTCAAATCTAACTCAATTTATTAAATAATCAATTGAGTTGGTTTATATAATAAATTTGGGAATTTTTAACATTATGAGGTATAATTCATAAGAATTAAGTGAATTGTGATTTCTTCTTACCTCATACTTCTATGTTTTTTTTTAAACACAGCACCGCAGTATCAGCGACCATTGTCACCATCCTCAGCTGTTTTCATGACTGTCAATTTTTTCTTTTGTCGGTAATTATCCAAACTGCCATCTGGTGTTCTTTTGAAGGAATTATTTTCTAAACTACCATCTGGTGTTCTTTTGAAGGGATCGTTTTCTAAACTGTCATCTGTTGTATTTTTGAAGAACTTTGTAATCAAGCTCGGTTTGTCTGGAATCTCGAAGTTCTAGAACCACAAACTTCGAGATTCCAGACAAACCGAGCTTGATTACAAAGTTCTTCAAAAATACAACAGCTGGCAGTTTAGAAAATGATTCCTTCAAAAGAACACCAGATAGCAGTTTGGATAATTACCGGCAAAAGAAAAAATTGACAGTCGTGAAAACAGCTGAGGATGATGACAATGGTCGCTGATACTGCAGTGCTGTGTTTAAAAAAACATAGAAGTATGAGGTAAGAAGAAATCATGATTCCCTTAATTCTTATGAATTGAGTCGGTGTTTACTTGATGAAAATTCATATTTATTAATTAAATATAAATAAAACTTGGTTTTATTTGATTTTCATATTTATTAAGATATAATTCAGTGACAGCTGTTCAGTATACTGTACCTTCTTCAGACATGTTAAATTATGAATTGTGTTATTATAGTACATATCAACTGATCTAAGCAACAATACAACAATAATTTATTTAAATTTTTTAATTTAACAAAGGTGATTCATTCAAATCAGTTGATATGTACTATAATAGCACAATTCATAATTTGTTAACATGTCTGAAGAAGGTACAGTGTACCGAAACAGCTGTCACTGAATTATATCTTAATAAATATGAAAATCAAATAAAACTAAGTTTTATTTTTATTCAATTTATTAAGAAATCATATTTGAAGAGAAAAATTTTCGCCTAGACCAAGACTCGAACCCGGGACAAGTGCTCTACCAATTGAGCTACCGAGGCGAGTTGCGATCTAGACGCAAATTTTTCTCTTATATACATTGTAATTCCCTCGCGCCAAATGCTTGAAACCGTAGCTTCTAATGATGTTTTTATTATTAATTTAACATTTCTCAATGAAAGATAAATTAAATTTGAAGAGAAAAATTTTCGCCTAGACCGGGACTCGAACCCGGGACCCTTGGCTTTCCGGGCCAAGTGCTCTACCAACTGAGCTACCGAGGCGAGTTACGATCTAGACGCAAATTTTTCTCTTATATACGTTGTAATTCCCTATCGCCAAATGCTTTTGAAACCATTGTTTCTATCTTTGCAAATGGCGGCTTCTTAGTTAAGAAGACATTTATTGGAAATTTAACATTACTTTAAAAGCCAGTAAGGCCTCTAATGATGTTTTTATTATTAATTTAACATTTCTCAATGAAAGATAAATTAAATTTGAAGAGAAAAATTTTTTTTTAAAGTAATGTTAAATTTCCAATAAATGTCTTCTTAACTAAGAAGCCGCCATTTGCAAAGATAGAAACAATGGTTTCAAAAGCATTTGGCGATAGGGAATTACAACGTATATAAGAGAAAAATTTGCGTCTAGATCGTAACTCGCCTCGGTAGCTCAGTTGGTAGAGCACTTGGCCCGGAAAGCCAAGGGTCCCGGGTTCGAGTCCCGGTCTAGGCGAAAATTTTTCTCTTCAAATTTAATTTATCTTTCATTGAGAAATGTTAAATTAATAATAAAAACATCATTAGAGGCCTTACTGGCTTTTAAAGTAATGTTAAATTTCCAATAAATGTCTTCTTAACTAAGAAGCCGCCATTTGCAAAGATAGAAACAATGGTTTCAAAAGCATTTGGCGATAGGGAATTACAACGTATATAAGAGAAAAATTTGCGTCTAGATCGTAACTCGCCTCGGTAGCTCAGTTGGTAGAGCACTTGGCCCGGAAAGCCAAGGGTCCCGGGTTCGAGTCCCGGTCTAGGCGAAAATTTTTCTCTTCAAATTTAATTTACCGTAGCTTCTAACTTTGCAAATGGCAGCTTCTTAGTTAAGAAGACATTTATTGGGAATTTAACACTACTTTATAAAGCCAGTAGGGCTTCTATTGACAATTTTATTATTGATTTAACACTTTTCACTGAAGGATAAATTATATTTGAAGAGAAAAATTTTCGCCTAGGCCAAGACTCGAACCCGGGACCCTTGGCTTTCTGGAAAGCCAAGGGTCCCGTGTTCGAGTCTCGGTCTAGGCGAAAATTTTTCTCTTCAAATATAATTTATCCTTCAGTGAGAAGTGTTAAATCAATAATAAAATTGTTAATAAATTAATGAGTCATTTTAACATCTTACCTCATATTTCATGTTTTTCAAACACGGTAACTATAGTTTTCAAATGATCTTGTCATTCATTTTCAACCGCCATTATGACTACCGGATATTCGTTGGAATCTCCCTCTATAACGTTTCCCAATTTTAACTTTGAATAAAATTGTTATTAAGAAATATTTCTCTTTACCACTGATTCAAATAAGGAAATGGATGAATGTCTAGAATGAGAGATTGTGAGTTTTGTCAAGACAGTGATTAAGGGGCTGGACACATTGTATGAATGCAAGATAAAAGACTTTCAAAACTGATATTGGATGCCAGAATGGAGAAGATGGATAATGCAAGTTTGTTATTGAAAATTAAAGCAAACTTCACTTTAGAAGATTATACGGATGGTGTGAAATCACTCACCTAGTGGAACTAATTTCCTCTTTTTTCCAGAACCAAGATTACTATCTTCATCGTCATCTGTATTGAACACTTCTTTCAGATCTAATTTCTTCTTCTGTTTTCCAGGTGGAGGTACTGCAGCTGGACTAGTTGCATGGTGCTGCTGCTGCTGTTGTTGTTGTTGTATTGGGGAATTCCAAACTTTTATTCCTGAAAATTATCATACCTTCATATTCCAAATGTATTAATAAATTAATGAGTCATTTTTCCAAATGTATATTTATATTTCTGAATAACTCAATGGAAGAGGATGGGGCTATGAATGGCAAATAACTCCACAGATTACCAGAGTCACAGGGTACAAACTAAATCAATTATCTTTCAATACATATCTGAATACATCTCAAGCTGCCAACATGTTTCCCCCCCCTTCTGTTATATCCACTGACATCATTCTATCATATATTGCCACATTGATTTTTTGGATATTTTTTTCAGCAATTAACATAAATTAAGTCAGATATATATTTTTACATCTCACCTCATGAAACTCTGATTATCACAGGACCAGTTTCAAGGGCCATTTCCCCTATCCTCAGCCAAAACTCCAACTGTTGAAATTCTGCCATTACCATATTTCATCTGGTGCCAATTTAACGAACTTTGAGTTTAATGTTTGCTTTCCGGGAACTTAAAAATTCATAGATCTATATTTGTTCTTTTGTAGTTCCCAACGAGCAAAATTTAATCTCAAAGTTCATAAAATGGCACCAGATGGCAGCTCAGAAGTTGATGGTAATAGCAGAATTTCAACTGAGTTGGAGTTTGTCTGAAGATGAAGGCAAAGGCCTTTGAAAGTGGTATCAAGAAAACATGGAACTTTACGAGGTGAGATGTAAAAACATTTTATCCAATTCAATTACAGATTTGTGAGTTGTTCAAAACAAAGACAGTTGGTTTTTTGGTTAAGAATGACAAAAATGTCTACCTAACATTTTCAGGTGAGAAAACAAAATATGGTGAAGTGTATTATTTTACTGATTCAATTCCAAATTGAATATGAATAGAATATGGAAATGGTGGAAGCAAATGTTTCTTACCTCTCCTCATATAAATTTTCTAAGTAGATCGCGATTTCGAGACCACAACGGTTTCATCATCAGCACTTTCTTGGCGACATGTTATGTTGATTGGAAGAAGAGATTCTTCGTCGCCAAGAAAGTGCTGACGATGAGACTGTTGTGGTCTCGAAATCGCGATCTACTTAGAAAATTTATATGAGGAGAGGTAAGAAACATTTAATTTCTGAAACTGCAGTACAGAAGAAAAAGGATATGAGGTGAGGTATTAAACTATATATAAGCAAAGATAGAAGCTATGGTTTCAAGCATTTGGCGCAAGGGAATTACAACGTACATAAGAGAAAAATTTGCGTCTAGATCGTAACTCGCCTCGGTAGCTCAGTTGGTAGAGCACTTGGCCCGGAAAGCCAAGGGTCCCGGGTTCGAGTCCCGGTCTAGGCGAAAATTTTTCTCTTCAAATATATATATAATCTGTTATATAAAAGTTAAAGAATTCACCTGGTTTATCTTCAGGACCACTTGATGCTATGGAAGCTTGACTTTCCTCCTCTGCACCCAGTGGAGGTTCTTGAGGTGCCAAAGGACTGGAGTAATGGTCAGCACCTCTGTCATCATCACTTTCCTGTGTACTCTCGGCTGGTTCAGGAGGAGGTGGCGACGCTATCATACAAACAGCCTGCTGTTCTAACTCAACCTGGCGACGTTCATACTCCTCCTCCTCCTCTTTCAGCTGCGATTCACGCCGTCTCTCATGTTCTCGTGATCTTTCTCTCTCTCTTTCACGCTGACGATTATGTTCCATTTTCACATCAATTAATATTTTTGGCTTGTACTGCTCCTCCCTTTCTTGTTTCATCTACAACATATTATTCAATAAAATAAGTTATTAAAAATAATAATAATAATAATAATAATAATGACAGGTGAATGATAGTGAGCTACTACAGGGTATGTATAGGAAGCCAGATATAAGAACAGTTAAGTCTCGTAGACTGCAAAGGGCAGGACATGTGACACAAATGTGTAATGAAACAGGGGCATGGAAGCTTCTTGTAGGAAAACCAGAGGGAAAATGCCCAGTTGTAGACCAAGAACAATGTGGGAGAATAATATTATCCACGATTTGAGGGAAGTAGATTATACAGGCAATGATTGGAAAACATTAGCTCAGGATAGGAATATATGGAGAGCCTATGTCCACAAGGCCATGAACCTATGGGTTCGATAGATCTAGTGAGTTAGTTAATAATAAAATTAATGAGATTTTATACCTCTCACCTGATACATAGTGTATGAACTCAGAACTGTTTCATTCTCAACAGCATGAAAAGGATTCTTTCGAAACCGGTCCAGAGTTTATACAAAATATAAGAGATGAGGTGTAAAATCTGATTCTTACACAGACGGCTGTGAGCCGGACTGAGCAGCTGTAGCTTCTTCTTAGTGTTTCTTTAGTTTTGTCAATAGATGGCATAACATATTATATACCTATTGTATATTTTTTCTTTCACTCACCTCATACTTCATAGTTATGAAGTATGAGGTGAGTGAAAGAAAAAATTTTATTTTTTAAAAAACCTCATAGTGTTATTTCCTATCTATGTAACTTAATATTATATACCGTTGGAAAGCTGAGAGAACGATCTGTTAAATGGTGTACAACAAGATCGATTTCTCCCGATAGATCGCGAGTTATAAGCCATTGTTTTTCGGAGAGGCTAATTTTCTTAAAATTAAATGGTAAATATGGGTACAACAATGGAGGAAAATATTCATAAGCCAATGGTTTAATAATTAAAAAATTTAAATAAAATTATTTTTGCCTCACTTCATATCTTGCCGTATTATTTTATTTATAAATGGTATTTCAAGATTATTAGCATCACAAGTCAAATCTAGGCATCAACGGACCAATAATTTTGTTTGTTTGTTTAGACCTTCTTTTCTCAAACTAGAAGATGCTCAGTCAACCAGCTAGTCAATCGTTTCCCAACCTATGGTTCTTTAAGGTGTTCGCCAAAATTTTTCTGTAATGGCGGGTTTTGAGGTTAGGCCTATTATTATTTTTTTTATTTCTATGGCATTGTCATAATAATAATTATGTGTAAGATCAAGAATTTATCACATTACTTCCACAATAAATTAATATTTACCACAAATATTGTTTATTTTTTATCATTTCACTCACCTCATACTTCATAATTTATAGCAGACCCAGGGTTTCTTCACGTAATTCGTGACATTGTCAATGCTGCGTCATGTTCACAACTGACGTCCAACGGCCTTCTATCCTGCAGACTGACCTCCGCGCCATCTGGTGGCCGACCGAAGAATTTCCAAATCAGGCCTCTTTCTTTATAACCGGGTATTTCAAAATTCATAGTTGTATTTTCATTCTTGCATATGTAAATTTTTTCCCAAATTGTGAGTTCCTTCGGTTTTTCCAATTGTTTAAGTAATTTTGTTTTGGTTTCTATTCTATGTTTTTCTGACCAGGCATGTGCAGCTATTGCAGATTTTTCGGTTTCTCCATTTTTAACATTTCTGAGGTGTTCTTTTAATCTTGTATTTAGATTCCTTTTTGTTTTTCCTATGTATATCTTTTCACAATCTTTACAATTAATTTGATAAATTCCCGATTTTTGCAGTCTTCAATTTTTTCATTTTGTTGGTTTTTATTAAATTACCTAAGCTGTAATCATTTTTCGGTGCTAATTTAATGTTGAATTTGTTGAAAATTTTTTGAAACTTGTCAAATACGAAAGGATGGTATGTGAACTTCTTGAATTTTTTGCCTATATTTTTATCTGTCTGAAGAGTACTTTCATTGATGACTTTTTGTTCTTTGAATTTATTTATTTTCTTGTGTATCATTTTCTTGTGAAAACCATTATCCTTAGCAATTTGTATGATGTGTTCTTTCTCTTTTACCACAAATGCCTGATATATAGTTATGTAACAACGTTAAGAATGCATTTCACTTTGCTACAACTAGACCTACATGTTGTGCAACTTTTAAGCCGTAACTAGAGTAACTATAACGTTAAGGGTTAATTTAATTCAAGGTTATACAGGGCAAGTCAAAATGTTGTGCAGGTTTTCAGAAATTTATTATGTGAAATGTAATGAACATATAATATTGTGAGACATATTGTATGAAAGGTAAACTCTCAAAGTTTTTTTTTAAATATTCACAGATGTTCTATGTGAGCGCCTTTTGTTACACGACAGATGTCAAGCCGATATTCAATCTCCTGCCAAACTTTCTGTAGCAGTCCGCGGTCGATATCAGCAATGGCTGCTGTGATGCGGGCACGCAGTTCATGCAGTGTTGTTGGAAGTGGTGGTACGTAAACATGATCCTTTACAAGACCCCACATGAAGAAATCACACGGGTTAGATCTGGTGAACGAGGTGGCCAATGAATGAGTTGTTGATCACCCTGAGATGCACGGCCTATCCAGCGTTGTGGTAAAGCCGTATTCAAATGGTCTCGAACACTGCCATGGTAATGTGGAGGGGCACCATCCAACTGCAGAATGAAATCTGGACTATCCGCTTCAAGCTGCGGAAGGAGCCATTGTTGTAGCATATCAAGGAAAACATGTCCGTTCACAGTACGTTCATGAAAGAAAAAGGGCCCATAAACCTTTGCATGGGAAATGGCACAAAAGACATTCACTTTCGGAGAATCGCGTTGATGTTCCAGAGTTGCATGGGGGTTACCAGTTCCCCAAATCCTTACATTGTGTCTATTCACTTTTCCTGAAAGGTGGAAAGTCGCTTCATCACTGTAAACTACCCTCTCATGGAACTCATTCTCTTCCATTAATGCGAGAAAATCAACACAGAAGGACGCTCGCAAAGCATAATCGGCGGGTTTTAAGGCTTGAACCAGTTGCAAGTGGTAGGGTTTCATCTGTAAACGTTTCGGAGAATCCGCCATACAGTTTTTTGTGGTAGTTGAAGTTCTGTCGCTCCCCGGTAGGTGGATTTCTGTGGACTCTGCACGAAGCATGTGCGAACGCGTTCGACTGTCTCTTCACTCGTCGACGGATGGCCAGTCGATTTTCGTTTACAGATACAGCCTGAATCCCTAAATTGTGTGTACCACTTACGAATGGATCTCCCATCCGGCGGGTCTTTATCGTATCTGGTACGGAAATGTCGTTGAACACTAGTCACAGAGTTGTTTACATGGTAATCAAGCACACAGAAAGACTTCTGATCCCCAGTCAACGCCATTTTCCTTTACTGCTCTGCTGTTGACATCTTGTGGGTGAACGCGGAACTTTAGAAGTGGACAACTAAACTTTGAGAGTTTACCTTTCATACAATATGTCTCACGATATTATATGTTCATTACATTTCACATAATAAATTTCTGAAAACCTGCACAACATTTTGACTTGCCCTGTATTTAAATTAATATTGGGAAGTAAACATTATGAGGTTATATCATTAATAGTGAGAGGAGAACATATTTTTAACGACTCACCTCATATAATTTCAAATTTCTTTCAATTTAAGGTTATTAAACCTTTTGTTTGGATTAAATTTTATGCATGTCTACTGTAGTATATTTAAAAGTCAGTGGTTCACACAACTCAGATCATTGTGGAAGGGGTTTGCAAGTCGAAAAAGGCTGGGAATCGCTGAGCTAGCCTCTCATCCACATATGTTAATCACTGTAGAGGATAATCATCCAGCCAGTATGGGGTGACATGTGGTCAGCATGTCAGATTCCCCAGTTGTTACAGCTAGTTTTCTCCACCTGGAGCCACTATTTATTGTAGCTACCCAAATTCATAATCATCCTGGGTAAGCACCATTCCCATACTGGCTGAAATTCCACAAGAAAAATTCTCCTCCATAAGGACTTGAACTACCGCAAATCCCATAGCTCTGTACCAAGGCTTGATGCCTTAAACCACTCGGCTATGCCACAGGACAATAATAATAAGAGAAACAGCAGTAGCAGAATAAAATTAGATTTCTAAATGATCTAGAAAAGAAGTAGTTTACTAAAGCAAATAATTATATTTACCCGTTCAAATTCAGCACTTGGATCTTCATGTTCCTCAGAGTAAATCTTGTGTTTCAAATCATCTAATTCTTCTTTCTCTTTTTGACGATCTCTACCATCTTGTTCAATTTCCTTCTCCCTCTCGGCTAGTCTTCTCTGCAGTTCTCGACCCCTATCAATTCCAAATTACAAGTTTCATAATCAATTTTCCAATAAACGTGTACAGTGGTGGCTTAAGTGGTAGCATACCTGCTTCCTGATCAGCAAGCCCTGGTTCGATACTTGCCAGGGTTAAAAATTTTAATTATAAAATTAATTTAATTACATTGATTTAATTGTAAAACATCTAAACAAAATAATAACAGAATATGGGCTTTTTTATTTAGTATTTGTAGGAAATAACATTATGAGGTTTCTTTTAATTATTATGAGTTAGTTATTTTGACTCATTTTAAAATACAATAGGAAGTAACATTAAGAGGTTTTTAAAAAATTTTTCTCTTCAAATTTAATTTATCTTTCATTGAGAAATGTTAAATTAATAATAAAAACATCATTAAGAGGTTTGTTTAATAATTAAAACATTTTGTCTGTTCATTCTTACCTCTTATAGACTGTAATCGCTGATGATGGGGCTAAGAAGCTCTGAAACATATGTTCGACAAAAACAACTCTAAGAGGTAAGAAAGAACAGACAAAATGTTTTAATTATATTTTAACTCACCTCATATTTTTTTTTATATTTTCCAGACTATAGTTTCATCGCATCTATGCAACATTGTCAATGAATTCTAACTGTTACGTTTGTGCTTGTCATTCTGTAGGTTGATTTCTACTCCCTCTGTTGGCTGACTGATGAAGTTCCAAATCAATTCTTTTTGTCTTTCCCCAGGAATTTCAAAATTCATAGTTCTCTCCTTATTTTTGTGGATGTAAATTTTCTCCCAAATTGTGAGTTCCTTAGGAAACAGTTAGATCTAAGGAACTCACAATTTGGGAGAAAATTTACATCCACAAGAATAAGGAGAAAATTATGAATTTTGAAATTCCTGGCAAAAAGGAAAAAAAAAAAAATTGATTTGGAATTTCATCAGTCAGCCAACAGAGGGAGTAGAAATAAACCCAAAGGATTACAATTGCAAACATAACAGAATACATCGACAATGTTGCATAGATGCGACGGAACTATAGTCTGCAGAATATCAAAAAAATATGAGGTGAGTTAAAATAACTCGCACATAATAATAAAAATATGGGCTAACAATTTCCATGAATAAAACCAAAACAATGGCATTTAAAGGTAAAGATCCAATTAGAAGTAAAATTGTTATTAGCAATGGGGTGAGAGAACATTCAACTGTTTAGGAACAACTTAAATAACTTTACAAAAATAACAGGAGTAATATACAATATTTATAGGAAAACAAGAAGTAAATACCTTTGTGATTCCTACTCTTCTATATGGCAGATGGCCTCGAGAATAAGAGCAGCAGAAATAAGGTATATAGCAGGATACACAGAGTCAGACTATAAAACTAATACAGAAATAACAAACAAACTAAAAATAACTCCGGTGTTAAAATAAATAGAAAATTACAAAACTGAGTGGATAGAATGTGTCGATAGAATGGCAAACAACAGACAATTAAAAATTCTGAAGTCTTAAAAACCAATTGAAGAAAAGATGAAGACGACGTCCAATGAAGTAACTTCTGGACTAATTGAACTTTTATATGAAAAATTTACATTTGCTTTCAAGTCTCAAACCAAGCCTCGGATGAATCAGATATGTACTTCGCTACTGCCCCCAAAGCAAAAGATCGCTGGGACGTCCAAAAAAGCACTGGATGGAAAATTCCTTTTTGAGACTGTAACAGGTCACACAGCCTAATACATGCATGGATGATGATGATGATAATAGGAAAAATTGTTGAGGTTTAATTTAAATCTTCTGGACTACGCTTAAAATGAGAATGGAACAGGTCAACACGTAGCCTAACTCCATGGAAGGGAAATAATGATGATGATTGTAAAATTTTAAATCACCAGATTCGTGCATTAAATTACAAATCCTCAGCAGTACGTATGTTGAAAAGGCATAGTTTAAAAATCCTGAAACCATTAAGACTCAAACTCCCGACCTTTCGGCTTGTAGACTACTGTCTTATTAGAGCATGCAGTATTATTGTAAAAAATAAAAGAAACAAATACTCACTTGTAATACTTCTGATCATCACGTTCATCATCATAATCTTCTAAAAATTCTTTAAGTCTTTTGGCCTCTCTTTCTCTATCTTCCTCCTTTAACCTCTCTCTTTCCTTTTCTTTCTCATGTTCTTTAGCTTTGCGCCTTTCTCTAGCCTCCCAATCTCTTAGTCTTTCCTACAAACATAAAAATGTGATAATATAGTAAACAATTTTCAAAATTTATAACAAGTAACATTATGAGGTAAGTTATTAAGAAATTGAATCAGTTATATTCACCTCACTTTATATTTTATATTGTCAACATGTTTCACAGGATTTTGATGTTATTAATATTTCATTCTTGGAAGTGATATTTTGAGGTTATTTTAATTATATTATTTATAGTCTGATCATCTTACCTCAATATAAATGTAGATTTGTTCTTGAACATGTTCAAAACAATTCTGTTTTATCGTCAGCTTGTCCAGACTGGTTTGATTTATGTTGCATTATATTGCACAACCTGGATGTCGATGTCAGCTCCATCCTGTGGTTGGCCAAAGAACCTCCAAACAAGGTCACGCTCCATCGATATTTCAAAATTCATAACTCTGTTTTTGTTCTTCTGAATATAATTTTTTTCCCAAATAGTCAGCTCTTTTGTATTTTCTAACTGTTTTAATAATTTAGTGTCTGAATTTATATTATGTTTTTCAGGCCAAACATGAGCAGCAACTGCAGATTTTTCTATTTCCCTATTTTTAAATATTTGTGTGTTCTTTGGTTCTAATTTTAAGGTTTCTTTTTGTTTTTCCTATATATATTGTTTCACAACCCATGCATTCAATTTGATATATTCCTGACTTTATTTTTTTTAATGTAATATTGAGGTAAGATGATCAGACTAAAAATAATATAATTTTGATGTTATATTTGATCTAACATGTTCGAGCCCTGGACAAATTAATTTTTTTAAAAAGAAAAATTAACGTTTGAACCAAAACTTGAACCCTGGACCTCTGGTTTTATGCACCAATATGCAAACCATTACACCATTCATGACACAATACAAACATTAACATTTCTTTCCTCATATACAATTTTCTGATTGTCCGAAGGCAGATCGACAGCATTACAATAGCCAATGGCCAGCTTCAATTAAAGAAGTATTTTTAATCATAATTTTACACTACATTTTTAAGTAGTAAAGCTTATTATTTAAATATAACATCAAAATACATTTTATTCTTTACCATTGATTACACATAAATACGTACCTGATAAGCAGCTTCCTTCACACGTGCTCTACGATCTTGTTTCTTTCTTTCCTTTGCTTCTTTCCTCTTCTTCTCTTTCTCTCTGCATCTCACGTTCTGTCTTTTTTTTGGTCTTCTCTTTCTCGTTCTCTCTCACGTTCACGCTCTCTCTCCCGTTCTCTTTCCCTCTCTCTTTCTCGCTCCCTTTCCCTCTCTCTGTCCCTGCACAAAACATCATGATAGCTAGAGCAGAGCAGATACTGAAGGGAGAGGCTACATAGTATGAGATGGACACAAAGTACAGTTCCTCAAAAAAACTCCTGGCACGACAGGCCTACAAGGCACTTAGCCTACCAACCGGCTGCTGGCCTCACATCCACATGTGTCAATCACAGAGGTAGATGATAATCAGCCAGTGTAGGGGTGACATGTGGTCAGCATGTCGAGTCCCCCAGCCGTTATAGCTGGTTTTCTGAACCTGGGGCCGCTACTTATTGTAGCTACCCAAATGCATCATGATGCTGGGTGGGCACTGGTCCCATACTGGCCGAAATACCATGAGAAAATTTCTTCCCCCATGGAGACTCGAACCAGCACAAGTCCCGTAGCTCGGCGCCAAGGCTTCCTGCCTTAACCACTCGGCTATGGCGCGTAAAATTACCAAAATAAATGCCAAATCCATAGTTCACTGATTTATAATATTACTCATGTCATTTAAGCCTACATTTGACCCTTTTAATATGTAAAGATTTTGTTGAGGTGTTTCTTAACTCCCTCGCAGATCTAGATTTCGTCACTGTATTTGTGACATTCTCAATGTTGTGAACGTGACGAAATCTAAATATGCAAGGGAGATAAGAAGTATGAGGAGAGTCAAGAAACAACTTAACAAAATTAAAATAAACCTCACAGTGTTATTTCCTATCAACATAACTTAATAGTATCATACTTTAAACCACTACTAGGCCGCTTTGGATAATCATAACTAAATCAAACTGGTAACAATCAAAAGAGAAACTCAAAAAGTTATGTGCTTGTTAACAATGGAGAATAATGGACAATAATACAGAAACTAAACTAAATTTAATCATGTTTTTTTGTGGTGGATATGGGTTCATTGTTGGATATTTAGCAGACAGGTTAAATGTGAATGTTTGCAGCGTCACTCGTGGAGGCCACATTCAATGTCTATGAGGTACAGCAAAAACTTTTTGAGTTTCTCTTTTGATTGTCACCAATTTCATTTAGATACGATTATCCAAAGCGACGTAGTAGTAGTTTAAAGTATGATACTATATTTGTGAACACGGTATAGTTCAGTAGAATGCTAGCTTTCAGGTCACTAAGCTAATTGGTGCCTAGAAATAGCTAATATTTTTAGTAAATATTGAAATACACACCTAGAGTGCGACCTCCTTGCACGTTCCCTTGCTTTTGATCGCACTTTATTAGAGTAAGAACCACTTTCTGGAGAATTGCTACGAGAAAGTTCTCTGGTTCGAGACCTTGATCTTGACCTAGGTGATGGACTATGAGAAGGTGTCCTGGTACGAGGTCGATCTTTATCTCGTCCCCTGTCCCTATCTCTGTCTCGACCACTCGTAGCAGCACGTTCCCTTTCCTCCAGCTCTCTTCTTCGCCTCTCCACCTCTTTTTCCTCCTCCTGCTTCTGTAATATAGATTACCACACAAATCAACAAACACCCACAAAACCAACCAACCCCATCAACACAAAATGACAATGTTTCTACAATATAAACTTCTTCATTCAAACTGTCTATTGGTTGCACATAGTAATAAACACCTTCAATTTCATTTCCTGCAATTTTTAAAAAAAATATGATGAATATGTCTTGTGCATATTAATGCATATTTTAATTATTTTTATGATGTTTTAGTATAAACAACCAAACATTTTAAATAATTTTTATTTATTGTTTATTATTATTTTGGTAGAGAAGTATCAGATTTAGAATATGAAAATATAATTACCATTTTACATAAACATCAAAAACAAGTCAGTTGCTACTAAAGATGCTTCGAGTATACATCGTAAACAACAACTAGTAGTAGCAGATAACCTGCTGATGATGGAAGTTAACTTCCAAAAGGTCTCCAGATAACATTTTAAATTCAATATTTTAACGCAGTTAAGGATGACGGCACCTGCCACAAGATACATATTTTACGTTTTTTATCTTGGGTTACGAAAATATATTAGAAAGTAACATGAGGTTCTCTTAATAAACAGTCTGTACCAACTGACGATGAAGCACAGAAGCTTTGAAACGTGTCTTACAAAAATCAACAATTTATGAGGTAAGATGAAAACAGACAAAACTTATTTAATAAATTGTGTATTTTTCTCTTTTTATTTGAATTTATGTAGGTGGCATAGAATCCCCCCGCTAACGATTTCAGAGGGGTATTGGAGATGGGCCATACCGGGGTTTTTCTCGGAGTTCTCCCATTTCCCAAATTTCATCCCATCAACACACTACATTCCCCCTTCCTATCTTCTCTCCATGTCATTTCATTTCATATCAATCTTCATGTTAGGAAATATAGTTTGATTTGCACCCACAGGCGTTGAAAATATGTGGTTGTATACATCTAGCAGTGCTGGTTCATCCACACCTCAGCAATAAAAAAGAGCAGAAGGGACCAACGGGAGGGTTGTAGTCCTCAATGCGGTCACAGGCCCAAACTAAAAATGGGGGTCACGAGAGAAGAACCTGGAGTGCCAGACCCAGAAGAGCTGCAAATCACATTCCACTCATCTATAATATATTGGATCTTTCAGGCTGTGGTGCCCACCCAGACCAAATAAAGAACTAAGACTGGTATCACATTTACATGATCCAATATATATTCATTAGTTTTCCGATCCTATTTGGCGAAGTCTGCAGTTTGATGCATAACAATTATATAGCTTGTTAAAGGCCAGATTATCAGAATGTAAAATAATGTAACAGAGTTTATAATCATGGATACCATGAAATTGAACATAATGTAGCTTCAAAGGCAAGAAAGAAATTTCATATTTTGGAACATAAGATATTATGAAATCAATATACAAAAACCTATGTGTTTGTCCTTTATGGACTTCTAAACTGCTCAACCTATCTTCATGAAAATTTGTACATACAGGTTTTCAGGTACAAAGAGTATTTAGCCGCTATCCATTATTAATTAAATAAAAATAAAACTTAGTTTTATTTGATTTTCATATTTATTAAGATATAATTCAGTGACAGCTGTTTCGGTACACTGTACCTTCTTCAGACATGTTAACAAATTATGAATTGTGCTATTATAGTACATATCAACTGACATAAGCAACAATACAACAATAATTTATTTAATTTTTTTAATTTAACAAAGGTGATTCATTCAAATAAAGCTGAGAATTTACGATTTTATTACTACTTTTCAATTTATTTATTTCTACAGCCTCCCAAGGTCCAACTTCTTACCCTTATCACAAACATGTGAAATTTCAAAATTTGGATCGAAACAATGATTACATTGGAATAGGTGGTTAACATATTTTGAATATTCTAAATTTCTGTTATATGCTATCTATTATGTTCTAAAACCATTAGGTGTAAGAGTTCACTTGAAGTAACTATTTAAAAATTGTTCTAACGGTCACAATTTTCAATGCTTCACAACGAAACTTAGTATATCCTATTAAAATAAACCGAGTAAGGCATCATGAAAAAATCAGCGAAATCTGACAATTAGAATTGAGGGTTTACCTGAAATCCAAAAATAGAAACTGACTAGAAACTGCCATATTTGGTTTGTTGCAATGTATACCACATAATATTTAATTTATTTAGACATAGCAGTGCAAGAGGAAATCTCTTGTCTTCAAAACATATATTTTATGTTGGGTATTAGCTACTAAATAATATTTGTAGAAACTTTGTCATTAATAAGATATATAAATCTCAAACAACACATTCATCCATCGCATGAGATACACACAACAACAGCATTCTGTCCAAACAGAGACTAGATACAAAGTATAAAGTCAATGAAAGGAACAAGTCTGCCAGAAAAAAATCAATGCAGTTGAACGATCCTAATGGACAAATCAACTGCAGTGTTTCACTACATATGCTGAAGACAGCACATCAAACAAAGTTATACATAATAAAAAACCAAGATGTCTTCTTCTACATACATGTTTCTAGGCGAAACTGGTTGCAACTTTAAGGTTATCTTCACTCAAACTTTCTTCTTTATAAATATATAATCTGCTTTTTTTAAAAATAAACTTTAAATTTGTTGCCTCTCCATAAAATCATCAATAAAGAGAAGGAAGATCACAGTGAAGCACTTGTTCAATTTCAACAGTGAATCAAAAGTGACCTGAAATCCAACCACACACAGGTTCACTGAATATTAAAATCACAGCAAAACACCGTGCATGGTGGTTATTTTGTAGACACGTCCTTCTGAAGATCCATAACGGTAGGTGAAATTAAAATTTCTGCTGTAATATCACCCGGCATGTAACATACTGCAAATTTTTATTTAACGTGATACTAGCAAATACATTTATCTTATTTCAAAAATTGATAATTCACATCTCACCACATCATCACTTTTCAAATTCATGGTAAACCGCCATTGAGGTTACTGATTATAATACCTGATGTATCAATTAAACTTTCTTTTTATTATATCCAGTATGTGGAAAAAAAAAGCTTTTTTTACCTTACGGTATATAAAGGTTATAATTTTTCAGACATTATGAAGTCTAGGCGAAAATTTTTCTCTTCAAATATAATTATGAAGTAAATTTATATAATTATATTTGAAAAGAAAAATATACGCCTAGAATGGGGTTTGAACCCAGGACCTTTGACTCTATGTCAATCCTCTATCCAAATGAGCTACCTAGGCCTCCAATCTAAATGCATATTTTTCTCTTCAGGACCTCTGACTCTCTATGTCAATCCTCTATCCAAGTGAGCTACCTAGGCCTCCAATCTAAACGAGTTTAGATTGGAGGCCTAGGTAGCTCACTTGGATAGGTAATTGACACAGAGTCAAATGTCCTGGGCTCAAACCCCAGTCTAGGCATATATTTTTCTTTTCAAATATAATTTGTCTATCATTAAGATGTTTAAAAAAATGAATAATACGAACATTAAATTTATATAAACTTTGTCAAACATTAAAAAATATAGGCCTTTCAGAAAAGTCTTCCATCATCAGCAATTACTGAGTACCACTGTATCATTGTAATTGCTGATGATGGAAGACTGTATTCTGAAAGGCCTGTTTGACAAAGTGTTCTAAACAAATTGTTTTAGTTGAGAACAACTGATACATGAGGTACAAATCTTAAATTTTTAATGTTTTAATCTCACTACATGCTTGTTTTTTCATCAGTAACATGTTCCACTGGATAATCTCTCTCACTTTCAGCCAGAAACCGACTGCTTTGTCGATCATTGGAAGTCTATTATATTCACTCCTCTATCTGATGGTTGTCCACCCCTGTGGTCTCGAGGTAGCGTGCTGCCTTGTCACGCAGCGGGCCCGGGTTCGATCCCCGGTCGGGGCAGTTTTTCTGGGTGAGGTTTTTATTGGGTTTTTTCCTCACCTGTAAGACAAATGTCAGGAAAACTTTAAGGCCCAAATGGTCCCCGAAATCATATGGCCATCATCACCATCATCATCTTTATCATTAGCATCATCATCCTTCACCGGTGTGGAAAGCAACGGGAAGCTAGCACACCTACAATTATATTATTTTTATTTTTAGTTTGATCATCTTACCTCAATATTAATGTTGATTTGTTCTTGGACATGTATCAAAACAATTGTTTGACCAACAACAAATCAACATTAATATTGAGGTAAGATGATCAGACTAAAAATAATATAATTAAAATAACCTCAAAATATCACTTCCTAAAATTAAATATTAATTACACCTACAATTCCCTAGTAAAGCTGCAAGCATAGCATGGAAATGCTATGATTGCAGTGAAGGACCTGCCCTCGGGCAGATTTACTATGGATGGATCTGATGGTTAAAAAACAAACCTACAATTAAATCCTTTTCCCTAGAAAATTCATTATTTTGTCTTTATTTTTCTGGATGCAGATTTTGATACAAACTGTGAGCGGTCTTTGTATTTCCAATTGTTTCAGAAATTCTGGCTCATTATGGAGGCCCAAAAAAAAACCCCTGTGAAATGGATTTGTCTGCTCAACACAGAGTCCGAATATACAAGATATCCAACAGTCAACTCAGCCATTAGTCTCTGGCTGAGAATGATGGGAGATTATTTTGAAAAGTAAAATTAACACCTGAATCAAGATCTGAACACAAGACCTCTAGCTTTATATGCTAGTGTGCTACTTCTGCACCACTCAAGTATCCCGATGCAAACGCTAATTTTTTTTTTCACATACTCTTCTCTTTTCCATCCAACATTCCGAATGTTAATTTTTTAAAATTTAGTTGAGTTGTTTCTTGACTCACCTCATACTTCTTAACTCCCTCGCGATCCAGATTTCGTCACTGTATTTGTGACATTCTTAATGCTGTTCATGTTCATAGCTCGTTCACAACAGCATTGAGAATGTCACAAATAGAGTGACAAAATCCGGATCGCGAGGGAGTTAAGAAGTATGAGGTGAGTCAAGTAACAACTCAACTAAATTAAAATAAACCTCATGGAAGCATGAATCCTATGAGGTGAGTTATTTAAACAATATGTTCTCCGATGATTCTTAAACCTCATAGTGTTATTTCCTACCTACATATATTGTTAAAATTTGTATTATATTGAAATGATGGGAGATATCCACTGAAACATATTCCAGGGGAGAAAACAATACATGAGGTGAGGTACACTGCACTTTTACTCTATATAAGAAATTAAGTAAAAAAAAAAGTGTTCTGATTTATAATTTAATGGAATGATGTTAAGAAAACTTTTAATTTTCATAACTATTTAGTACTGAATAAAAATCCATGTTGATGGTGCCAATCTTATTCAACAACTCAGTGCTACAATTCAGAGCTGGGCAGGAAAAGTCCAGCCTCTTTTTTTCAGGCTTCAAATTGACAATGTGTTGTACATCCCTTCAAAAGGAACTTATATCCAGGATTTTTATTCCCTGAAAACTCTATCGACACCAGGTGGATAAGAACCTTCTTTAAGAGTGTTTGCACCATATATGTAAATGATTTATTTACCAATGGCAAATGCTGCTAGGATGAAATTAACCTTACTTGCCTAACATTAAGCCAATATTTCACAAAACACCTCAAGAATTTCTCAAACTTTCTAGAAAATATGTTATACATAAGAGATTTGGCCAAATCAACTTGAAACATTTCATAAATTGAGTAAGAAAAACTTTTTTTAATCTCACCCCATATAAAACTTTTTCACATAACCGGTTTCAAAGGCAGTTGCCCCTAACCTGAGCCAAAAATCATCCAACTTTTGAATTTCTGCAGTTACCATCATCTACTTCACACTGTTTACTCTTTACGAATTAACAGATAATTCAGAAACTTAGTTGAGTTGTTTCTTGACTCACCTCATACTTAACTCCCTCACGATCCGGATTTCGTCACTCTATTTGTGACATTCTCAATGCTGTTCACGTTCACAACTGAAACAGATAGTGTGACGAAATCTGGATCGCGTTAAGAAGTATAAGGTGAGTCAAGAAACAACTCAACTAAATTAAAATAAACCTCATAGTGTTATTTCCTACCTACATAGCTTAATTCAGGAACTATTCAATGACAATAAAACAAACACTTTTTAAAAGCATTCACATCAATTTACATAAACTATAATCCAAGAAATTAAATGAAAACCATTCTGTATCAATTCTTTGTGATTCTCTTAAGGATAGTCACTATTTAAATTAATCCTAATTTCATATTCCAAATGATTAAATTTTTGCGTGTCTTTTGATGCAGAGTGTAGTGTTATATTTTTTATTTTTATTTGACATAATATCATTATGTCACAATTCAAATCTGGCCAACATTTTTGGCCAGATTTTTTTAGTGCCATAAATCTACAATATAGGATCTATGGCTTTAGTTCCCTTCTGAAGGAATACACTCTCCATTGACCCTGGTCAAGTTTGAAGTCAGCGAACTTTGTAACCAGAGGTGAGTATGGTAATGGCTTATTATGAGTTATTTTGACTCACCTCATATTTTTTTATATTCTGCAGATTATAGTTTCATTGCATCTATGTGACATTTTCAATCGATAGATAAGACAAAACTATAGTCTGCAGAATATAAAAAAATACAAGGCGAGTCAAAATAAAATAACTCATAATAATTAAAACAAACCTCATAGTGTTATTTCGTACAAATATTAAATAAAATGGCAATTTCTAATCCACCAAAAGCACTAACTGATAGTGTAATGAAGCATAACAAACTAAGTTTACATTCATTGCACTTCAAGTGCTCCACATTAAATAAATTTACATATCTCTCAGACCAATTGATATTAACTGATTAAAGGAACAAAAACATTCTTATTAATGCACAACATAAAAATGCCAAAAAAAATTATTTAAAGATTACATTGTAAATGCTAGCCTCATTATTGGTTTAACTGACAGACTTCATTTAAAAAAAAATACTAAAACTTTAATTTCATGGCATTAATTTCTGTACAAGTAGATGAATTTAACTGAATAAATGTTCCCGGTTATAGACGATTTGCAGACAAACAATTTGAGAATTTGAGATAAGAAACTTAACGACCTCAGAAAAAAAAATTCAAGAGAACAATTTAAAGTTTAGAACTAATTATAGGATCAGGTATGTAAAGCAATGATTGACCTGCACAATGGACAAAACATATTATTGAAATGACTTGTAACAATCATTTAATATGAAAAAAGAAGAAAAATAGAAGACATATAGATAGAACCCTCTTGTTCTAACGTCACAATTGTCAAAATTGTTTATATATTAATCAATCCAGTATCAAAATTAAATAATCATGAAATTAAATCTTCCAAAAATAATGAATTCCCATTGCCCAAACACTGACATCACAAACTAGTCTCCTCCAAACCACACCAATTTGTTGAACAACAGCAAATGTACAAATCTTTATCCTGAGGCTCCATTCACTAAAATACTGTACAACAGCTCTTGCTACTAAGTACTGCCAGCATAAAATTAAAATTCACCATTTAAAAATGCTTCTTTTTTATATCCAGTTTCAAATTAATGCTACTAAAAGAGTTTATTTTTGAATCTATTGATCGATTAAAGAAATATTTAATTTATATTTGAAGAGAAAAATATATGTTCAGACTGGGGTTTGAACCCAGGACCTTTTGCTTTCTATGTGAATGCTCTACCAACTGAGCTACCTGAGCACTCCAAACTAAATGCAAATTTTTCTTTTATACACTATTAATTCCCGAGCGCCAAATGCTATGAACCATTGTTTGATCATGCAAACCCCGGCTTCTTAATTAAGAACACCTTTATTGGGAATTTTATATTACATTATAAATCCAGTACGGCCTCTTTCCATTGAGATGAATTAAATGAATAATAAAAACATTGAAATATTTATTTATCCTAAAGGGAACCTGTAACTGCAATCGGAATTAACACAGTTTAGATGTCTTAAATAGGTTTTACTTAATGATCAGGATTTGAAAATAAAGACATCTATCTTCCCAATATTTAGTAACAATATCTGAATGAATATTCAAAGCTTGGTATTATTTTGAGATACATGACAATGAATTTTGAAGTTTCCTGGGAAAAGAATTTATGAGATATGTCTGCCCAACTTCCACGGTCAATACAGATGGAGATGTTTGCCAAAACACTTTCCAGGCGAGAAATCATAACATAAGTTGATGTGTATATTAATGGATCCAATCACTGGAAACCGTTCAGTTTATTGCTTACACCCTATATACAGAAAGTTCTTAATTTTCCTCAAGTTAAGAAATTTTTATTAACTTCATCACCTACTTTACTGCTACTAACATGCTATTCTAGAAGCAAAATTATAACAATTGCTATCTTCACATTACTCAAAACTGTTTAGCTTCTATGTTGCAGTAGGAAAAAATTACACACACTTCGATGGAGAAATTCAGGCAATAGAGTTAGCACTAACACAACTCCTCTACAGAATAAATACATTTCAGAGAGCAGTTGTACTAAGTGATTCAACATCAGCTATACAAGCTATAACAACATATAACTCTCCAATCTCCAGAAAAGTATTGGAAATAAAAAAGTTCATAAGATTATTGACCACAAGTAAAATTATCCAGCTCCAATGGATCCCCTCTCATTGCGGGGTACATGGAAATGAAATGGCAGATCTTTTGGCAAAAAAGGGCACCAAAATTTTACAGAAAACAAATCAATCCCTGCCCTACCATTCTGCAAAAATTATAATTAAAAGAAACTTCCAGAAAGAACTGATGGAGCACTTCAAATCACAAAGTAATGAGAAACCATGGGCAGCTATCTCGCAGAATAAAAACTTAATACCTGAACAACCAAGACATGAAGCAGTAGCAACATTCAGACTATTAACAGGGCCATGACTACCTGGCAGCAAACCTCCATAAAATTGGAATCTTCAACTCTCCAAATTGTATCCTGTGCCAAGACAACAACACTACCATGAACAAAGATCATCTAGCTAGCTGTGAGGCTCTGAAGATGTCACCTACAAGAACTCTGGCAGGACTCTATTGGGAAGCAAGAAAGCAAATGGAACACATCCAAGCTAATGGGCATTAGACTACTACTTCTATCTTCACATTAAATATTTAACCAATTTTTTAAATTCTATGATAATGTATATGCTTCTTCAGAACAATTTATTTGCTTCATGTTACATGTCTTTTTGGTAATTACTTAACAAACCTAACCATTCATTATAAGTGCTATTATTTTTACAATGTGGTGAACTGGAAACAAGTTATTGACCAGTAAAATCTCATGTAACTAACCCCTCTATTCAAGCACACAGATTACTCAAATTTCAATTACAGTTAGAATATTATGTTATGAGGTGGGAAATAACACTATGAGGTTTATTTTAATTTTGTTTAGTTGTTTCTTGACTCACCTCATACTTCTTAACTCCCTTGCATATCTAGATTCGTCATTGTATTTGTGACATTCTCAATGCTGTTCACGTTCACATTGAGAATGTCACAAATACAGTGACGAAATCTAGATATGCAAGGGAGTTAAGTATGAGGTGAGTCAAGAAACAACTAAACAAAACAGAATAATTGCCTCTAGACAATTTACAAAAGGATATGTATAGGGGTGACACGTAGTTAGTGCTGGGTCACCAGCCATTATAGTAGCTGGTTCTCAACTTGCAGCCACCATTAATTGTAGGTAAACAAATTCATCATGATGCTGGGTGGGCACCGGTCCCATACTGGCCAAAATTCCATGAGAAAATGTCTTCCCCACATGGAGACCCAAACCAGCCCAAGTCCTGTAGCTGTGTTCCAAAGCATCTTGCCTTAACCACTTGGCTAAGACAGGGCACTACTTTTCTCACAGTATATGTTAATTACCATACAGTTCTGACACAAAAAAAAAAATCACAATTTCACACAAAGAATTAATGCCTATTAGGTCAAGTATTCTTAAAAGATATCAGAAATATATGTTGATACAAGGACCCATTTTTTAACTGCAATTGAAGTTGAGAAATCTGTGTGCTTGAATTGAGAGTTATATACATGACTTGCTTCCAAGTCTGCTACATCCATACTGTAGAATAAATCCAATACTCAAACATCTCTTTGCTCTTCTTTATATGCCATACCTCAGCTAATAAATAAAGACTAGGTCAAGTTCTTTTTAGGAGAGTTGACTGTGAACAGGAGTAAAAAGTAACTAATAATACAAATATATATATCTTCAATTCTAATTATCTCCTTATATTCAGTTCAATGAATGGTTAGGTTTCTTAAACAATTACAAACTTTTTTCCTATCTTTCAAAATATACTGTTTAAATTCTGTTTCTGTCAAATAAAACCCAGAGATCATGTTGAAACATATTTTGAAAATTTTCTGGTAGAACAGACATTTAGCAAGGATCCCATAAACCAGACAATTATAATATTTAACTGAAAGCATCATATTTGAGGCTGAGAGCCCCATTACAATTTTTCAGCACTTTCATTTAAATGTGACAGCTGATATTTGGTATGTGGGGTCCTTAGTAGATGTTCAGTCCACCAGAAAAATTTTAATGTATGCATTGACATGATCTGATTGACAATTTCCTTGTTAGTAACTGAATAACTACCCAGAAAAAGATGTAACTCTCTTCTTTTTTTTCTGATTGAATTTTGCATAGAAGTTTTTAATGGCTCTTTGCAGAAAAATGACGGTTCCAGTTCTTGGTAGCTATTCAATTTTTAAAAAGTCATAAAACAATACAAATTGTACATAAGTTTCAGATAATGTGTGACAATTGCTGCAGAAACAAACTTTGAAATAGAATATAGTGGAAGAATATAAAAATAAAAGATACAAGTCATGCAAATGAACAGATGACTCAATGATATGCTTTGTTATTTATGACAGCACATTCAAAGAACCACCTGCATCTAAAAATAAAACACAAGTAGATATAACTTATCATTAATGAGAACTCCATATATATTAAGTGATTTTATATTAGTTAACTTACAGGGGTTCTCAAAGGACGTACCTCTAATAGGTATAAATGGGTTTGTGTATATAAACTATTTTTTGTAATATTTATTGTTTAAATGAAGGTTCAAACAAGTAACAAACTTAAACAATTAAGCAATAATATTACATATAGGAATACAATCGCAAATGTGGCTATGTTTATTTCTGTACAATTTTTTTTATTCCAGTATTGTTAAACTGACTGAATTTGGACCCAATTTTCTGCAGAACTGTTTAAGATAATGTAATGGAAATTTTCCAGTATACTGATTCATATCTTGTATATTAACTGATTGACTTTGATGAAGAAATTCATTTCACAACACAATATAATTTTATTTTAAACGTTGATATTAATAGTTTTTTTAAATTATATTTATGTCAATCCAAAATGAGAGTATCTTCATAAAAATATATGAGTTAATTTTGTTGAGTTGTTTCTTGACTCACCTCATACTTCTTAACTCCCTCTCAGATCTATATTTCGTCACAAATACAGTGACAAAATCTAGGTCTGCAAGGGAGTTAAGAAGTATGAGGTGAGTCAAGAAACAACTCAACAAAATTAAAATAAACTTCATAGTGTTATTTCCTACCTATATAACTTAATATACGAATTAATTTACAAAATCTCAATCTATACAGTACAAAAAAAATATTACTGTGCGTTAAATGGTTCCAGAGAAAATGGAATAAAAAATAATTAACAGTATCAGGATACACTTTTTACATTAAAGCAGGAGGTGTTGCTACTAAATCAGTGATGTCACTAAATTTCATAGTAAGATAATATGCAAGACAATTTGAGAACCCCTGACTTACAGTTTCCTTTCACATAACATGTAACATAGGATGGTAGAGCAAGAGTGTTATAATATTACATGACAAAACATAACTTTCCTATGATATATTGGGTGTGTAATATCCCTCTATCCCATTAAAAGACAATACGAGAAAAAAATACATTTTATAAAAATAATGTATTCATAGGTCAATTGAATTGTACAAGTAATAAAATCATTTAACTAAATCTGACTGAAGAAAAATAAAGATGTTAAATTTCTATATGAAAACCAAGGAATAAACATCAGAACAACATGTGGGGACTATGAAAAAATCTACATAAGAAAAACAAAAAGAAACAAACATTGGAATGAAGACACACTTTTTTTTTAATTTATAGTGTTCTGCTCAAGGGCATGTCTTTCACTGCAATCACAGCATTTTCATGCAATGCTTTGCAGCTTTACTAGGGAATTATAGGTGAGGTAGCTTCCTGTTGCTTTCCACACCAGTGAAGGACGATGGCCAGATGATACTGAGGGAGTGTTCGGGCCTCAAAAGCTTCCCCGAAAAAACCTGACCCAGGAAGCTTGTCCCGACAGGGCCCGCTGCATGACATGGCAGCATGCTATCTCGAGACCACAGCGGTGGACGGCACACCTTAGATATATAAAAAATGAGAAAAATTTGCTGGTAGCTGCTCATGCTTGGTTATAAAGGCACAGAATTGAAGTGACGTAAAGTAAAGTAAAGTGATCCCACTACAGGCCTCAGGAAGCCCTTGGGGTAGTAGGAGATTAAGGCTGCTACTTTTTCTGGACAATCGGCACTTGATGTCAGCCGAGTTGTCAGCCCTGCCTTTACCCCCAGAACAAGTTCTGGTATTCATTTCTGTTAGAGGCTGAGTCAACCCTAGGGCCACAGTGCCGCCAGAAAGTTTGGGTCAGTTTAAAAATCCTGACCCCACCGGGACTTGAACCCTCGACCTTCTAGCTTGTAGCGCAGTGCCTTAACCACTATGCTATGGCGTGCCCCAATTGAAGTAAAAGCAAAATTAATTAAACAAATCTTGAACTTTCATAGGAGAATCACTCTGAGATTTAAATTAAAATTCTTTGTACCTCACCCCATTTCCAATCTTCTGAATATATTTTGAAATTGGTATAATTAGAAGACTGGATATGAGGTGAGATAAAAAACATTTTAATTTAAATCAGATAAATATTTTCTTGTAGATAGAGTGAATTAAACCATCCCAAACCAGTCAGTAGCTGGACAATAACCAACTACCTTCTTCCAAGGATGGGACTGGTCCCAGAAGGCCTACATTGTTTTATTTATTTTAACAATTGAAGAGACTGAAACAAGTTAGAATTTTATTTATATTATTTTTGGTCTGGACATCTTACCTCAATATTAATGTTGATTTGTTCTTGGACATGTTTCAAAACAATTCTCTGTTTTATCTTCAGCTTTCCCAGACTGGTTTTATTTATGTTGCATTATGTTGCACCACCTGGATGTCGATGTCAGCTCCATCCTGTGGTTGGCCAAAGAACCTCCAAACAAGGTCACCCTCCATCGGAATATCAAAATTCATAACTCTGTTTCTGTTCTTCTGAATATAAATTTTTTCCCAAATAGTCAGCTCGTTTGTATTTTCTAACTGTTTTAATAATTTAGTGTCTGAATTTATATTATGTTTTTCAGACCAAACATGAGCAGCAACTGCAGATTTTCAATTTCTCCATTTTTAATATTTCTTATGTGTTCTTTGGTTCTAATTTTTAGGTTTCTTTTTGTTTTCCCTATATATATCTTTTCACAACCCATGCATTCAATTGATATATTCCTGACTTTTTATTTTTATCAGTTTTTTCATTTTTGTTGGTTTTTATTAGTTTATTTAAACTGTAGTTATTTTTTGGTGCTAATTTAATATTAAACTTCTCAAATATATTTTGAAATTTATTATGTACCCAGGGGTGATATGTGAATTTCCTATATTTTTTCATAGGTGGTTCTTCTTTTTCAAGATTACTTCTGTTTATCATTTTTTGTTTTTTATACTTTTCTATCCTTTTTTGTACCATTTTGGGAAAGCTGAAGATAAAACAGAGAATTGTTTTGAAACATGTCCAAGAACAAATCAACATTAATATTGAGGTAAGATGTCCAGACCAAAAATAATATAATTAAAATAACCTCAAAATATAACTTCCTAAAATTAAATATTAGAATTTTATAATTTTATGAATCATTCCTGTGGTTGCCCATGGTCTGGAATTTAGGTTAAGAACTCTCCTGGTGCCTCATTATCATTTATCATCCATCATATCATCGGGGTAACGTAACTTTGCTTTCTAGGCAAGCAGGTTACAATTAATCCAAGGCCAGGAGAGAACACTATAAATGTCGAAATGGCAATCTGGGGCATTGAATAAAAAAAAATCTAACACTTCAAAGGAATTTTATCATGAATTTTATTAGTGTTGAGACTGTTATGCAGTAACAATAGAGTTAATTGAAAATAAAACACATTAATGTCTTCTGCCTGGAACCCAGAGCATACAAAGTGGTATTCACACATGTTCATTCTATATTTAAATTAATATTAGGAAGTAAACATTATGAGGTTATATCATTAATAGTGAGTGGAGAACATATTTTTAATGACTCACCTCATATAATTTCAAATTTCTTTGATATCGGCAGTTTCAGACAATATATTGTCCCTCTTCAGTGGAAGCCATGACTGAAGAGGGACAAGATATTGTCTGAAACTGCTGGTATCAAAGAAATTTGAAATTATATGAGGTGAGTCGTTAAAAATATGTTCTCCACCCACTATTAATGTTCATTCTACTTGAAATTTGAAAGAAGTCACACTGTAAGCTGATTTCTAAAAAAAAACTTAGAATTTTCTACTTAATAATTAAATGAATCGTGATGTTTTCTTACCTCATACATCTATGTTTCTTTTAACACAGCACTGCAGTATCGGCGACACTTTGTCGTCATCGTCAGCTGTTTTCACGACTGTCGTGAAAACAGCTGACGATGACGACAAAGTGTCACCGATACTGCAGTGCTGTGTTAAAAGAAACATAGATGTATGAGGTAAGAAAACATCACGACTCATTTAATTATTATTAATTGAACCTCATAATGTTAAAAATTCCCAAATTTAATATATAAATTTTCTACTTGTTTGTAATAAGAAATAGCGTGAGGAATATGTTAACATAATTATAACACTCTGCTTCTCCCAAACATAACATACTGTATTACTGCTCTTAGGAAAACCTGAAACGATCAATGTATAATTAAATGCAGAAAAAGATAAACAACAGCATTTTAAAATTTTGCATTAATCAACAGCAAGAAGTGAAACAGACATACTTCCTCCAAATTAGCTTGTAACTCATATTTCAACATAAATTCCTTAAAGCCTGAGATGACAAGAGTATCTCCTTTTATATTTTAAGAATAAAAATAGGAACTAACATTAAGAGGTATAGTTTAAATAAGTATATTTGGTCTGTGTATTCTTACCTCTTATGGTTGTTTTTTTATTGAACATATGTTTCAAGGGTTATGAGCCCCATCTTCAGCGATTAAGGACTGAGTTTTCTCAAGTTGTCAGCCTTGATTCTTGACTTCTGCTCCCTCTGCCTGTGGTCTAATGAACTTGCTAATTTTGATATTCCCGGAGAAAGGAACGCCATTAGCAAGTTCACTGGATAACAGGCAGAGAGACCAGGAGTCAAGAATTTAAGAAAAATCAGTCCTTAATTGCTCACAAGTGTTGAAACATGTTCAACAAAAACAACCATAAGAGGTAAGAATACACAGACCAAATATCTTAATTATCTCCTCTTTTGCTCAAGTTAATATACATTTTTAAATTTCTTTTTCTGAAGATGCTAAATGTATTATAGAAGATTGATTTCTGATTACAATCTTATTTGAAGGCAAGTAAGTAATCAACACACACGTACTCTCTGTGCACTGTAGGAAGGCCATTATATTGCATTAAATCTAGTTGCTCCATGTTCCAATCATTTCAAAATTCTATCCTCTAATTGTATTTTGAAGAAAACAATTTTAGCATTTTAAACTGTGTTAAGTATGGACAAACTTTGATAGGTTTATTCAGTGATGTTTCGAGTGTTTTGATATAAGAAACCCATCCAGTGATTTATTCCCAGAGTAATGTGTTGATGTAGCATGCCATTGTCCATTATTTCTGTCCAAGACCGTGAAAAGATGGGTTCTGATGATTTTTACAGTACCTGCTTTAGCTGATTAGTTGATTTTTTAAAATTTCATTTGCAATCTTTCAAACCCATTTTATTAAGGTCCAAAGTTACATGCTACATGTCTAATTCATTACTCTATAAATAAATGGTCTGAGATAATGGGTTTCGTACAACAAAACACTCGCCTAATTCTGTTCCACCTTGTATATCCAGATCCAGTCGCAGCTTGAATAAAGTTAGGTTCATACCTGGCCTACACAAAATTTCATTTTACTGAAATAAATCTTTATGAATAAAATTAAAAAAGGGCAATGCAAAAATGTTACACCAATAAGAGGAATAAAAGTTACATAAAAATACATTAATATAATAAAATGGGGATCTATAAGAGAATGCAGAACATCCTTTACAGTGTTTCTAATGTACTCGTTACGTGAAAATTCTAATCTCAACGCAACTGTGCAATGAAATACTGTTCTGGACTTAATAAAGAGAAGTAATATCTGCAACACTGCATTTAATATCAAATTTTGTAAAAGGAATCATACTTACAAATGCTTATTGACTCAAACACATTCACTAGCTCAATGTGGGAAAGTGTGCTAAAAATAATAGAAAAGGTAACAACCAATAACTGAAAGAAAAATAGAAAGCTAAATTTCCAAGTCAAATATTCTCTGATTGAGACATTTTGTCATCTACTACTTCAATCTAACACAATCTTTTTTTATCAATACCAACATCCAAAACTGCTCATTTTGCTATAGTTTGATCAGCATAATTAATATTACAATAATGAGAAAGGGAGTCTATTGTAAAGAGGGGGTAAATACTAACTCGTAATAAAACAATTACATCTCTCATAATAATTACCTTACACTACTAAATATTTTTGTGTTAAATAAGGATATATTTAGCTTTAAAAACATACAGGGTGTATCAAAAAGGAATTTACAACTTTATAAGCTTATAGAAATTTTATTTTTGAAGAGAAAAATATATTGAACTTTTACAGAAAAAAATCACGAGGTTTAATTTATATATGCCTAGACTGGAGTTTGAACCTAGGACTTTTAGCTTTATACCCTAATGCTCTACCATCTGAGCTATCCTAGGCCTCCAATCTAAATGTGTTTAGATTGGAGGCCTAGATGGGTCAGATGGTAGAGCATTGTGCATAAAACTAAAGGTTTTGTTGAGTTGTTTCTTGACTCAACAAAATTATAAAATAAACCTCATAGTGTTATTTTCTACCTACATAACTTAATAAAACTAAAGGTATTTGAGGAGAAAAATTATACGCTCAGATTGGAGCTATTAAAACTTGAGGTAAATCAATGGTAAAGAGAAAATGTTTTGCCTGAACCGGGAATCAAACCCCAAACCTTTAGCATGGAAAGCTAAAGGTTCGGGGTTCAATTACCGGTTCAGGCAAAAATTTTTCTCTTTACCATTGATTTACAATAATTTAATTGTGTTCATTAATTTACTTATTTCTATCATAGTAATAGTTTTAGCTTCTCAGTATTAATTTAATAAAAACTAAAGGTGTTCAGATTGGAGGCTTAGGTAGGATAGCTCAGATGGTAGAGCATTATGTATGAAGCTAAAGTTCTGGGTCATTTAGATTGGAGGCCTACAATAGCTCAGACAATAGAGTATTAACATATAAAGCTAAAGGATCCGGGTTCAAACCTGGGTCTAGGCACATGTTTTTCTTTTTAATTTAATATTTATAGGAAGTGGCACTATGAGGTTTATTTAATTAATAGGGGTTAGAATATTTACGACTCACCTCATATTTGAAGATTTCTTGAAGACTCTGAGTTAAAGAGAATTGATAATGATACGTAACATATCGAAACCTTGGTCTTCAAGAAATCTACAAATATGAGGTGACTCGTGAATATTTAAACTGCTATTAATTAATATATTTTCTTATTTAAAGAGAAAAATATATTAAGTTATGTAGGTAGGAGACCATTGGATGTCAGTTGTGAACGTGAACAGCATTGAGAATGTCACAAATACAGTGACGAAATCTGGATCTGTGAAGGAGTTAAGAAGTATGAGGTGAGTCAAGAAACAACTCAACAAAAAAAATATATATATGCCTGAATTGGGATTTGAACCAGGTGTACATTCTTCTCTTCAAATATTTAAGGTCGAATATATTTCTTTCTTCAAAAATAATTTGTCCTTCAGTGAAAAATGTCAAATTTATAATAAAAACATATTACAAATTTATTGAAACAAATAATATAAATGGTTAAGGTGTCATTTTAAAGAAAGAAAAAATCCTATAAGCAGTTATTTTGAGTTGATAAGACTTCCATTCATGATATGGTTAATCTCTCCCGCATGAGCCAGTACCATAGGACTCACTTCTGCAACTGCTCCAGTACTCTAGGTACTACAGCACTATGCAAGTCAAAATTTGATGTTTTGCTTTAAAATGACACCGTAACCATTTCTGTAATGGATTTCAATCAATTTCACTGTGGTTGTAAAGTTATGTCCTTTTTGATATACAGTGCATATGTATTTTATAAATATCTTAAACCAATCGGTCTAAATTAGTTTTTAAATGACTGATTTGGCCATTGCATATTGAGTTCACCTGCTGTAACATTTTAACTACAAGTGGTCATTACATACAAAATCTACTCTAGCAGTTTTATTGTCATATTTCTAATATTTTGGATGCAGGAATTGATTGAAAAACAATTTTTCCCCCCCATATGTGCTATTTATGAAGATAATATTTTTGAAGGACTATTTTGTTGAATCTGCAATAGTTTCATCATAGATTGAAATTTTCATAGTTCTATCTCAATTTTTTTTAAATTGTATCAATAGTGTGATTTTTCAGGAATTAATTAAAAATTAATTCAAATTCAATGGTATAAGATACTTAAAAAATACATATATATTTTAAAATGAAATCTACTCTTAAATAACCTAAAAAATCATAAAATAGTGAGACAATTTGAATGAGAGATATAATAGCGAGTTACTTTTTACTTCTCTTCAAAACTGATTCCCCTCAAGATTAATAAGAACTGGGAAATAATTAACTCAGTCGTTAGCCAACTTTTAATTTAAAGTTATATTATGCACTAATATTTCCCCTTAATGAACATGAAGACACGCAGTTATTCTTCCATGTTTTTACTTACAGATAAGTTGATGAGACCATTGATGTGAAAGGAAGTTCTAGGCGAAGAGAGGAGGAGGAACATAAGTGCTGTAAGAAAGGGCTGCTCACAGCACACATAAAATATAATCATACATACAGAATGTTCAAAAGCAATTATCCAAAATGTAGGTGTGAATAGCAAAATACCTCCAGTGTACATGGGTCTGCAAATTAATCTGTTAATTACTAAAATTTAAAATAAAATACTTTACACATCACCTCATATCCTGTCTTCTTTTTAGAACAGTTTCGTAACTTAACCGGTTACATTGTGAATAGTTTCATGACTGATGTTCTGTCATCTCCAGGAGCACTGCTTCTTACTCCATCTGTTGGTGGACCGATGAACCTGTCAATCAAATCAAATCAAATTCTCCGGGAATTTTGAAATTAATTAATTTTTTTAAGTTAAGTAGGTAGGAAATAACACTATGAGGTTTATTTTAATTTTGTTTAGTTGTTTCTTGACTCACCTCATACTTCTTAACTCCCTTGCATATCTAGATTTCATCACTATATTTGTGACATTCTCAATGCTGTTCACGTTCACAACTGAGTTGCATTGAGAACGTCACAAATACAGTGACGAAATCTAGATATGCGAGGGAGTTAAGAAGTATGAGGTGAGTCAAGAAACAACTAAACAAAATCATTAATTTTTCTTTCTTAGTTTTTTGAATGTGGATTTTTTTACCAAACAGTGAGCTCCTTAGGTTTAATAAAACAAACAGAAAACCTAAGGAGCTCACTATTTAAGAAAAAAATCTACATTAAAAAAACTAATAAAGAAAAATTAATGAATTTCAAAATTCCCAGGGAAGTTGATTTGATTGCGAAGTTCATCAGTCAACCAACATATGGAGTGGGAAGCAGTTCTCCTGGAAAACAGAACATTGGTCGTATAAATACTGAAGATGTAACTACTAAGGCTATGTAACTACTAAGGCTATGTAACGAGTCTAATCATACTCCAGCCACTGGATCTCCGGCTCTGACATTTTCACGACAGTGTTGCTGATATGGATATTCAGTGGGAGGGGCCGCTTTATGTATGCAGTTGGCAGAAATACATCTGATAACATCTCAGCAATTTCAAACCTTACTAGCGTGCTATAGCAGCATCAAGAGCACTGATTGGTTGTGGCAGACATCTACTCCCACTCAACTATTCCCTTATTGGCAGTAGAGGGCGAGTTTCTCCCTCCCCTCCCCCCGTAAACATAAACGTCAGAGTCAGAGATCCAGTGGCTAGACTTTAGAAAACAGAATATGAGATTAGGTAAGAAGAATTTTATTTTAAATTTTAAGCTGTGTATATTAATTTAGCTTATTTTGATCATAGTATTGGCTTTAATTTGCATTACATTAATTTACTTAATTGATTTCTTTGCAGTCTCTAGTAAAATATCAGAGAATTTCAAGTAGTGACCTGGAAAATGTTTGTTTCTGTTTGCACTTGTTTTGTTATTAATAAACAAAATTAAATTGTCACTGCTTTTGTAATGTATTCTGAAATCCCTTGTAACCAGTTAGTTTTTGCTCCCATGATTATTGAAACATTTTGCTTATCTTACTAAATTTTGGACCATCATTTTTGGAACACCTATCAGATCAATGTGTTGTAGCCTAGACTGAAATTTCACAGAAGATAAAGTACTTCAAAGATAAACTTCAAAATAAATTCTGTTTCCCTCACCTCATATCATGTCTTCTAACTAGATCGATTTCATTATCAGTCATTTCAAGACCGATGTTCTGTCGTATAGGAGCACTGCTTCTTACTCCATCTGTTGGAGGACCAATGAACATCCAAATCAACTTCACCAGGAATTTCAAAATTCATTAACATTTCTTTCTTGTTATTTTTTATGTGGATTTTTTTCAAACCATGAGCTGTTTTGGTTTTTTCTTTTTCTTTATTAAACTAGAAAACCAAAAGAGTTCATGGTTTTGGAAAAAATCCATATTAAAAAAAACAAGAAAGAAAAGTTAATGAATTTTGAAATTCCTGGGGAAGTTAATTTGATTCTGAGGTTCATCGGTCCATCGACAGATGGAGTAAGAAGCAGTGCTCCTGGATGACAGAACATTGGTTATGAAATTACTGATGACTGTTTTCGAAGCCAGTCTAATTAGAAGACAGGATATAAGGTGAGGTGACCAGAATTTATTTTAAATTATACCTCATAGTGATATTTCCTATAATAGTTCATTAATTCAAAGATATATGTTCCAATAAAAAAAAAGTAATAGAATCTCTGGAGAGCAAGGAAAAGCAAGTGTGACAACTATACTTACAATACTTCTACGATGTGGGTCTTTGCTTTTCATGTTTATATTTTCACTCCATCTCCTCTACAAACCTTGTTTTAGACATTATCAATAGGTAATTTTCAATCTTACCTTAATCTGCTTCTCCGACAATAATGTTAGGAACTAAGCCACACTTCACATAACAATCTACTGGTGGCAGGGATGGATCGAGGTCTGTGGCCAAAAGATAAATGCAGAACGGAATTCAAAACAGTTTCACAATTCAAATGTTTATATTACCTAATACCTGTCATAAAACCTATGCATTTCTCTTTTGTTTTTTATAGAGTGCTGGGAATTTATTGACAGATAAATTAATAAATACCCTCAACTCATGTTCAACTCAGGGTCGGTCGAGGGAAAAGATGAGATGAAGTCCCTTATATAGAGGTCTGTGAATGATGCACCATCACAGGGGCAGATGAACGAAATGAAACAATATTTGGGTTTGTATTTTTTTAACATTCTTACCTCATATGGTTGTTTTGTCGGACATACGTTTCAAAGCTGTTGCTCCATCATCAGCGGTTACACAAGCTTTGAAACACATGTCCGACAAAACAACCATATGAGGCTAGAATGTTAAAAAAATACAAACTCAAGTATCAAATTAAACCTCATAATGTTACTTCCTAATGATTTTGAAATGAAACGAATCGGAGTTTTGGTTGACAATGGAGGCAAAGGCTTTAGAAACCAGTATCATGAAAACACAAGAGTTTTATGAGGTGAGATAAAAACATTTATCCAACTCAATTGTAAATTACCTCATAGTATTTTTTGTATTTGAAGAGAAAATATATATGCTCAGACTAGAGTTTGAACCCAGGACCTTTGGCTTTCTATGACAATGCTCAATCAACTGAGCTACTTGAACACTCCAATCAAATTTTTCTCTTATACATTGTTAAATCTCATTGTGTTATTTCCCACCACAATTTAGATTATATTACAGACACTAACTTACTATTTTTTTTTATTTTAGAATTAATCTAAAATAAAATAGTATACCTGTATGTCCATTCTACATCCTCTGTATGGCCAAACTAAACCAGCTCCTTTATCATGCACTATCCCCATGACTTCTATTCAGTTAGTAAAACTTGGCTAAGACTGGAAGTAATTTAGCTCAGCATGGACGATGTTGCAACTTGTTTCCACATATGTAAAGATGGTAAGTTTAACATAATAATAATAATAATAATTAATGGAAACAAGTTGCTTGCATCAGTTGCCATGCATATCATCAAGTTTCTTGGTCATACTCACCACCGACAGACACGCTTGTTGCGCACACTTTAGCCTGCCTGCTGTAACAACTCCGTGACAGACTTCCCCGCGGCTGCCTAGGTTTGAGTGAGGAAGACCCACAAGTCATGTCACGTCACTGATCTAACCTAACTTATACTATGTACAGGTCCATCATCCAACATGCACCACAGACTCTGAGCTTCTCTTCTATCATTGTCATTTTATAATTAAACAATTCAGTTCATCTTGTAAATAAATATTTTGAATCAATGAATGAATGAGTCATTTCTTATCTTACCTCATATTTTATGTTTTTTAAACAAAATATGAGGTAAGATAAGAAGTGAATCATTCTTTCATTGAATTAAAAACCTCATAATGTTATTTCCCATATTTAACTATGAATAAATATTTTGAATTTGAACTATTCAAATGGAAAGAAATGCTAGTTTGATAAAACAAATAGAAAAACCTAAGGAGCTCATGGTATGGGAAAAAATCTACATTCATAAAACTAAGAAAAATAAATTAATTCATTTTGAAATTTCCAGGGAAGTTGATTTGATAGGGAAGTTCATCGGTCCACCAAAAGATGGAATAAGAAACAGTGCTCCTGGTTAACAGAACATCGGTTGTATAACTACTGAAGATGTAACCACTAAGGTTATGAAACCAGTCTAATTAGAAGTCAGGATATGATGTGAGATTAAAAAAAAAAATTGAAATATTTTGAAGTTTTCAAACCTTTAAATAACATAAATATGAAAATACAGGCTTCTTTGATGGCTAGTAACATGTTTTATGCTTTGCAGAATGTATAGAAAAGTAAAAACATTTTAGATAAAACTTAATATTTACAGACCACAGCAGGTCAAATTTATGGTCTGATTTTACTGGTTTATGGAATATATCTTTATTTTGTTAAATTGTTGCCTACCCAGTTAAATTTCAAGGAAACAAATTGCGGCCACTAGAACAATTTTTAAATTTTGAGTTCCATTCGTAATAGCCTGATACTGCTAGTTTTTGGAAAATAACTTTCTCATTTCATTTCAATGGTATTTTTTGCTAGTTTTTGAAAAATATCTTTTTCGTTTCATTTCAATGGCATTTTTGAGTTTCACTGCAGAAAATAAAAAATTTAATCTGCTAAAGCAACTTTTGAATATTTATTTTAGGTTAAGCCCAACTTCTAATGGACCAATTTTACTAGTTAATTCACTCAACCATATGGTTATATGACTTAAAAAAACTGCAGCCACCAGAGCACTGATATGTTTTTGTCATATCTGGCGTCTACAAAATAGTAACAATAAAGAATAGTAAAACACATAGTGATATTTTGTTATGACAAAAAGCAAAAGTACTCCTATGTAAAACTAAATCATCATTATATATGGCTCTACAATCGAACATGTCACAAATACAGTGACAAAATCTAGATATGCAAGAGTTAAGAAGTATGAGGTGAGTCAAGAAACAACTATACATAAACAAAAGTAACCTTGACCTCTCGCCCCTATATCTGGTATAAAAAACCTCAATGTGAGGTGCTGGCCTCACATACACTTGTTACTATTTATATCTCTCTCTCCTGGCACGACAGGCCTACAAGGCCCTTAGCCTACCATCCGGCTGCTGGCCTCACATCCACATGTCTCAATAACAGAGGTAGATGATAATCAGCCAGTGTAGGGGTGACATGTGGTCAGCATGTCATGTCCCCCAGCCGTTATAGCTAGTTTTCTCAACCTGGAGCCGCTACTTATTGTAGTTACCCAAATTCATCACGATGCTGGGTGGGCACCGGTCCCATACTGGCCGATATATCATGAGAAAATTTCTTCCCCCATGGACACTTGAACCAGCGCAAGTCCCGTAGCTCTGCGCCAAGGCTTCCTGCCTTAACCACTCGGCTACGGCGCGGGACTACTATTTATACAGTCCACCCAACATAGGAGCAAACAGCATGTTAGGTCACTCAGCCTTTACATCTTGGAGCTGCTACTTATTGTAGTTAACCAAACTTCTCACAATGCTGGGCCCCATAACTCCATGGTGTGACAGGTCTGGAAGGTCCTCAGTAGAACAGATTGCTGCTGACCACACTTCCACACGTATTAATCAGATAGGTAGACAAAATTCCACCCAGTTTTAGGTGAAATGTGGTCAGCATGTTGGATCCCCCAGCTGTTATACCTGGTTTTCTCAACCTGAAGCTGCTACTTAATGTTCCTTACAATGCTGGATTGGAACCGATCCCATACTGACAGAAATTCCATAAGAATATTTCTTCCCCCAGAGAACTCAAACAGCGCAAGCCCTCTAACTCTGCACCAAGGCATTATGCCTTAAATCTCTCACACCCATGTAAAACTGTTATTTAATTTAATCATGCTCAACATCATAATTCAAATCAGTCCAATAAATTTTGCTCAGAGGCTACTTTCTTTGGCTTGAGCTTCTTTTGCATGTCATAATTCTATGACACAGGATCCTTGACTTTAGTTTCCGTTCAAAGAAACCCATACTCAGGATTTTTCATTCTGAAAAATCCATTGATATAACCCTAGTTTGAACTTGCAACTGTCAGAACCACAAATGAGCATGGTAACCTTAGACCACAATGACTAACATGTAAAACTAACATAAACCAAAATTTAACTCTGTATTTTTTAGAACTAACTCATGTCTGGACACAAGACTAGAAGATTTTTTTTTGAAACTATGAAATAAAATTTTTTATTTACAAGATGAACCAAATGAAATGAACAGATACATTAGACACATGGACTTACACTCTATACAAAGTATTATAAATTTAGCATGATGGACCCATTTTACAACCTAACAACAACTTTAAATTTTGTTTATTTCAATTTCATGAAGGCCAGAGTCAGTCGCATATGTGAAGCTAAAAAATATAATTTTCGTTGATGAAAAAAATCTTAAATTCTATTATACTATTTTAAATTGTATAATTACCCAGTATAGGGATGGAATAAAATGACTTGTTACAGAGAAAGCAATCACAATTAACAAAAACTGCAGTAATATCACAATATTTAGCTAAAAAAAACATTAGAATGTTTTCCTTTTTAATTAAGTTTGAAGTGAATTTTCCCACATTTAAAACAAATCATTCTGATTTAAATTGTATTTACTGCTTTCCCCATAACATTTAGACAAAATATGTTACTTATATTCTTAATAATTCAGCTGATAATCAAGCTTCATTTACTTTATAAGAAAGCAATAAAACTTATTTTCAGCTGCTCCTCAACAATTTAGTCATTTCCCCACATCAATTTAAGTTAAATGTATTTAACATGTTTCTTTACCTTCATTATTTCTCGGAATTTCCCAATCTCACGAGTGATGAGATCTCGTTTTCCTTCTTCAATATCAACGTCATCTAACATCTAAAAAATGAAAAAAATAAAATTGGATATACAAGGCTACTACAAAAGAAGAAAACAATTTTAACATTCTGAAAACAGAATATCACGCGGAATTGCTCAATAAGTTCAATTTTGCTGTTTTTTAATATTTGGAATTTTGGAATTTTTAACATTATGAGGTTTTATTGATAAGAATCAAATGAATCGTGAATTCTTCTTACCTCATACTTCTATGTTTTTTTAAACACAGTACCACAGTATCGGCGACCATCGTCAGCTGTTTTCCATGATACCGCGGTTTCAAACACAATCTTGTTCATCGTCAGCCATAACTCCGACTCAGTCGGAATTCTATGAAGTGAGTTATTAAAAAATGTTCTCTGATGAATTTCAAAGGAAGCAATATTTGAAGAGAAAAATTGTATGCTCAGACTGGGACTCGAACCCAGGACCTTTGGCTTTCTAGACGAAAGCTCTGCTGACTGAGCTATCTGGACGAGTCCCAATCTAAACGCAAATTTTTCTCTTATATATGTTGTCAATTCCCAGGCACCAAATGCTATGAAACATTTGCTGCTATCTTTGCAAATGGCGGCTTTTTAATGAAGAAGACATTTATTTGGAAATTTTATCATGATCATCATCGTCATCATCTGGTATCATGGCAGCTGCTGCCGTCTTCCGGAAACCAAACGCCATTCCTCTCTGTCCATCCATTGATCTTCCTCCAATCCTCTGATATTCATAGCTGCTTACACCCCATCTATCCAAGTTTTCTTTGGTCTTCCTCCTTTCCATTGGGATCCATTCCATAACTATTTTAGGCAATATTTGCTCTGGCATTCTTTTGACATGGCCATACCACTGTAATCTTTTCTTTTCTATAATGTCTATGATGTCCAGCTCCCCTTGTACACCCATAATTTCCCTTATTTCTTTATTTCGTATTCTATCCGTTCTAGATTTTCCAGCTGATCTTCTTAAAACATCCACTTCTGTACTTCTTTTCATTTCCCTGGAAGGAATTTGCCAGACTTCAGCACCATATGTTAAAATGCTCTAAAATATGGTTTGATATATATGTAATTTTCTATTTTTTTAAATATTTTTGCTCCACCAAACAGAGTTTAAAACATTTATTGCTTGTTTTGTTTGAGCGATTCTATTTTTAATTTCCACTGTGTTATTGCCTGAATGGTCTAATTTTGTTCCTAAATAAGTGCATTCAATACTAGGTTTTAGTTCTTCTCCATTGTTGAAATTTATATTTTCCATTTCTTCTCCTATATACAGATATTTAGTTTTCTTGTTTATATAAAGTCCCCATTTTTCATATTCTTGTTTTAGTTTTTTAGCCATATATTCTATGTAATCGTGGTCTTGTGCTATTAACCCTTTGCATGCCACTGGTAAAATCTGTTGTGTCAGAGATTTAAATCGCACCTGCCGATGTGATCGGCTTTGCAAGTAGTTTAAGTATATTGTCTGGCAGGTAATGGACAGGAGCACCAGAGCCGATCTAATCGGCTCATGACACCTAAAGGGTTAATACCTGGTCATCTGCAAAATTTAGTGAATATACATGTGTATTTTGGATTGGTATGCCCATTGTTTCCTCCAGTCTCTTAGTAATCTTTCGAGATAAATTTTGAACAGAGTTGGAGATAAACTGCAACCCTACATTATAAAGCCAATACAGCTTCTTTCTTCTCTTCAAATATGATTTATCCATCATTGAGATGTATGAAATGAATAATAAAAACATCAAAAGAAAGTAATATTTACCATCAACATTATATAAAAATGAAATATATATATTAACTTACCAGACCAGCATCATTTTGCGTGGTTTCCTGACCTTGCCCTTGACCCTGGCTAAGTTTCATTAACTTCTCCTGTGTCTTCGAAATCTTACGATCTTTGCTATCTGTGAATAGAAAAACATTTAATGCAGCCTAATTGTAAAAACAGGTTAAACACAATGCTAGAGTCTTTAACAAAAATACAGGAAAATAAGATTAAAATATTTGAAAAGAAAATATTTAGGAGTACTTTTGGCCCTAAATGTGAAAATGGTAATTTACATATTACATACAATGAAGAATCGTATGAAGCTAATGGTGACAGTTAAACCGACCTGATAGCTAACAGCTAGAATTTGATCTATACCATAATATTATATTACCCACAATAGATATTAAAAAAAAAAGAAAAAAGAAAGAAAGAAAGAAAGCGATGGCCTAACATTCGAGTCGAGCTATATGAATGTGTCACCTGTGAATGCTTAGCAGACATATTGGCGATATCAGCTTACAATTCGGAGGGATTTTTTCAAGCTAATTTTAAATGACCTTCTTGAATATACCATGCATTGTAATCAATATATCATGCAATGTAATGATAAACTTCTTTATCTCTTTTTTTTAAATTAAAATTACAGCGGGAGGAAACATTATGAGGCATTTACATAAATGAATGAGTTGGAGAAAATGCTTTAACATCTCACCTCATAAAGTTGTGAGTCTTCACGATACCGGTTTCAAAAGTATAGTACTACTTCCATCTTCAGTTAAATTCCAACTGTTGAAATTTTGTCGTTAACATCTTCTGAACTGCCATCTGGTGTCGATTTGATCTCCAAGTTCATAAAATTGACACCAGATGGCAGTTCAGATGATGATGTTAATGACGAAATTTCAACAGTTGGAATTTGACTGAAGATGGAAGTAATACTATTTTTTTTAAACCGATATCGTGACTTTATGAGGTGAGATGTTAAAGCATTTTCTCCAACTCGTTCAATAATTCTTTATCTCTGTTTTGTCCACCGCTGTGGTCTTGAAGTAGTGTGCTGCCTTGTCACACAGCAGTCCAGGGTTCAAACCCCGGTCGGGGCAGTTTTTCTGGGTGAGGTTTTTATCGGGGTTTTTCCTCACCTGTAAGACAAATGTCAGGAAAACTTTAAGGCCCAAATGGTCCCCGAAATCATATGGCCATCATCATCACCATCCTTCACCGGTGTGGAAAGCAAAGGGAAGCTACCACACCTACAATTCCCTAGTAAATCTGCAAGCATAGCATGAAAATGCTATGATTGCAGTGAAGGACCTGCCTTCAGGCAGAATTACTATGGATGGATCTCTGTTTTAATATGAAATTTGTCACTTACATTAAATGACAAATTAATATTTTAAGAGTAAAATTAATTTCATATAATAGAGTTTGAAATTTTTACATTATGAGGTTTTCTTTATGAAAATCAAATGAATTGTGAATTCTTCTTACCTCATACATCTCTATGTTCTTTAACACAGAACTGTGGTATCGGGAAACATCATTCCCATCCTCAGCTGTTGTCATGACTAATGTCAATTGTGACAACAGCTGAGGATGGGAATAATGATTCCCGAAACCGCGGTTCTGTGTTAAAGAACATAGATGTATGAGGTAAGAAGAATTCATGATTCATTTGATTTTTACTTAGTAAAATTAATGTCTATTCTAGGATTTGAACCCAGTATCTCTGGAATTCCTTCCAGTGCTCTATCCATTAAGCTATCTAGACTACCAATGTAGACATTGATTTTTCTCGCACTTATACAATCCCATGCACTTGGAGTCGAGAACCTTCATTCTGCACACTTGCTAGCAGCTTCTTATTCAACAAGACATTTAGTGGGATTTTATCAATACCTTTATAAAAAAAAGTCTTCAACCTCGCCGGGTATCAAACCTGGGCCCTCTAGTCAGGAAGCAGGCATGCTACCAACTGAGCCAGCACGATGAACCAATCTTTTAATGTTATGTTCCATTAATATAGCATCTTTAGTTATTTTTATCTTGACTTCACATTGAATTTTCAGAACTCAACTACAGGAAGTCTGAAGAGTTGTCCAACTCCCTCACAGGTAACGTAAGCAGGCAAGGAAAAGCGAGGAATTCCCCGCTGTCACACATAAGTAAGGGTATCCCCGCAATACAATGGCAACACAAGAAGGTAAAACGACAAAATGCGGAAAGCGTCATATGCAGAATTTTCACGTGTGGTCATTAATACTGTAATTAGAACGTACTTAAGAAAAATTTTCCGTCTTACTGAGGTAAAAATTAACTATTGGTACTTTAAAAACCATTCCGTTTCCACATTATGAAGGTTCCCGGCTTATACAGGATGATTTTACATATAAAATCACACCGTTCTAGAAATTTTTTTCCATCTCTGCAGGTTTCCTTCTTATAAAGGTTCTGGCTAAGACAGGTTATACTGTATATATATATACACGTGTGTTATATTGCAGATATAAGTATGGATAAGAAAGTTTCCTTGGGTTTTCCGTGTCTTGGATTCAAGTTCGGCCTCTGGCTACTGACTCCGACGTTTCGGCATGATCCCACATGCCATTATCAAGGAATGATAAGTTCGAGTCACAGGTTTAGGTCTTATATAATGAAACAAATAGAGTTTTCGCTGTGGTCCGTTTCCGAAGACGTACACCCATCCAAGATTTAGTTCTTATGTAGTTAAACACCTTCAGTTTTCAGTGCGGCCTGTTTCCGAAGCCATACACCCATCCATATATATTATTAACATGCTACTACACTATTCGGCACATTTTTTAATATTTTTCTTTAAATTCCTTTAGACTAGAACCCTCTCAGAGCGTAAAGACGGCCACCAAATCTCTTCTCATTTCATTGAGTAAGAATTAACCGTTGCATCCAAATAATTTACTTTAGAATTAGAACTAACCTGCTCTAGTACGATCTTTATTCGCTTGTCCTGAATAATTATTCATGTCCGATTCATAATCCTCCATGGTTGCAGCAATGCGTTCTGTTGCCAATTTATCACTCTGTTTCATAGCTTCATCCATATAATCATCTTCATCTGCAGCTTCATCTTGAAGTGGAGACCTGCCGCGAAGCTTCCTTCGTCGTTCAGCTACAGAAAATTTACAGAAAAAAACACAATCAATCAACATATACTACATTTTCAAACTTATAAGATGTATTTTAGGAACTTTTTTTGCCTCAACCAGGATTTGAACCCAAGAAAAATTTTTCTCTTCAAAAAAGATTTAAACAATCAGCCTGAGTGTATAAATTTAGATATTAACATTATTAAGTGTCCACCGCTGTGGTCTCGAGGTAGCGTGCTGCATTATCACGCAGCAGGCCCGGGTTCGATCCCCGGTCGGGGCAGTTTTTCTGGGGGAGGTTTTTATCTGGGTTTATCCTCACCTGTAAGACAAATGTCAGGAAAACTTTAAGGCCCAAACGGTCCCCGAAATCATGTGGCCATCGCAATCATCATCATTCATATTCATCATCATTATTATCATCCTTCACTGGTGTGGAAAGCAACGGGAAGCTACCACACCTACAATTCCCTAGTAAAGCTGCAAGCATAGCATGAAAATGCTATGATTGCAGTGAAGGACCTGCCTTTGAGCAGAATTACTATGGATGGATGGAACATTATTAAATACTTATTACTATAATTGTAATCTAGAATCCAAAAGACAATTGATTACATGTGTCCAGCTATGAGTCCTAGATAAATGATATTGAAGCAGGCATTTTTTTTTGTTATATTTTAAATTAACACTTTACAGAATTGGACATAGTTTTATTTTAGAAAGAAAAATTAATGCTCAAACTGGGAATTGAACCCCTTTTTTGTTACCTATTCAGTTTCTATGGCACAGCTGCTCAATATGTATCAGCATTAAATATATGTAGAAAATTACACTATGATGTTTCTCTTAATTAATAATGAGTTGTATATATTGATTCACCTCATATTTCTTAGTTTTATGCAGAAAAACACACAATTGAAATTAAGGCAAAATTACAAAAACAGTTAGAAAAATCCAAGAAACTCACAATTTGGGAGAAAATTTACATCTGCAAGAATAAAAAGAAAACCATGAATTTTAAAATTCCTGGTGAAAGAAAAAAAATAATTGATTTGGAAGTTCATCGGTCAGTCAACAGAGTGAGCAGAAATCAACTTGCAATGCACGAGAATGTCGCACAGAAACAAAGAAACCGGTCTGCATAACAAGAAATATGAGGTGAGTCAAAACATACAACTCATTAATAATTATTGTATCAGCATTTATGGAGAAGTTGAAATAATCAGAATTATCTAATAAATAGAACAGCAATGTTGTGGATTCAAACCACGGATGATGGATTTTTAGAATGTAAAAATTGTGAATATGCAATCCTTTCGAAGGGAACTAAAGCTGTGGATCCCATGGTACATAAAAGAACCTCAAACCAGAAAAAAAATTTGAACAAAATGTGCCATTCCAATCATATTCAGATGTTTTATTGTTATGCCAATGGACTTAAATGTTAAATAAAATAGCAAATAGCACAAATATTGAACTATGTTCACAAATACCACACTAGATCTTTATACTCGTGATGGTTACAACTAGAGTGCGAGTGATAGTGGAGGAAACATCACTTCACCAGAATGATCGGGCAAGGTGTACTATTAATTATATTATTTTTGGTCTGGACATCTTACCTCAATAATAATAATATAATTAAAATAACCTCAAAATATAACTTCCTAAAATTAAATATTAAGGTGTACTATACCAGGATTCTTAGCTAAATTAATTTATCAAGGCAGTTGGTTTCTGTCTGAGAATAAAGATGTCCTCCACAATATGTCGCAGATATATGAGGTATTACCGATTTACATTTCTTGACAGTCCATATTGTTTGTTGTAAAATAAAATTATATTTAGTTCGAAACATACAAACCTTTATATTCATCCAATACAGTCTTTGTCTTGGCATCTACTTTAACTACTAATTTCTTCCCACCCAAGTCCATGTCATGAAGAAGACGAATAGCTCGCAATCCAGAATCTGGGCTTCCATATTCACAAAATCCAAATGCTGTAATAAAATAAATACACAATAAGAATTAAATGAATCGTGAATTCTTCTTACCTCATACTTCTATGTTTTTTTAAACACAGCACTGCAGTATCAGCGACATCGTCACCATCCTCAGCTGTTTTCACGACTGTCAATTTTTTTCTTTTGACGGTAATTATCCAAACTGCCACCTGGTGTTCTTTTGAAAGAATTATTTTCTAACTGCCATCTGGTGTTCTTTTGAAGGAATCATTTTCTAAACTGCCATTTGTTGTATTTTTGAAGAACTTTGTAGTCAAGCTCGGTTTGTCTGGAATCTCGAAGTTCATGGTTCTAGTATGGTTTTTTTTAATAAAAAACACAGAAGTATGAGGTAAGAAGAATTCATTATTCATTTAATTCTTATTAATAAAACCTCATAATGTTAAAAATTCCCAAATTTATTATATAAAAATAAATACACGTTAAGGAAATTTTGTGTCTTATGACATCTCTCCTGGCATTGTCGGAATTGTAACCCATTCTTAGGTTGATATGATAGGTGATAAATAATAATGAAGTGCCAGGAGAGTCCTTAACCTAATTTTCAGACCATCAGGAAAAATTCCTATGGTCTGACCGAGAATTGAACCCAAAACCTACCTCATGAACTGTAGTCAGAAGCTCTGACCCCAAGACCATGAGGCTGATCTGCTGGGAAAATATAGACACATCAAATTCTTAATAGTCCGGTACGACAGCATACTTCGGTATGGAGCTATGGGACTTGCACTGGAGTATTTAAGAAGCAGGCCAAGAGATATAATTTTGTTTAGTTGTTTAACTCACCTCATACTTCTTAACTCCCAAGCAGACTCGAGTTTCTTCACTTTATTTGTGACATTCTCAATGCTGTATTACGTTCACAACTTATGTCCAATGGCCTCCTCTCCTGCAGAATGACCTCCGTGCCATCTGATGGTTGACCGATGAACTTCCAAATCAATCCCCTCTCCTTATCACCGAGAATATCACAAATGAAGTGAAGAAACTCAAGTCTGCTTGGGAGTTAAGAAGTATGAGGTGAGTTAAGAAACAACTAAACAAAATTAAAATAAACCTCATAGTGTTATTTCCTACCTACATAACTTAATAAAAGATATAATGCAATATTTTGAAGTTGAATAAGATAGTATGGCTAGTTAAAACTACAAATACTGGAAGGATACCAAGACAAGCACTGGAATTTAGGAGGGAAGACACCATTAGGTCTAAGGAAAGAGGAATTGAATGGAAATGATGGAAGAACAGACATGGAATGTCCAAAACTCAGCCCCTGGAATTAGAATACTAGGCTACAAGATCCTTATTTTTAAAAAGTAAAACAGAGGCTGTTGACGTAAACAATAAATAAGTAATCATCAATAATTATAAGAACAAGATGTTACCTTGCACCCTTTTCCACGATACGACATGTCCACAAGCTGCCAATATGTGCCTTATCATTGCATCAGGAGCACGTTCTGTGATGTTCCCTACGAAAACTGTAACTGGTGGGCCTGATGGCTCATTCTGCCGTTTGCTGTATGAATTAGCTCGTACTGTGGAATTTCCATGATGTGGTGGGTGGTGAGGGTGATGCGGCCTATATGGACGCATCGGTGGTCCAGGTAAAGGCGGCATTGGAGGACCTGGTATCATCTGCAATAAATATTTAACATATGTTTTAAAATGTAACTATTGTTCTTGACTTAACAATAACATTATTAAGAATTAAATGAATCGTGAATTCTTCTTACCTCATACTTCTACTTTTTTTAAACACAGCACTGCAGTATCAGCGATCATCGTCACCATCTTCAGCTGTTTTCACGACTGTCAATTTTTTCTTTTGCCGGTAATTATCCAAATTGCCATCTGGTGTTCTTTTGAAGGAATTATTTTCTAAACTGCCATCTGGTGTTCTTTTGAAGGAATTATTTTTTAAACTGCCATCTGTTGAATTTTTTAAGAACTTTGTAATCAAGCTCGGTTCGTCTGGAATCTCAAGTTCATGGTTCTAGTACGGTTTTTTTTTTGAATATATATTTTTTTAGAAAATAATTCCTTCAAAAGAACACCAGATGACAGTTTAGATAATTACCGGCAAAAGAAAAAATTGACAGTCGTGAAAACAGCTGAGGATGGTCGCTGATACTGCAGTGCTGTGTTAAAAAAACATAGAAGTATGAGGTAAGAAGAAATCACGATTCATTTAATTCTTATGAATTAAACCTCATAATGTTAAAAATTCCCAAATTTATTATATAAAAATAAAGTTATTTCTTTTTTTATGAGAAAATATTTTGTCTGAACCAGGATTTAAACCCAAAACCTCTAGTTTTGTGCACAGGTACACTGTTCATGCATCCCCATTCAAAATAGAATTTGTTTCTATCTTATATAATCCCCACTTCCCCATTGTGGTGAATCAATGTTCACAATGCAATTGGGCTGTATCTTATTCAAAAAGATTTTATGATGGAGATTGTATGAAAGAGGAAAACTAGAGTCTGAATAGGGATTTGATCAAAATTACAGTTGGAAGTAACACTATTAAGTAATTTACAATTTATAATTGAGTTGTATTAAATGTTTTTACATCTCACCTCAAAGTTCAGTGTTTTCATGATACCGGTTTCAAAGGCCTTTGCCTTCATCATCAGTCAAACTGCAACTATTGGAATTTTGCTTTTACCACTATCTTCCGAACTGCCATCTGGCATCAATTTCCAACAGTTGGAATAAGATTGATGGTGAAACAAAGGTCTTTGAAATTGGTATTGTGAAAACATGGAACTTTATGAGATGAGATGCAAAAACATTTTATCCAACTCAATTATAAATTGAATAGGGATGCCTGGATAGCACAATGGTTAGCGTGTCAATGCATAACTTGAGATCTTAGGTTCAAATCCCAGTTCAGGCATACATTTTTCTTTAAATTTAGTAGGAAGTAACACTATGATATAATACCAAATTAGTGTAAAGATGCATTTTTAAAATAATTCTGTAAATAACTGAGTTTGTATTTTTTAAACATTCTTACCTCATATGGTAGTTTTGTCGGACATATGTTTCAAAGCTGTTGCTCCATTGTCAGAGGTTACACAAACTGTAACCGTAACTGCAACTTTGTGTAACCGCTGATGATGGAGCAACAGCTTTGATACATATGTCCGACAAAACTACCATATGAGGTAAGAATGTTTAAAAAAAATACAAACTCAATTATTAAATTAAACCTCATAATGTTATTTCCTAATGACTTTAAAATAATTCTGTAAAATTAATAGGTTCAGACTTAAAAGGTACCCTTAATTACAGAATAGATGATTTTTAGTGAACTATATACCTAAAATTCCAATGAGTATTTAGGTTACATAAGATAATTTTCTACTTACATGTGGTGGCATCGGCATCACAGCCTGCATCAAAGGCGGTGGTGCTACAAATATAACAAAAGGAACATAAGAATCATGAATAAAACATTTGAAACTTAAATTAATTTATGGAGGCAAACATGGGTAGCAACAAATATGAGATTTGAGTAAAATTTAAGGAACAGAGATGTGGTTTTTAAGAAGTATAGAAGACAGAACACTAAAGTAAGAGAAATTTAGAAGTTGGATAAGAGACAAAATGAAATGGATAACAGAAAATAGTATGGCCACATTGAAAGAATGAATTCAGGATACCAAGACAAGCACTGGAATTTAGAATAAGAAGGAAGAGAGTGAGAATTCAACCGAAGAGTGGAAGAACAAATTAAAAAGAATGTTGAGAAAGGAAGAGTTGAATGGATGGAAATGATGGAAGAGGAGACAAGGAATGACTGATTTAGATGGAGACTTTTGTCCCAGAATGGGATGATGAGACTAGATGAAGAACAAAAGAAATGTACTATATACAACCATGTAACATACTTGAAAACCAGTTACAGTAAAATCCCATTTAACTGAAACATGGGAAATAAAAAAAAAGTAATTTTTAAATTTCTCTCCATACACAACATACAAATGTTTTATTTTCAACTTCACAGCAAGACTAGAAATAAGAGCATCTGCTATTTTCTCTGCACAGAAGAAACAATCATTTAAGCATGTAACTGATAACTATATAAGGCAAAACTAATATTCTTCTTGTATCTTGTAAGCCCATGTTTCCCTTAACAGAGATTTAGGCGCTCTCCCCCTACAGGGAAGAATTTGAACCATACTAATTTAGTTACACTTATATTCATATAGATGTCATTTTGAGTGGTCCATGGTCAGTGTTCTGCCTCATATTGACATCTAGGAAACCAAGGCAGTACTAGGACAGGAAAATTCAGTAAATTTTGCTTAGAGGCCTTTTCATTTAGGCTTCAGGATTTTTTACAAGCCTGAAAATCTTCAGACTCCGGACCCATGGCTTAAAGTCCCTCCTGGAGGACTTGCTCCTTGGATTTTTCCATCCTAAAAAAATCCATCGACCCCAGCCGGGTTTGAACCCGTGACCCTCGGGACCAGAGGCAAGGAGCATAACCTCTGGTCCACCGCGGCCAATAAACTAATATTAAGAAGCTAAAGCTATTACCATAATTAGTAGTAGTTGTACTTCTTTTTGCTCTTATCCAGAGCCTTGGGCCTCAACAAAGCACTTTAGTCCAAACCAAAATCTTCAACTCTGCTCCCTTTCTGGCTTCCTCCTCCATGACACTCACGGTCTTCCTATTTTTCTCTGGCCCTGAGGGTTCCAAAACAGGGCTTCTTTCTCAACAGCAATCTGATTCTTCCTAAGAGTATGACTAATCCATCTCCATTTCCTCATTTTTCTTTGGATATCAACAGGTTCTTTGCTTATATTTGAAGAGAAAAATTATACGCTCAGACTGAGGTTTGAACCCATGACCTTTGGCTTTCTATGACAATGCTCTAGCACTGAGCTACCTGAGAACCTACAATCTAAATGCAAATTTTTCTCTTATACACTGTTAATTCCGAGCACCGAATTCTATGAACATTTGCTTGATCATGCAAATGGCGGCTTCTTAAAGAAGACATTTATTGGAAATTTAAACACTACACAAAGTGGGACCATAAAAGAAATGAGGAAATTATGGAAGAGTTGGATGTAGAACCAAGGGCACGCCGTAGTGTAGTGGTTAAGGCACTGCGCTACAAGCCAGAAGGTCGAGGGTTCAAGTCCCGTTGGGGTCAGGATTTTTAAAATGACCCAAACCCTCTGGCAGCACTATGGCCCTGGGATCGACTCAGCCTCTAACGAAAATGAGTACCAGATGCTTGTTCTGGGGGTAAAGGTGGCCGTCACGCAGGGCTTATAACCCGGCTGACATCAAGTGCCGATTGTCCAGAAAAAGTGGGAGCCTTAACCTCCTACTACCCAAAGGGCCTCCTGAGGCTTGTAGTGGGATTACTTTACTTTTTTTTGGATGTAGAACCCATTCTTCACCATATACAAAACTACCAGAACAACTGGAAAGCCCATCTTCAACGAGTGCCGTCTCATAGAATTCCAAAAGCCATACTTCGCTACTGCCTCCAAGGCAAAAGATCGCTGGGACGTCCAAAAAAGTGCTGGATGGAAAATTCCTCTTTGAGACCATAACAGGCCACACGGCCTAATACTTGCATGGATGATGATGATGATGAAACACTACTTTATAAAGGTTCTTTGTCTGTATCCATAGATGGAAATAATATTTGACAAAAATATGTATAAGAAGATCTGGAGGCTCCTTGTTATCTCAGCAGTTTCACATCCATATATTAACACTGACTTAACATTTTGCCTAAAAGTAGGATGTTTGGTTGTTGTTACAATTTCTCTGGTTTTCCACAGAAGTTATAGTTGGATAGAAACTGCATTTGCCTTATGAATAGAGTCCAGATTCTTACGTAATTAGATTTTTTTTCCTTCATATGTTCTTTCATAATAACCAAAAATATTGATAATTCACATAAATCTTCACCTTATGCTCAACTTTGATATTACATATTGTTGTTGTTGTTTTCTAATGGTGAGATTTGACGCTTAAGTCATTTTCTCTCTGGCTTCCCAGTACAAGTGAACAAGGTCCTTAGATTTGTTGTGCAGTTGGATTTAAAGCTGGACAGACTAGAAGGTGGTGTTTGTCCATGATCAGGCCCGGGTCTTTGTATATGACACATCTGTCGGATTGGAAAACATTTATTCTGTGGAGGTGATGAGCCAGGCAGTCGTGTCCTGACATCAGTCTGAATTTTGCTACTGCTTCCTTGTGGCCTTTATATTTTATTTCTGTGTATAGCTCATCAATTTTTTCCCATGATTTCCCTCTGGCTGTTGCAATGTTTTCTTTCAGGTTTTCCATTTGGAATGCTTTCTTAATTTCTTTGATCTTTCTGTGGAGGTTCGATTTGGGGTGGGTTGTTATCTGTATTTTGGTACTCTTTTTGGCAAGTCCATCAGCTATTTCATTGCCAATCATTCCGATGTGTGAGGGTATCCACTGGAAGGCTATTAATTTGTTCTAGTTGTTGAGGAATTTCAGAAGTTTACGGCATTCCAAGATGGTTTCGTTTTCTGATGTTTGGTTGGAGGTTATTGCTTGTACAGCAGCCTTCGAGTCTGCCAGAATAACAGTTTTGTAAACATTTTTGTTCGGAACAGGAGGTTCTGGAGTGCTACTTCTATGGCTTTTACTTCACCATCAAAGGCTGTATTGTTTGTGCCTACTGTAATATATTGGCTAAACAGATGAGAGGCTGTATTGTTTGTGCCTACTGTAATATATTGGCTAAACAGATGAGAGGCTGAAATGAAGATGTTGAGAGCAATAGCAGGATACCAAAGGACTGATAAAAAGAAAAACGAAGATATAAGAACAGAACTTAATATATTTAATCTCTGTGAAAGAATAAAATATTACCAAAATGCTTATCTTCAGCACGAATTACGAATGAATGAACAGCGCATACCAACAAGAATGTATAATTATAAACCAAAAGGGAGAATGTTGGGAAGACCACTGAAGAGATGGAAGGACCAATTCGACCTATAATGAGATCGGAACAGGCCATTGGGCCTAATCCTTGTTGTTGATGATGATGAACAAATGAGAGTAGATTTCTACACCAGAATTTTCACTCTTGGTTTTCGAGTGATATTACATATTTCAGCCAATACTACATATTTGTTAGAATATTACAATTTTTTTACTTAAATTGTCTTAAATATCTAGTGTTTGTATAGAGCTTGCAGTTCCCAATTAGTTCTTGTTCGTCAGAACCCATTCATTACCTCTAGTTGGGCCATATCTTTCTCAAAACTTTTCTTTTCCAGGTGGACACACAGTTATAGCTTTCTCAATTACAAAAATAAGGAAACACAAAAATTGAGACAGTTTGAACATGTAGTGAAAATGGAAGAGGAAACAAAACGGAACATTTTAATTTGAACTAGGATTAAAAATCAGGAAAGGTTCAAGGTTTGTGATATTTCTGTTAAACACTGATCTTCCTTTCGAAGGGGATGCAAGATGTGTTCAAATCAAAATATTTAGAACTTACCACCAAGCTGCATATAAGGCATAGCCATGGTAGGAGGCATCGCAGGAATCCCGGGAACCATTGGTGGTCGCCCCGGGTACGACATCACCATGAATCCAACTCTGTAAAATAAAATATTACATAAAAATTTTAAAGTAACAGTCTTCATGGTTGTCACTGATTTCAAAACCAAGTGCACTCTAAACATAAAATGGCGGGTCTCTGGCATCATTGTTGTACTTGGAGGAAACAGAAAGTGAATTGGTACTACTATCTGACTTAAAATATTGACTCAACTGTTATTACTGAAGAGGTATTTCAAATGTGAATTTGTACTAAGAAGTGATTCCAAGTTAAGCTAAACTTATGAATGACTGCAAAATTATTGTGTATAGCACGACAGGAATTTACAATATAAAAATAGAATACCTGAGATCTTTGGATGTAGGATGTAGAGTACTTTCAGAGCACATACTCCATCTTCAGCCTGGTATTAATTTACAAGCTGAAGATGGAGCATGTGCTCCGAAAGTGCTCCACATCCTACATCCAAATATCTCAGGTATTCTATTTTTATTAAATTAATATTGAGAAGCTAAAGCTATTGCTATGATAGAAATAAGTAAATTAATGAACACAAATTATTGTAATCAAGTGTAAAGAGAAAAATTTAGCTCAGTGGTCAGAGCATTAGCATGGAAAGCTAAAGGTTTGATTCCCAGTTCAGGCAAAAATACGCACTAAAGAACATTTTAGAAATATTAAAAATTGTGAAACTGAAAAATCAGCAATTGCTGCACATAGTTTGCTAGAACATCATAAAATTGAAAAAGGGGCAAAACTTTTGAAACAATTGAATAAACCGTTGGAATTGACAATTTGGGAAATGATATTTATTCAGAAGAATAAATATCGATCTATGAATTTCGATATTCCGGTGGATAAAAATTTAATTACAAAGTTTATAATCCCAACGAAAGATGGCAGCACAAGAGGTGATGTCATTAGAGAAATCAACAATCACAGAATTTCATCAGTGGAAGCCATGACTGAAGAAGGACATGATATTGTCTGAAACCGTCGGTATCAAAGAAATTTGAAATCATATGAGGTGAGTCGATAAAAATATGTTCTCCACTCACCATTAAAAATTTTTCTCTTTACAATTGATTACAATAACTTAATTGTGTTCATTAATTTACTTATTTCTATCATAGTAATAGCTTTAGCTTCTCAATATTAATTTAATAAATAATGCTATAGCTGTGTGGAGTCGCATCATGTCTTCTTAATATAGAAGCTATTCATTAGTATTTGTGAATGATGATTCATTGCATTTGAATGTGGGACCAGTAGAGTAAGGTAAAGGAAGGATTTATGCTTGGATGGGAATGAAGCGTGAATTAGCTCAGTGGTCAGAGCATTAGCACGGAAAGCTGAAGGTTTGAGGTTCAATTCCTGGTTCAGGCAAATTTTTTTCTCTTTACAATTGATTACAATTCTATTTTTATATTGTAAATTTTACATATAACATCAAAGGTGTTTCGTCGTGTATTTTAAAAGTATTCATGACAGGAATCATTTAAAACAGTTGTTTCTTCTGTAAAATTTACCAAAATGAAGTTACAAGGTTTTCATTGCCCATGCTGATGAGCGTTTATGAAGGGATTGTTCCATCTCTAATCATAATACAAGTACTGTAATGTTCCATTCTCCACCTTTTGAGCCTTTGGCATGGGTTCCCTGAAGTAGTCCCCGCCCGGAGAACCGAATGGGGGGACTATTTGACCTCCGGAAATTTTACCCCAGTAGAACCCATGTCCGCATTTCTTGACGGTTGTATTTTTACGGTGAAAGATCGTCACTCTTTCGACCAAGGTACTTATTTCGTCTGGCTTATCACCTTCGACCAGTCCGGCATGGGTAACCCTATCGGCAGCAATGCTACCGCCGGCATAGCTCTCAGGATCATTTAAGCACACAAGCCACTCCACCACGACAAGGTAAAGATACCATGGAGGGATTCTCCACCTTTTATACAACTAAAGTACTGAAATACATTACAAGAGACCTTAGAAGTGATTCCTCCAGCACAACTATGTTTGTATTTGTTCCACATTGACACTGCACCAACTTCTGATCACATATACTACAAATATCATTCCACATTGTTAACACTTCCCAGATTTAAATGTGTTGAGGTTATTAAAGAAAACACAATGCTTTTTACAACCTTGCTTTAAATAGTAAGCAGGTAACAACTGGTGTGTTATCAGTTTTATGATAAAAACACTGGTCATTTCTTATCACATCACAATGTATGCTTATCTCATTTTAATTCAATGATGTTATTAAAGTTAATAGCTTAATGCTACCATCAATCATATGTTCTGACTGATTTCCAGGTACAGTACAACCTCTATTAAAACAGATCCCATCATGCAAATTCATTAAGGTAAGATAGTAGTTATCCAGGTCAAAAAATGCATGAAAATTTGGTCCCAAATAGGTGGTCATATATTCTTAAGTTATGCAGATTGGTAAAAAATTCAAGAAGTTCACATACCATCCTTTAGTATTTGACAAGTTTAAAAAAATCTTCAACAAATTCAACATTAAATTAGCACCGAAAAATGATTACAGCTTAAGTAATTTAATAAAAACCAACAAAAATGAAAAGATTGAAAACTGCAAAAAATCGGGAATTTATCAAATTAATTGTAAAGATTGTGAAAAGATATACATAGGAAAAATAAAAAGGAATCGAAATACAAGATTAAAGGAACATCTCAGAAATGTTAAAAATGGAGAAACCGAAAAATCTACAATAGCTGCACATGCCTGGTCAGAAAAACATACAATAGAAACCAAAACAAAATTACTTAAACAATTGGAAAAACCGAAGGAACTCACAATTTGGGAAAAAATTTACATATGCAAGAATGAAAATACAACTATGAATTTTTAAATACCCAGTTATAAGGAGAGAGGACTGATTTGGAAGTTCGTCGGTCAGCCATCAGATGGTGCGGAGGTCAGTCTGCAGGATAGAAGGCAGCCGGACGTCAGTTGTGAACGTGACACAGCATTGAGAATGTCACAAAGGATGTGACGAAACCGTGGGTATGCTAGGAGTTATGAAGTATGAGGCGAGTGAAATAAAAAATAAACAATAGGTCATATTCTTCTTCTTCTTCTTCTTCTTCCTTCCAAGTATTAGGCCAAGGCCTGTTACGATCATATAGAAAATTTTCCCTCCAGCGTTTCATAGGACGGCCCAGTGGTCTTTGCCCTCTTGGTATATAATTATAAACAGCTTTGGGGATCCAATTTGAACTCATTCTTTGAAGATGGTGTTTCCAATTTAGTTGGTACTGTTTAATATATTCCAAAATTGGCGTAGTCTTCAATTCTTTTAAGATATTGGTGTTCCTTTTCCGATCCCATCTGGTGTAACCTGTTGTTCTGCGCATGAATCTCATTTCACAAGCCGTTATTCTGCTTTCATGTTGACTTTTTAGTGTCCATGCTTCACTACCATAGGTCAACACTGGTCTAGCCAAAGTGTTATATAAACGTAATCTAGTGTTTTTTTTGTACAAGGGACGGTTTCATAACTTGATTAATAATTTCTAAACTTTTATTATAACTAGTAATTTTTTCAGGGATATCCTTTTCATTCCAGATAGAGAGATAATATTCAAGATATTTAAATTGATTAGATCTCTACAATTTTATTCTGGAGACAGATTTTACTTTGTATGTGGTCATATATTATGTCCTTTTAATGATATCATACTGAAAATTTTTATGGAAGCAGAGGGGAATAAAAGTTATGGTGCTGGAAAATTCTAAATGTGAATTTTTAAGGTTAGAGCATGTAATTAATTTTCTTTTTCTCTGAAAGTTACATTTTTCATTGCACTGGTTCACTTTTCTCAAAAACCATTTAACCTAGGGTCATGAAATTTTCAGAGCATGTTAACAGGTGTGTTTGTATGAATCATGCAAGACTGTAAATACATTTTAGAAAATATTCATATTATTTAATTTTTTACAAATATAATAAGTCAATTTATTGACACATACTAACTAGAGCCATGCAACCATATAAATACATATATTAAAGTAATACAGCACGGTTACATTTTCACATACAGTGATGATGAGCAGTTAAAATTTCATTGACATCAGAATTACCGGATATGAGTAAAGTGTACCAATGTAAGGTAATGTAACGTTACATTTAAAAAATCTTTAAATTAAAAAAGAAATAATTCCTTCTTCATAACAAAGTGTATGTTAACCATTCTAGGCTAAATCCAAAGCAGGAAGTCCCCAGATATACCATAACAATTTTCATAAGTAATGCCACGAGTGATTTTCAAATTATCGATAAATTCACGACTCACGAAGTGAGGAGTGAATTTATCTAGAGAATTTGGAAATCAAGAGTGGCATTTGTTAGGACTATTTAACGAATAAAATTAATAGTTGAATGCAGGCTTTCACGGCCGGTAATCATAATGTTGAGTGATTCCGGGTTCTGTGGCCGTGGTCCATAGTTGGTGTTGATACCAGACGTTTCGCCCTCAACTGCGGAGGGCATCTTCAGTGGCGAGTGCTTCTAGGCGTGTTTCCTGGTCGGAAGCTCTACTTAGAGTGAACGCTGCGGGTGTTGTATTGATACTAGTGGTGGGAGCAGGGTGAGCGGGCGTGGCTCTTGCTGATTGGCTAATGGTCGTCTCCTTGTTGTCCCTAGTGTTGATGCATTTATTTTCTAGTGTACGGTACCAGGCCTTAGACAGTTTAATACCTTCCTCTTTTCTGTTAATATTTTCCTTATGCTTGTGTATTTCTATAGCCTCTCGATATAATCTAGGGAAATAATAGGAAGTTGTGGCTAAAACTTGTGTATCATCGAATAGAATCTGGTGTCCATTCGATGATACACAAGTTTTAGCCACAACTTCCTATTATTTCCCTAGATTATATCGAGAGGCTATAGAAATACACAAGCATAAGGAAAATATTAACAGAAAAGAGGAAGGTATTAAACTGTCTAAGGCCTGGTACCGTACACTAGAAAATAAATGCATCAACACTAGGGACAACAAGGAGACGACCATTAGCCAATCAGCAAGAGCCACGCCCGCTCACCCTGCTCCCACCACTAGTATCAATACAACACCCGCAGCGTTCACTCTAAGTAGAGCTTCCGACCAGGAAACACGCCTAGAAGCACTCGCCACTGAAGATGCCCTCCGCAGTTGAGGGCGAAACGTCTGGTATCAACACCAACTATGGACCACGGCCACAGAACCCGGAATCACTCAACATTATGAATAAAATTAAGCTGTTTACTCACAAATCATTATTTAACTGTAGTTATTTTAAAATATTTATATATTTAATGTAAACGGCTATGTTTGAAAACAAATGACAAGCGATAGATACGCTTTTAGTGCTTCTTTTGTTTATCACTGCAGCCAGATCATACTATTTATTGCCAAAGGAACGCATTATTGTAAGGAGGAGCTTTCTTTAATATGGTAATTATAACACTGATAAATATTTGGTGAAACACGACTCTGATTGGTTGTAAAACAGAAATCATTGAAACGTGATTGGTCATTGACTCCCATTTGGGGCATGAGTTAAATAGTCAGTGTGATATCATTAAAAGGACATAATATATGACCACTTTAAAATTCATCGGAGAACATTTTGTTTAAACAACTCACCTCATAGAATTCATGCTTCCATGATATGAGTTGTTTAAACAAAATGTTCTCCGATGAATTTTAATGATTATACCTCATAATGTTTACTTCCCAACATTAATTTAATATATGACCACCTATTTGGAACCAAATTTTCATGCATTTTTTGACCCAGATAACGACTATTTTGCCTTAAAATTCATGGTAAATCACCATTGAGGTTAAGATTTAAATTAAAATGTTTTATACCTCACTTCATATCCAGTCTTCTAATTATAACTGGTTTCGAAGTTTGGGCAGTTTCATCTTCAATAATTTCCTGTCGACTGATGTTATGTCAATCAGGAGAACTGCTTCAGTCGACAACAAATTACTGAAGATGAAGCTGACCAAGCTTCGAGACCAGTATAATTAGAAGACTGGATATGAGGTGAGATACAAAACATTTTAACTTAAATCTTAAAATTTTAAATTCGTAACTGTTGTATCAGTACTCAACTCAAACATGCTTCTGTTTATAGTATGTCATCAAATTATATTTGAAGAGAAAAATTTTTGCCTAGACCGGGACTCGAACCCGGGACCCTTGGCTTTCCGGGCCAAGTGCTCTACCAACTGAGCTACCGAGGCGAGTTGCGATCTAGACGCAAATTTTTCTCTTATGTACGTTGTAATTCCCTCGTGCCAAATGCTTGAAACCATAGCTTCTATCTTTGCAAATGGCGGCTTCCAAAGATAGAAGCTATGGTTTCAAGCATTTGGCACGAGGGAATTACAACGTACATAAGAGAAAAATTTGCATCTAGATCACAACTCGCCTCGGTAGCTCAGTTGGTAGAGCACTTGGCCCGGAAAGCCAAGGGTCCCGGATTCGAGTCCCGGTCTAGGCGAAAATTTTTCTCTTCAAATATAATTTATCCTTCGATGAGAAGTGTTAAATTAATAATAAAATCGTCAATGTCATCAAATATTTAAAATGTAGGCCTTTCAGAAGATAACCTGCTTTGGTAAATTTCCATTTTCTAATATTCTTTCAATTCCATTAAGACTTTGTATTCTTTCCCAACTACTGTGCTTTTCTGGTTTTTTTTAGCCACATTTGAGGGGTCTACGGTATATGGTTTGGTAAGGGGGGGTAAGTTGCAGATACTGCCAGTAACTACCCTCAGTTTAGATAACATAATAGTTATCACATGTTGCATTTTCTTATCAACTAGTTCTGTGTTAGTGAATATTTTTGTTATCTAATAAGTTTGGAGTGTTTATTATAGAATAGTGTTTTTATAACAATTCCATAGTTCTTCTCTTCACCCATATACTCATAAGATGGCAGCCTTTAATAGTTACATTCACAGACTTTTAAATATCCTTCTTTCATCCTTGGAATATAATAATAAATTAAATATTATTAAACAATTAGCTATTAATAATAACTACGACCCTAAAATTATAGAATATTTAATTACGAAAATGCATTACAAAAAAGCAATTAACAGAGTTTTTCCTTTACCCAAAGAAATATGTCATAATGTCATACATAGGCCCACTTTCAAATAAAATATCTAACACTTTAAAAAGTTAAACATTAATGTGGCATTTAAAACTAATAAAACTTTATAAAATATAATAAAAAACAATAAAACCAAAATAAAAAAAGAAAAATGATCAGTTGTATTAAATTGAAGTGTGGCACATGTGACAATTAAATTAATATTAAGAAGCTAAAGCTGTTACTATAATTGAAATAAGTAAATTAATTACATGTGACAATGTCTATATAGGACAAACTGGTAGACCTTTTATCTCTCGGATAAAGGAACACATTAGAGCATATAACAGAAATTTAGAATATTCAAAATATGCTAACCACCTATTCCAACTTAATCATTGTTTCGATCCAAATTTTGAAATTTTACATGTTTGTGATAAGGGTAAGAAGTTGGACCTTTTGGAGGCTGTAGAAATAAATAAATAAATTGAAAAGTAGTAATAAACTGTTAAATTCTCAACTTGATTTGAATGAATCGCCTTTGTTAAATTAAAAAATTTAAATAAATTATTGTTGTATTGTTGCTTAGATCAGTTGATGTGTACAATAATAACACAATTCATAATTTGTTAACATGTCTGAAGAAGGTACAGTGTACCGAAATAGCTGTCACTGAATATATCTTAATAAATATGAAAATCAAATAAAACTAAGTTTTATTTTTATTTAATTAATTTATTCAATTATTATTATTAATAAGAAAATGTTTTTTGCATGGCTACTACTACCCTCCCTCCTGCATGCACCTTTGTTTCACCAGTTACTTGACAGTATCATCTTTACCAACAGCTTTATATTTAAAATTCATCGGAGAACATATTGTTTAAACAACTCACCTCATAGGATTCATGCTTCCATGATATCGCGATTTCAAACATAGTCATGTTCATCATAAGCCATAACTCCGAGTGACGAAATTCTTCGGCCGTCAACTATTCTATTGTCGCCATCTTCAGTGCTGCCATCTATGGTTGAATTTATGAACTTCGAAATCAATGTAAATTCAACCATAGATGGCAGCACTGAAGCTGACAAAATCCTGTCTTCTTTGGCAAAATATGTCCTGTCATCAATGTGTCCATCACAAACCCAACATGGAGTGATTAACAAGGGAAGTCCTGAAACCTATCTTGAAATTTCTCCCAGAGAAGCATTGTGATGTACCAAGACTGTGTCCAAAAAAATATCTGCCCTTTTTAACTGCAAGGCACATAAATAAAATTCTGAATCCAGCAATGTCAACCAACTGTACAGAGCAGAGTATGAGCAGTGTGAAGTGAGGCAGGACACAGTGTTGTATTACCTCCCTATAGTTTAAATGAGAGATTTGGCACTGGATTTTAGTGTCGTGCAGTTAAAAACACAAGACAATTTTTTGAACACAGCCTTTATACATCACAATGCTTTTCTGGAAGAAATTTGAAGGTATACTGCAGCCACTGATTCTCTGGCCTTGACTTTTCACGACAGTGAATGTGGATATTCAGTGGGAGTGGCCGCTTTATGTATGCGGTTAGCAGGCATCAGCAGACAACATCTCAGCAATCTCAAACCTTACTAGCGCACTATAGCTACATCAAGAGCAGTGATTGGTTGTGGCAGACATCTACTCCCACTACAACCATATCCTTATTAGCAGTAGAGGGCGAATTCTCCCTTTACCCCTCATATAACCTAAACTTCAGAGCCGGAGATATGAAGGCACGGGTATAGGTTTCAGCATGCAATATTTGACAGTTCCCTTGTGAAATCAAACTCAGAACCCAGAGTGTCTTATTGCTGGTGGCATGAACCAGAGTAAGTATTCATAATGGAAATTGTAAACGTAATAATAAAAAGCAGTTGCTTACCCTCCAGCTGATGTAGTCGGAATAAATGTAGTTGGAATACTACCAGGATTTGCTTCGTATATAGTGGAGCCGGCGATTTCACTGGGATCAATTGACATCTGTAAACAAAGTTTCATTCATCAGCAGTGTGGTGAGTTTGCTGGTAGACAGCAGGTGGTAGGTAGGGAATCTCCTGGTCATAAGACTGCAAATGCCAAATCTACACCAAAATAATCTGAATCTGACAACAATAACTCTTTAAACTAACTATGTTCCATACAATTTTCCTCTGTTAGAATCCAACCTGATTTCTCTTAATATATTTGAGTTATCGGTTTTAGAAAAAATTTTTAGGCTCAACTGCACTTCTACTAGCGCTTGATTTTTCAGTTATATAATGTTGTAAACTATAGCTCTTCTTCTGTATTTACTAACATTATTTAATATTTTAAACTTTTTCAAACAATTTTTATAACATTATTAGACAATTTTGAAGTATTTATTTAAATATGCAAATCACAATATTATGACACTGTTAGAAAATATTGTGATTCTAACTGCTATTTTCTCCACAGAGTATATTACTTAATCTATGATTTTTCTATCGCTGGTTGGATCAGCATTAGGGAGTGATAAGAAAGTGTACACCCATTTTTAACTTTTGGTAATTTTAATATTATTAATGTATTTTTTTAACATAGATTTGGGAATTTATTGCAAATATTGGTTATTTAAATTTCATAGCAACGGATAGTAATCAAAGATGATAACCGATATGTGGTTCGATTGTGGGTTATCGCTGGCTCTATAAACTCTGGCGCATGCACACTGTTGTTCTATAGGACTTTGAAAATATTTCACGCTAGTTTAAGTGCAGTTTTTCCATTTTTTATTCAATGTCACCAGGTTATCATTTCAACATTTTGGTATTCTCTCCTGGCATTGGCGTTATTGTAACCCACTTCTGAAGCTGCAGCATCTCGAGGTGGGGTTAACAGCTGCCACGATGATATGAAAGGTGATAGTGGGATTCAACAGTATATTACCTCATATTTGAAGAGAAAAATTATACGCTCAGACCGGGACTTGAACCCGGGACCCTTGGTTTTCTAGTCCAAGTGCTCTACCATTTGAGCTACCTGAGCATTTATCCATCATTGAGATGTATGAAATTAATAATAAGAACATCGAGTATATTACCTAATTATATTTAATTTTAGGAAGTGATATTTTGAGGTTATTTTAATTATATTATTTTTAGTCTCATCATCTTACCTCAATATTAATGTTGATTTCTTCTTGAACATGTTTCAAAACAATTCTGTTTTATCGTCAGCTTGTCCAGGGTGTGCAACATAATGCAAAATAAATCATCAATTGAGTTGGTGTTTACTTGATGAAAATCCATATTTATTAATTAAATAAAAATAAAACTTAGTTTTATTTGATTTTCATATTTATTATATAATAACAGATCAGTTGGAACACAATTCATAATTTGTTAACATGTCTGAAGAAGGTACAGTGTACCGAAACAGCTGTCACTGAATTATATAATAAATATGAAAATCAAATAAAACGTTTTATTTTTATTTCATCATCATAGTACATTCACGAATTTAGGCCATTTGTTGACCTGTTTCGGCCTCAAGAGAAACACCATCCAGAAGTCTTTTGAGTGGACGTCCTAATGTCTGTCCAGAGACTAAAAGGTAGCAGCCCTACCACTGGACTACTTAGCGTCGGGCCAGTAACCTGTCCTAAGGAACTTCAAAACTACTTTCAAGTCTCAACGAAAAAAGCCAGAAGGAATTTATTTTTATTTAATTAACAAAATAAATCAAACCAGTGTGGACAAGCTGACGATAAAACAGAATTGTTTTGAAACATGTTCAAGAACAAATCAACATTAATATTGAGGTAAGATGATCAGACTAAAAATAATATAATTAAGTTTAAATTTGAAGAGAAAAATTTTCGCCTAGACCGGGACTCGAACCCGGGACCCTTGGCTTTCCGGGCCAAGTGCTCTACCAACTGAGCTACCGAGGCGAGTTACGATCTAGACGCAAATTTTTCTCTTATATACGTTGTAATTCCCTATCGCCAAATGCTTTTGAAACCATTGTTTCTATCTTTGCAAATGGCGGCTTCTTAGTTAAGAAGACATTTATTGGAAATTTAACATTACTTTAAAAGCCAGTAATTTAACATTTCTCTTCAAATTTAATTTATCTTTCATTGAGAAATGTTAAATTAAAAAAAAAAATAAAAAAAAACATAATTAAGTTTATTACCTTTTCCTTCATTTTCCATAGTATACATTGTTAAACCAGAGACAATTAAAAGAAAAGTATTCAATTCTGTCCCAAAAGAAGGACTGTAATACTGTTATTCTACATACTTCTGTCTTTACTAGCATTTTTTAATATTTTTAACATTTTACGGCACTTTTAACATTCTTTTACAATTTTTAGATATTTATTTATTTACAAAAACATGGTAACATTATGACATTTTTAGAAAATATTGTGATAATCATTAGCTATTTTCCCTCCTCTTCCAATGTTGCCACCATCAACAACTCAATTACACTATTTTTGTTAGGTTAGTGTACATCAGAATAGTGTACACTTCAGTAAATAATATGCATGTAATTTATTTTGTTAGGTTTGGAAGGGAAAAGTTAGTGTACATCCATTTCTAATAAACGTTTGAGACTTTATTTCTAAGGTTGGTCATACTGCACATGCTGCCATCTAGCCAACTTTCTGTAGGACTTCAAAGATGTGTGGTTTCACCTAGCGACAGCTCTATAAACTCATGCACATGTGCATTGTTATTCTATAGGACTTACAAAATATATTGGAAAAAAAAAGCAGAGTTGTTGTCTTCTTCTTCTTCCTTTCCAGGATTAGGTCAATGCGACCTGTTCCGGTCTCAAGTCCATTGGCCGTCCCAAAGATCTTTTTCCATGTGGTTTGTAGGCGTTGATCTTTTTGGGTAATCTTGTATTGTCCATTCTGTCTAAATGTTCTTTCCATTGGTATTTGTGCTCTTCTAGTTTATCAAGTATTGAAAATATCTCCAGTTCATTTCTTATTGATTCATTGTGTAATCTGTCCATGTTACAGATCTTAAAAATTTCATTTCAGTAGCTTGAATGTGTGAGATATCTTTTTTGTAAGTACCCAAGATTCAGATCCATATAAAAGAACAGGAACAGCCATAATTTTATAAAACCTGAGCTGAGTTTCTCTTCGAGTCTTTCGGAGGGTTCTTCTTATGGTGCCACAAATCATTTGATATCGGTTTAATTTATTGTGTATATCCCAATCGTAGCTGTACGTTATATCTGAACCAAGATAGTTAAAGAGTGCTATCTGTTCTATTATTTCATTATTGATTACTATTTTTGCTCTGACTGGCCCTTTGCCCTGAAAAGCCATAATGTTAGTTTTTGAAGTTGAGACTTTGAGATTATAATAGAGTCCTAATTGATTCAATGCACCGTTTATATTAATTGATTCAATACACTATTAATATTAATTTGTTCTTACTCCCTGGTTTATTATTTCTATATTTTGTTTACTACTTTTATCTCCGCAGTCTATTTTAAAATTTGTTTCTATATATAAACTCTGAATTGCTCTTTTAAGGTGTTGAGGAATTCCTTTCATTTCTAATAACGAGCTTCCAATTTAAAACCAGACTGGCCTCACGGAGGTTTCACCCGGCACGCAGTGCTATCTCTTCCTCCCGCAATTCACCCTGCCTGCCACCCGTCCTTGAACTGTTTCTCACCTTATAGAAAATGCTGGAAATGTTGTCCTCCTGCACACGTGCTATGGGATCACCTTGGTTTAGACAATGAACACGTGTACACTTGTAAGGTTTGAGTTTTAACAATTTTGTTGCTGTATGTGCAGAAGATACTGAAATCCCAATTTGTTGTGCTAATTTCGATAATGATTTTTGTGGTGAACGTTCCAAATTTTCGCCAATTTCATCTAATTTTTCTTCGGTGAGAACCGTATGCCTTCGCGTGTGTTTCTTATTTTGTACTGAACCAGTGGTCTCAAATTTAGTCACAAGATCGTGGATTGTCGATCTGGAAGGAGGTAATTGTCCAGGGAAGTTCCGAATAAATTCTTCACGAACGCGACGAGCTGATTCGTATTTATAACATTTACACACACAAAAGCGCTGCTCTAATGTCAGCTGACGTCTCATCTTGTCAAACGATAGTAAACTGACTAGTTCAAGGACGAGCAGCTGGCAGAGTGAAATGCAGACGAGGAGAGAATGCTGCCTGACGGGTGAAACCCCGTGAGGCCGGTCCGGGTTTATATTGGAAGCCCGGTATATTCCATAATTTATTTCTACTTACACTATCAAATGCTTTAGTATAATCAACAAAAGCTATATATGTGTGTGAATTAAATTCCTTTCTTTTCTTAAAATATATTTTCAAATTAATTGCAAATGTTGGTCATTCCAATATCACAGATATCTCTGCCATCTAGTGGAAGTTACTTGCACATGTATTTGCACATGCACACTACGATTCTGTAGAAATTTAAAAAAAATTATTTGAGTTAAATTTGACAATTTGCATACATAGGTAAATATTTAATAATTGTACTGTTATAAGTATTATTGAGGGAGTCCGATGTTTCAGGGTCCCCTTTCGAGGATTATATGAATCCTAGATCACAGTTTAAAAGGACATAAAATGTTTGTAAACACTAAAAAAAAAGTGCTTGGAGCAACAGAACTACTAGAATGTAGTATGGAAAATTATAGAACAAGGTATTCTAAAGTTCAGCGGTGTATTTTTCCTTTTTTTATTTATGTAGGTGGCATAGAATCCCCCTATCGAACCCATAGGTTCATGGCCGTGCGGACAGAAGCTCTCCATACATCCCTATCCTAACCTAATGTTTTCCAATCATCCTCTATATAATCTACTTAGCTGAAATCATTCTCCCACCTCATTATTGGTCTGCCTACTGGACGTTTTCCCTCGTTGTATGGAAATGCATGAATTAGTGGAATGCTCATACGAAATAGTCTCAAGTTATTCTAAGTCTTTTCCTATGCAATTATCACATAAAGGAATCACAAAAGTATATACAATAAACCTGAGAGGTTTGTACAAATGCCAACGCGAGCATATTAATTATCCCCCAAGAAGAAATCAATATTTCTATAGCTAACAAAATAAATATTAAATCAGTGTAATAACTCTGGGCAAACAAGCAAAACTATAAGGTGTTCAGGGATTTGTTAACTATTCTCCTTCATTAATACACTAATTTGACGTTAACAGGCTTTAATGAAGACATTCGGCATCAGATTTCTCATTAAACCATAATCCGAGATGAAAATTTAAATCCATTTAATAAATGAAATACCTTCAAAGCTTCATTACCTGAAGAAAAATAATCCACTATAGTTTTACCTTCCGATTTATAGAATTCATGAATAAATACAAACGTATCACTTTACGCTTCTAACTCTCTTTACATCCTCCATAAAATGGCTGACGCTAAATATCACAGAACATAGAATTGATCAGTCACAGAGAAAATTATATTAGATGTTCCTTGCACCGATTATCTTTCAGCGATAACCACTCTATGTTAATCGGGAAGTGGGTTGTCTCTGATCGGGAACCTACTAGAGATGACCGACAACATTGTTATTTAGTGATGCCTCCGCTAGAGACCTCAAGCGTTGGCACAAAGAACAAACCAACTACAGCTTATTGTATTACCGGCAGAACAATTTACGCCATCTACCGACTAAAGTATAATTAATCACTATAGAATCCGGTGGATCTGTCGTCATTCTCGGGGTTTGCAATAAAACATTAACAAAAATTCTTACTTCTTCATTATGTGCCATAGCTGATGACACGAATCTATTGTATACTTATGCTATAAGTTGCAATGGGGCTGCATTTGAACATGCAGCTTATGTGGACATTCAAGGTGAGTGTCCACGAGGTTAAAAGAAAGAGGTATAGGAAAGACAGAAATAAACCCTTTGGCCTCGAATACTCTAATACCATCAGGGTTGAAGAAAACAAGGGGCCACGCAATGCTGTGGCTAAAATATACTTTAAAAATTTTAATTAAGTTGCTGTCTTTCATCCAGATTACTTAAAACTAATACTTACACACGAAATTAATAATATTGAAAATAAAATAAACACTGAACACACTTAAATTATGAAATAATCAATATTTGTAATTCAATTGAAATTTGTGGTTGCAACAAAAAGCACAGCTATCTGGATCTCTCTTTGTTAAATAAGAAACCAATTACCTTACACCGCCATCTGTTAGAATTGTAAGGAACTCACAGATCATTATAACTCTTTGTTAAATAATAAACAAATAATTTGCAATAAAAAATAATGTGACTATAAATTTAGTTATAAACTACCCTAAGTCTCAAGTTGGATCAAACTGCACACAGTGAGCAAAATTTTATTAAAATCGGTTCAGTAATTTAGGATTCCATCGCGGACAAACAACGTGACAGGAAATTTTTATATATAAAGATATACACACACACACATATAATGGTGTAGCCCATTGTTGAGCCATAACTTTCCTTTGTAAGGAGTTACTAGACCAAGTTAACTTTTAGTTACCTTATTTGCTCATAGATGTCATGGATGGTATGCAGTCAACACACCGTCCCAATGAGACATCTAACAAGCAACTGGGTATTACTAGGACGTTGATGTCAGTAAATTTTGCTTAGAGGTCTGTTTATTCAGGCTTAAGGATCTTTTACGAGCCTCAAAATCTTCAGACTCAGGACCCATGGCTTAAGGTCCCTCCCGGAGGTCTTGCTCCTTGGATTTTTCCATCCTAAAAAAAATCCATTGACCCTCACAACTACACCCGTATGCTCTTAAAGTGATTCTCGTCAAAACAAAACCATTTGAGTTGCTCGCTTTTCATTGGTTATGGACACCGATATACATTGTAGAAGCAATATCCTTCCGCCATGCATGCTACAATTACTGTCACTTTTGACAGGGAGATGATGACACAGGAACAGGAGACTCAATATTTTCAGCCATTTTGTTTCATGAGAATAGATTGAAGCATGACTCAAATGCATCATCAGCCATATGTAATAAACTTTTAAGTTGTAATTATTGATTAGATATATTATAGAATATTTTGTATGTTTTGAATATTATTATTTTCATTCACAAAGAATAACGAGTATATTCAGAGGACACATTTTTGATTTAATGAAGGGAACTACTTTTTCGCATACTTATTGCTTCTATAACGTATGTCAGCGTCCATAACCAATGAAATGCGAGTAGGTCACATGGTTTTGTTTTGACGAGGATCATTTTAACAGCGGACAGGATGTAGAGGCTACAAGTATAACCACTAGTCCACCACAGCCGATCCTCAAAGTGTTATATCAATTCATAAAATTTCATATTCTCAATTTGCAAGACCCATCAAGGAATATATTCCTAACAACAGAAAAACAGTTGCTTTGTCTAAGAAAACTGGAAGGATATTTTAAAATCTAATTAATTCTTTTAAAGTATTCATGTTATTCATAGTTAAATATGGGAAATAACATTATGAGGTTCTTAATTCATAAATTAATGAGTCATTTTTAACATCTTACCTCATCTCAAAGTTCAGATGGCAAAGTTATTGATGGAAATTCCAACGAAAATCCGGTAGTCATAATCTCGGTTGAAAATGAGAGAGATCCTTCTCTTGAAAACTAGTTCCCGTGTTTGAAGAAACATAAAATATGAGGTAAGATGTTAAAAATTACTCATTAATTTACAAAAGTATTGATGTTAACTTATTTTTTCAAAATTTTCTTAGAAATAACATTATTATGTGGATAACATTTTCTTAAGAGTTAAGGAAAGGATGGCCCTGTTTCTCGATAATGTCCATAGAGGATAAGGCAACGATAACCTACAAAAGCAATAATTTAATATTTTAAGGAAGTAACTCTAAGAGGTTTATTTTAGATATTATGAGTTAGATATGCACTACTCACCCCATATTTTTAGCTTTTTTGAAGACGTTTCGATGCCTTAGGCATCATTCTTTCCAACTAAGTTAGAAAGAATTAACAATGAGGTGAGTGATAAAAGTTTACCTAAATGATTATACCTCATAGTGTGAATTCCTTTAAAAAAAAGTAATGTTTCAATATGTTTTTATTATTCATTTCATACATCTTAATGAGGGATAAATTCCCAATAAAAATGTCTTCTTAATAAAGAATCCGCCATTTGCAAGATCGAAGCAATGGTTTCATAGCATTTGGGGCTCGGGAATTAAGAGTGCATATAAAAGAAAATGTTGTGTTTAGATTAGAGTTTCTCAGATGGCACAGTTGGTAGAGCATTCACATAGAAAGTAAAAGCAGTTAAAGCTACATATTTTGATGTTATATTTTAAATTAACATGTTCCAGAATTAAATATAGTTTTATTTTAGAAAGAAAAATTACGTATTAAATTAATGTTTTTATTACCTCACCTCATATCCTTTTTCTTCTATACTGCAGTTTCGGAGCTTATCTCCATCATCAGTAGTCTCTGGTCGACCGTTGTTATGTCGTTTCTTGGCAGTTTTCTTCTTACTTCTATCGGTGGACCGATGAACCTCTGGATCAGGTCAAAATTTGTTTCAAAATTCGTGAGTTTATCTTTCTTGTTTTTTTGGATGTGGATTTTTTCAAATCCACATAAAAAAACAAGATAAACTCATGAATTTCGAAACTCCCGCAAATTTTGACCTGATCCAGAGGTTCATCGGTCCACCGATTGAAGTAAGAAGAAAACCGCCAAGAAACGACATAACATCGGTCAACCAGAGGATACTGATGATGGAAATAAGCTCCGAAACTGCAGTATAGAAGAAAAAGGATATGAGGTGAGGTAATAAAAACATTAATTTAATTCTTAAATTAAACCTCATAGTGTTCTTTCTCTGTGAAAGTTAAATAAAGAAAAATTATGTTCGAACCAGGAGTCGTAATTTTTCTTTCTAAAATAAAACTATATCCAATTCTGGAACATGTTAATTTAAAATATAACATTAAAATATGGTTTATCTTTTTCAAAGTTAAAATTGTTCTTTCAATGTTAAAATGACTCATTAATTTATTTATTATGGTTTATCTTGTGTAAGATGATTGAGTAAATGCCAAGTTGGAGGTCCATTTGGATCGGGCCAACTAAAATACACTAGAAAATAATTCCTTCAAAAGAACACCAGATGGCAGTTTGGATAATTACCGGCAAAATAAAAAAATTGACAGTTGTGAAAACAGCTGAGGATGGTGACAATGGGTCACTGATACTGCAGTGCTGTGTTTAAAAAAAACATAGAAGTATGAGGTAAGAAGAAGTCATGATTCATTTAATTCTTATAAAATAGACTAAACTACCCAAATTTCAAGGAAAATTGTCTCATTATTTTCTTTTATATATATTAATGAGAAAATATCATAATACCAGAACTCGTATTATGAACATGTTTTAAGAATGGAAGACCATCAACTCCCCAAAAACGTTCTACATTACAAACTTACAAATACCAGTAAGAGATTACAAGGAAGCACATCAAAGAGATGGATACACCAATTCAATGTACTTTGAGGTTGGAACTAGTCTAAAACAAGCTGCAATGATATGCATGATTCTAATGCTATCTATCGGCAACTTCAGAAATCTATAACATCTCATTTTTACACTTTGTTCCCATCCTTTTTTTTTTAATTTAATTCTAATTTAATTTAAATATGTTTCACAAGTTTACATTTGTTATCAATATTAAATATAATTATTATTGAACACAATTTAATTTCTTTCACTGGGCTGTTTGTACGGATATCCTATGTAATCAAAAATATCTTCTTCTGATGTTATCTTGACTGGTTCCCCTGCAACACCTGTAAAATAAAAATAAGTAAACTTCCTTTTTGCATATGTATTTAACTTTCAGAGGGAAAGAACACTATGAGGTTTAATTTAAGAATTAAATTAATGTTTTTATTACCTCACCTCATATCTTTTTTCTTCTATACTGCAGTTTCGGAGCTTATCTCCATCGTCAGTAGCCTCTGGTCGACCGGTGTTATGTCGTTTCTTGGCGGTTTCCTTCTTACTTCTGTCGGTGGACCGATGAACCTCTGGATTAGGTCAAAATTTGCGGGAGTTTCAAAATTCATGAGTTTTTCTTTTTTGTTTCCAAAAAAACAAAAAAGAAAAACTCATGAATTTTGAAACTCCCGCAAATTTTGACCTAATCCAGAGGTTCATCGGTCCACCGACAGAAGTAAGAAGGAAACCGCCAAGAAACGACATAACACCGTCGACCAGAGGCTACTGACGATGGAGATAAGCTCCGAAACTGCAGTATAGAAGAAAAAAGATATGAGGTGAGGTAATAAAAACATTAATTTAATTATTAAATTAAACCTCATAGTGTTCTTTCCCTGTGAAAGTTAAATAAACTATGAGGTTTATTTTAATATTGTTTAGTTGTTTCTTGACTCACCTCATACTTCTTAACTCCCATGCAGACTGGAGTTTCTTCACTTCATTTGTGACATTCTCAATGCTGTATTACACAACTCAGTTGTGAACGTAATACAGCATTGAGAATGTCACAAATGAAGTGAAGAAACTCGAGTCTGCGTGGGAGTTAAGAAGTATGATGTGAGTGAAGAAACAACTAAACAATAGATGGAAACATTACTTTAATCAGCTATTAAATGTACATGCAGAACCTGATATTGAAGAGGGTGGTTTGCAGACAGAAGAAATATTAGTCACAGAACCAAGTGCATTAGAGACTGAAATGGTGATAGAAAAATTAAAGATGTATAAAGCATCAGGTTACAGACAGCATCCTAGTAGAATTGATAAAACAGAGAGGGAAAAATTGATAGACAAAATACATCAGTTCTTTAATATGATTTGGAAGGAAGAGGGTCTTCCAAGTGAATGGAAAAAAACTGATCATCATAGCAATCTATAAGGAGATAAAATTGATTTGAACAACTACAGGGGCATCTCATTACTTACAATTTCATACAAAATTTTAAAAAATATTGGTATCCAGACTTATTCTCTATATTGGTGATGTAATAAGTGATCATTAATGCCCAGATAGCACAGTTGGTTAAATACACTAGTAGACAGAATTAGACATCTCGGTTTCAAATCCCAGTTTGGGCAAATATTTTTCTCTTCAAACATTAATGTATGATTGATATTTATATTGTAAATAATTATTACTTACCTGCTTTATCCACATGACGTAATGTGTATTCATTTAATGTAAATCCATGTTCAAGAGCATGAGCCCTCATATTTTTATTGAATAGGTCTGAGCCAGTAAAATATAGAATTCCCAAGTAGTATTGATCTTGTGGGATAAGGCGAATGTCCAGACGACGAGCAACACAACCTTCTGCTTCTTTACAAACTCCCTGAAATATAATAATAATAATAATAATAATAATAATAATAATAATAATAATAATAATAATAATAATAATAACAATTATTATTATTATTATTATTATTATTATTATTATTATTATTATTATTATTATTATTATTATTATTATTATATATTATTATTATTATCAAACAACTTATTTTGATGTTCATAGTATTCATTTTTAAACATCTTAATGATGGATAAATTATATTTGAAAAGAAAAATATATGCCTAGACTGGAGTTTGAACCCAGGACCTTTGACTCTCTATGTCAATGCTCCTCCATGTGAGCTACCTAGAGGCCTAGCTCACATGGAGGAGCATTGACATAGAGAGTCAAAGGTCCTGGGTTCAAACTCCAGTCTAGGCATATATTTTTCTTTTCAAATATAATTTATTTTGAACCAGTTCTAATATATGCAGCGGAGACTCTGACATATAAAAGAAGGAATTGAGCAGAATCCAAGCTACAGAAATGAAATTCTTAAATTCTTACATGCAATGGTACATAAAACAAGGAGAAATAGAATAAGGAACGACAAAATCAGAGAGACATTAAATGTAGAAAAATTAACAACAGACATAGAAAAAAAAAAGACTAAAATGGTTTGGACATTTAAAAAGAATGGAAAAGGAAAGACTACCACAAAGACTGTTAAATCTCAAGATACAAGGAAAACGACCCCGTGAAAGATGGATTAACTGGATGAAGAAAAGTTTACAAGAAAGAGATTATGACTGGGAAGAACTAAAAAGAAAGAAAGCGTGGGAAGATAAAGATGGTTGGAGATATATTTGTCCCGTGCCGTAGCCGAGTGGTTAAGGCAGGAAGCCTTGGTGCAGAGCTATGGGACTTGCACTGGTTTGAGTCTCCATGGGGGAAGAAATTTTTTCATGGTATTTCGTGAGGCATTTGGGTAGCTGCAATAAGTAGTGGTTGATAAGGAGAGGGGATTGATTTGGAAGTTCGTCGGTCAGTCTGAGGTCAGTCTGAGGGAGGGGAGACCATTGGATGTCAGTTGTGAACATGAACAGCATTGAGAATGTCACAAATACAGTGATGAAATCTAGATATGCGAAGGAGTTAAAAGTACGAGGTGAGTCAAGAAACAACTAAACAAAAGTTATGTAGATAGGAAATAACACTATGAGGTTCTTTAATATTGTTTATTTTTTATTATTTCACTCACCTCATACTTCATATGAAGTATGAGGTGAGTGAAATAAAAAAAAAAAAAAACTAAACTAAACAAAATTTCATTTTTCTAATTATTTCCCACCATTTACAATGATTTTTACATGTTTTCTAACGATTATATGAAAATATATTTTTTCACGATATTGAACTACATGACGGCGTGGCAGCCATTTTGATTTTAACAAATATTCTGTGTTCCACTGCAGCCAACATAGAGTCTGTAGTAATTAACTTACACTAAATAAAATCAGTGTGCTTTTTTTCACAGGTTTTTTGCGTCTGTTGGCGCATGGTGTATGGTTGGAATTTTCTTGTCACATGTTGTTAAAGTATTTACTCACCATAAATTTAACATCTCCCAGAGAAATGGTTTCAGTGATAAGTTTTTTAGATTTCAACACTTCTACTACATTTTTCAAAAGATGAGATTTCTTTTTGCTTCCATCTTTGGAGTTATATGAAGGATGTGTTATCAGCACGTCTATATCTCCACTCTCTGCTTTTCCACGCCTAAAAATATACAAATATAACAAAATATTCAATGTTTAATTTAAATTTTAACACTCGCAATGATGGTACAAAATTTATTTGAAAAGTAATAACACCTGAACTGAGATTTGAACCCGAGACATATAATCGAATATAAAGCTTAACTGGCTATAATAGTTGTGAATAAATTCTCATTAAAAAGTCTTCTTGAATTAGAAGCCACCAGATGGTAATGGGAGCAAATGTTCTCTACTACAGACGAAAACAGAATATTATAGTTATCATAAATTAAAATTAAAATATAAAATTATGGAATATTCACCTGAAAGGTCCGTCTCCTCAACTTAATTAATTATTTAACTGTACCACTTTCGGGAATCCTGCCGATGATGGGACAAGTCCCGAAACTGCTACAGTTAAATAATTAATTAAGTTGAGGAGACGGACCTTTCGGATGAATATTCCATAATTTTATATTTTAATTTTGAATAATACCTCACAGAACACATCATGAATCTTATAAAAGTTTATCATAAATTAAATATGGGAAATAACATTATGAGGTTTTCAAGTTAATAACTAATAAAAAGTGAGTCGTATCTCAACCTCATATTTCATGTGCTGAAGATGGGAGGGATGCCTCCAGAAACTGCAGTTCCGTGCTTGAAGAACACGAAGTATGGGGTGAGATATGACTCACTTTTTATAAGTTATTATATAGAATTATAGTATATCTATCGATGGTGGGCAATGAAAACCTCGTAATTCCATTTTGGTAAAATTTACAGGAGAAACAAATAACTGTTTTTAAATAATTATGAAAATTGATAAGCAATGGTTTTTAAATATTTTACTACAGAATACAAGTCATATTATTAATAAATTTGAAGTCATAAGAATTAAACCTCATAATGTTAAAAATTCCGAAATTTATTATATAAATTTGAAGTCCTTCAAATTTATTAATAACATGACTTGTAGTATAGTAAAATATGTGGGAAATACTGCTTATCAATTTCATAATTATTTAAAAACAGTTATTTGTCTTCTTCTTCTTCTTCCTTCCTTCCTTCCAAGTATTAGGCCAAGGCCTGTTACAATCCTATAGAAAATTTTCCCTCCAGCGTTTCATAAGACGGCCCAGTGATCTTCGTCCTCTTGGTATATAATTATAAACAGCTTTGGGGATCCGATTTGAACTCATTCTTTCAAGATGGTGTTTCCAATTTAGTCGGTACTGTTTAATATATTCCAAAATTGGCATAGTCTTCAATTCTTTTAAGATATCGGTGTTCCTTTTCCGATCCCATTTGGTGTAATCCGCTGTTCTGCGCATGAGTCTCATTTCACAAGCCGTTATTCTGCTTTCATGTTGTCTTTTAGTGTCCATGCTTCACTACCATAGGTCAACACTGGTCTAGCCAAAGTGTTATATAAATGTAATCTGGTGTTTTTTTGTACAAACTTTTATTATAACTGGTAATTTTTTCAGGGATATCCTTTTCATCGCACATAGACAGACAATATCCAAGATATTTAAATTGATTACATCTCTCTAAAATTTTATTCTGGAGACAGATTTTACTTTGTATGGGGTCCTTCCCATGAAATGCCATAATTTTAGTTTTGTTAATTGATACCTCCATACTAAACTTGGCACCTACCCCTTGTATATTATAAATTGATTGTTGCAAATCATTTGTGGAAAGTGCCAGAAGAGCTAAATCATCTAACAGTTATTTGTTTCTCCTGTAAAATTTACCAAAATGGAGTTACGAGGTTTTCATTGCCCACCATCAATATGTGAAGAAGAAAAATTAATGTATCCATTGGAATACCTGGATGATGTAATGGTAGCACACTAATATACAAAGCTAGAGGTCTTGGGTTCAAATCCCAGTTCAGATGTTAAGTTTTCTTTTCAAATAAATATTTATTTTATATACAGATTTTCAATGTTTACACATCTTTCTGTGCCTAAAGTTTTATTTTCCTTCTCCACTCTTCTCTATCCATCCACTCCATTTCCTCCAGTCCTCTTGTTCTAATTCCAGTTCTTACTTCTTGCATTTCAAATAAAGAAAACAAAATGTAATAAACCACTTTTCTAAAGAAAGTCATATTTTGATAAATTTACAATTCAAACACCCCCTCAGGGGTCCTCATCTAGAGGATATGTGGATGGCGACCACAAGGTGCCCAAGCTGTGCAAAACATTTCTTCCACTTACTTGTGTTTTGCACTCTTTTAACTTTACTATCTAACCTCTCTTGGTTAACTCTTGTTTTTTTCGACCCCGACGCTATTAGGGCATCCGAGGGCTAGGGAATCCTTCCTTTCTTCCATTTCTTCTTTCCTTTATTTTCTTTTCTTCTCCAGAAAAGCCTGACCAGAGGCTATAAGATGGCAGCCCCATCACTGGTCTTGCCTTCCTTTGGCCAGCAACCAATCGAAGGGACTACTATTATGCTTTCAAGTCTTATACGAGAATTTCCCATAAGGGAAAATTTTCTATAGGATCGTAACAGGCCTCGGCCTAATACTTGGAAGGAAGAAGAAGAAGAAGACAATTCAAACACTATCATACCTAAGATGACATTGATGGCTCATGTAATGCACTGGACATAAAAGGATTTTTTTTTACATTGAAGTTTACTCTGTTGACTACATGTTGAGCTGCTTGTAACAATGCCATTTTCTAGTGGTAAAAAAGCTTACTGTGTTTGTTTAAAATGTGTGTGAAGCTAATGAGATTAGTTAAGGCCTGCATGGACAGCCAATATCAAATAAAACTCCAGTCTGATCTATTGGATTCTTTTATTTAATATTACCCTAGAGAAAGTGATAAGTGATCCCAATATACAAACTAGGATGGAATTGAAGAAATGAAAGAGGTAGCTAAAGGAAGAGAAGAAAGATTTAACTGACTATTTAACTCATGCCCCAAATTGGAGTCAATGACCAATCACGTTTCAATGAATTATAACAAATCACAGTCATGTTTCGCCTAGAATTTACCAACTAAAGTTTATCATAATAAAGAAAGCACCTCCTTTTTAACATTCTGAATAGGTCATAGCATTATTTTGCAGTGACTGACTCTCTAAACAATACGGCTACCAGATTGTATATATAGTGCATGAATGTCAACATGTAGCGCATGCGGGAGTTAATATAAAAGCATTTGTAGCAATTGATTATACCACCAGAAAAAGAAACCACTTTTTGCACTTTCTGAAATGTATTTTTTCTCAGGAAAATATAATTGACATATTTACATCATAGGATATTAGAAATTAATTAATATACAGTTTGATATGTTTAATTTTTTCTCCACTAGAGTGCATTCTTACAATGTTGCGTTCATTTGGCAATAAAGAATATGATCTGGTTGCAGTGATGAACAAAAGAAGCAAATGAAGCGTACCAATCGTTTCTCATTTGTTTTCAACCATCGCTGTTTACATTAAATATATAAATATTTTAAAATAACTATAGTTAAATAATGATTTGTGAGTAAACAGCTTAATTTTATTCGTTAAATAGTCCTAACAAATGCCACTCTTGGTTTTCAAATTCTCTAGATAAATTCACTCCTCATTTCATGAGTTGTGAATTTATCGATAAATTGGAAATCACTCGTGGCGTTACTTATGATAATGTAAATGATGAATACAGTACCTGTAACTTCCACACACTGTGATCTTGTATTCGGAATCAAGCTCATCAATTTCTGTTTTTATGAAATCTTCAATTCTTTTAATTTCTTCTCTTGGTATTTTCTTTTCAAAATCTTCAAAATATCTGTTAACGACAATAAAAACAATAAGTTAGTCTACTACAAAATAAATAAACAATTTTTATATTTTTATTTCAGAAAGAAAAATTATAAATTATATTTGAAGAGAAAAATTTTCGCCTAGACCGAGACTCGAACCCGGGACCTTTGGCTTGCCAGGCCAAATGCTCTACCAACTGAGCTACCGAGGCGAGTTACGAACTAGATGCAAATTTTTCTCTTATATACGTTGTAATTCCCTCTCGCCAAATGCTTTTGAAACCATTGCTTCTATCTTTGCAAATGGCAGCTTCTTAGTTAAGAAGACATTTATTGGGAATTTAACATTACTTTATAAAGCTAGTAGGGCTTCTAATGATGTTTTTATTATTGATTTAACATTTCTCACTGAAAGATAAATTATATTTGAAGAGAAAAATTTTCGCCTAGACCGAGACTTGAACCCGGGACCTTTGGCTTGCCGGACCAAATGCTCTACCAACTGAGCTACCTAGGCGAGTTACGAACTAGATGCAAATTTTTCTCTTATATACGTTGTAATTCCTTGTACTTGAAATATGAAGGCCTTTCAAAATAGTGTTTCATCTTCTGCATTTCAACTGGTACTAATGTTGTTCTATAAGTTGTACAACAGGTTCAAGTCAGTGGGCGTGTTCTCAATGAGCAAGTCTGTATTATCAGCTTCTTTTAAAATTTCTGTCTTCTATGTTTCTAACACTATGTCTATCACACAGAGAGTATAACAACAAGATTAACATTCTAGAAGACACAGACATTTTAAAAGAAGCTGAGAATACAGACTTGCTCAACGAGAACACGCCTGCAGGTCTGAACCAGTTGTACAACTTATATAACAACATTAGTACCAGTTGAAATGCAGAAGATGAAACACTGTTTTGAAAGGCCTTCATATTTCAAGTAAAATTATGTTCGCACCGCAAACCCCAGGATCTCTGACTCTATACATCAGTGCGATAACCGTTACAACATTCAAACTTCCGATAGGAATGTCAAATTTCTTTCCATCCAAAGGCCGATAGCCATCACTATCAACAACGCCATCTGACGACTTCTATTTGAAGTATTTTTATTGAGAATTTAAACATTACTTTAAAGTGATAAAGCTTATTATTTTAATTTTATATTTTTAATTAACATTTTTCAGAATTGGATATAGTTTTATTTTAGAAAGAAAAATATAAATATATTTTTAATATATTTAAAATAAAACATCAACATTTTAATATTGTTGATGGTTGTATCAGCTCTTGAATGGTGTAATGGACAGCATATTGGTGCATAGAGCCGGAGGCCCAGGGTTCAATTCTCGGTTAAAGCATTAATTATTCTTTTAAAAAATAATTAAATTAGTATTGACTTTAAACTTCTTTACAGTGTCCATGAATATTTTAGCATTGACTGATTGAGACACCACAGTAATTAACATTACTAATTGATATTGTCATACATTGTACTATGTTTCTGACAATGAAAGTCTATCTATCTATGGAGAGCTTATGCCTGTACGGTTCTGATCTCTTAGTTTGATATTGATACAAGTTAACTTAGTTATTTTTTTTAAATCTTAGTTTTTTTTCTAAATATTTCTATAACTATGATATTTTCTGCAGGTATCTTGTACAAGGAAAGTTTTACTTTAGTTTGAAAATGCTACAAGCTATCACAGTTCAACCAAGAACTACATTTTGGGATGACATCACAAAACATGAATAATGAAGTACTGTAGTACATACTTGAGTCCTATAAGTTGATGATGATTCAGTTTCCCTTTGTTTTTCTTAAGATCTTCAATAGATTTAATGTTTGCATCAACTAATTCTTTTGCTTTCGCTGGTCCAATCCCAGACACTCGTGTAAGAAGATTTATGGCTGTTGAATCATCATCTTCGCGAATCTTAAACAGATCAACATATTTACTGATCTAATTCTGTATTTTAATATATATATATATCAATTTATCAAAATACAGCTAAAAGTTTCTACTATCATAAACAGCTAAGCTAGTACAATTAATAGTAAAGAGAAAAGCTCTCCAAGCTGATGCTCTGACCACTGAGCCATTCATGCAGAAACCTTCCTCTTATTCTCATGTTAATCCCTAACCCCAGAGTGGTGAAACTTAATTCACACTGCATTGCAATCAGAGGATCAGCATAATGAATTAAGGGTTCCAGATTCAGTCCCAATTCAGGCACATATTTTTCTTAAAATTCATCGGAGAACATTTTGTTTAAACAACTCATATTTTTCTCTTTACTATAAACATCTTCTTCTTCTTCATCTGTACAAGTCTTAGGCATAGAGAGGCCTGTTACAATTTCATTGACAAATTACACTGGTCAACATGATTTTTGTCTCATGAGTACCAATAGTTGTACTTAATGCAGTTTTTTATCGTGTTTTCAAATATGTATTCGGAATTTCTCCATCATCCACAGTTTTTTTTTATTTCAATTTCAATTAACAGATTTAAATAATTTTTTAAATAACATTTTTGTCCATTTGTCCATTGTAAATTAAAACCAAATGAGCTAACTTAGGAGATTTCAGCTATGGAAAAGAGATATCAAGGCAAATGGAATCCTAATATGCTGGCCAATTATTGTTGGATCCATCAAGAGGGATGCTCCACAGGCAAAATATAGCAGAAAATAGTAATTTCTTACTTTCTAGGTGATTCCGAATGTTCGAACATTGTGTAGTTACGAATGTAGAAAATATTAAAGTGTTTGAAATTATAAACTCCTGTCTCTCAGAAACCTTGTATGATGGAGAAAAACCGATAACATATTTGAATTCAGGAGAAAAAATACTCTCAGAATCACATATTTTTCTTACTGAGACAAAAAAAAAGTTTCTTTTTTGTTGCTTAGTGTAATCTAAACCTTTGGAATTAACAGTTTGGGAAAAGATATACATTCAAAAAAACCATACCAGAACCATGAACTTCGAGATTCCAGATGAACCGAGCTTGATTACAAAGTTCTTCAAAAGTACACCAGATGGTAAAAGTAAAGTAAAGTGATTCTACAACAGGCCTCAGGAGGCCCTTGGGGTAGTAGGAGGTTAAGGCTCCCACTTTTTCTAGACAATCGGCACTTTATGTCAGCCGGGTTGTCAGCCCTGCGTGACGGCTGCCTGTACCCCAGAACAAGCGTCTGGTACTCATTTCCGTTAGAGGCTGAGTCGACCCCAGGGCCATAGTGCCGCCAGAAGGTTTTGGTCAGTTTAAAAATCCTGACCCCACCGGGACTTGAACCCTCGACCTTCTGGCTTGTAGCGCAGTGCCTTAACCACTACACTACGGCACACCAGATGGTAGTTTAGAAAATTACCAGCAAAAGAAAAAAATTGACAGTCGTGAAAACAGCTGAAGATGGAAAAGATTTTTTTCGATACTGCATTTCTGTGTTTAAAAAACATAGATGTATGAGGTAAGAAGAATTCACGATTCATTTGATTCTTATTAAGAAAACCTCATAATGTAAAAAATTCCCAAATTTATTATATTAAAATAATTTATATCCAGGACTTCCTTGGACGGCCCAGAGATCTCTTCCCTGTTGGGAACTCTAGCTGTATTGTCGCAAATTATTCATACAGTTGTTCTGTTATTCATGTATGTATTGATGATTCGTTCTAAGAGTAGTTCCTACTCTTTCCAGATTCTTGAATCTATACAAAACTTGCTACATTTAACATAATATTTTGATATCATATTTAGTTTAACATATTCCAGTCTTGTCCCGCGCCGTAGCCGAGTGGTTCAGGCAGGAAGCCTTGGCACAGACCTACGGGACTTGCGCTGGGCCAAGTCTCCATGCGGAAAGAAATTTTCTCATGGTATTTCAGCCAGTATGGGACCGATGCCCACCCAGCATTGTGAGGCATTTCGGTAGCTACAATAAGTAGTGGCTCCAGGTTGAGAAACCAGCTATAACGGCTGGGGGACTCAACATGCTGACCACATGTCACCCCTACACTGGCTTGATGATTGTCTACCTGTGATTGATACATGTGGATGTGAGGCCACAGCCGGCTGGTAGGCTAAGGGCCTTTTAGGCCTGTCGTGCCAGGAAAAAAAATCCAGTCCTGGACAAATTAATTTTTTTGAAAAGAAAAATTAACGCTAGAACACAGAATCGACCCTGGACCTCTGACTCTATGCATCAGCGTGCAGTCCATTACACCATTTAAAACTCAATATAAATGCTAAATTTTCTTTTCTCTTGTTCAATTCTCTTACGTTCGAAGGCAGATAGCTAGCACAATTAACAATACCAACAGACAACTTCTATTCAAAGTACCATATTAAGAAAGCAAATTTATCATTTGTATCACATCTTGAAAGGTGTAATGGATTGCACACTGATGCACAGAGTCAAAGGTGTGGGGTTTGATACCTGGTTTAAACGTTAATTCTTGTTTCAAAAAAATAAATTTAACATAATAATTTGTCATTAATATAAAGTAAACTGATCCCACTACCGGCCTCAGGAGGCCCTTGGGTAGTAGGAGGTTAAGGCTCCCACTTTTTCTTGACAATTGGCACTTGATGTCAGCCCTGTGTGACGGCTGCCTTTACCTCCAGAACAAGCATCTGGTACTCATTTCCATTAAGAGGCTGAGTCGACTCCAGGGCCATAGTGACGCCAAAAGGTTTGGGTCAGTTTAAAAATCCTGATCCCATTGGGACTCGAACCCTTGGCCTTCCGGCTTGTAGCATAGTGCCTTAACCATTATGTCACAAACCTGGAATTATTTAACTACCAGTTGTTATTAAGAGAAGTAACAAAATGTTCTGATTATGTGGAAAAATGGCTTTTCTACTTTAATGTAGAATATTTTATTAAATAATAAAAATATAAATTTAAGCCACTTGGCGGTATTTTATTTTTTGGTATAGACGGACCTATGATATGGAATGACTCCATCTACAACTATACTTACTTTTTCTAACTTCTGTAATTTGCCAGTTTGCAGAAACTCGTCTATCTTTTTGGCAATCTTAGCACCAATACCTTTTAATTTCTGAGCCTCTTCTCCTGATTTTATTCGAGTAGGATAGGCAGCCAATGTATTTGCTGCATTACGATATGCATTATATTTGTAGATGTTGCGATTTACATTGCGTTCATAGTTTGCCAACTCTGTAACAAAGTAACATGTATCACCAATTCAGATTTAACATTCTTTGTGGTAGTCTTCTCTCTTCCATTCTTTTCAAATGTCCAAACCATTTAAATCTATTTTTCTCAATACCTATTAATAATTTTTCTACACCTAATGTCTCCCTGACTTTTTTCATTATGTATTCTGTATCATCTTGTTTTATGTACCATTCCATATAGGAATTTCTTCCCTGTAGTTTGGATTCAGCTCAATTCCTTATTTAATAGAAGATGTAATGGAAATAATTGAAATACCACAGTTCATAACAATTGACCCATTGTAACTTGCATTTGTAGTAATTTGCAAACAAGCTTAGGAAGCTGAAAAAAAGAGAAAATCTCTAACCTTTAACTATTCAATATCTTGTTATTGATAATAAAAGGTTAGGCATTGATATTAGTTTTTTTAAATAAGAGCTTAAGTCTAAACAGTTGTCCAAATATTATTTTTACTCCCTAATTAAGAGTTAGCATAAACATAATATTGAAACTAAGTTGGGAAAACTATATGTATGGAAAATAATTGAACATCACATTCAAAAGTTAATATAACCAATACTCAAAAGTGACAAGTTCTAAGAAATTACATCTCTACAAGTTCTTTGATTAAATTGTAATTATTAAAAACAAAAATAAGAAACCAATTAAATCAATGTGTCATTTTTTTATTTATTTTCAATATGCCACTAACCTATAAGGAATTCACAAAAATCATAATTAGTATTATTTTCACTTGAAGGAGTTTTCCTTTTGCTCATTTTCTCAGAAATATTGAAATTTCACGAAAAGTTACAATTCAAAAACCATGATCACAAAATCAGCAAAAATTGACTTTTTTTATTAAAGCATAATTTTATGCTTATCTATTGGTAAACTTGGAAAAGCAATTACATTCTTAACAGTTATTTAAAACTGTTATGTCACAAATCCTTATCTGTTATATTTAACTGCTAATCGCTGAAAGCAATAACAGTAGTTATTTACTAATCACAACATTATTAACTAACTCGCTGGCTCTATCGAACCTGGCGGTTCATGGCCGCACGGACAAACGCTCTCCATACATCCCTATCCTGAGCTAATATTTTCTGATAATCCCCTGTACAATCTACTTCCCTCAAATCATGGTAATGTAATTCTTCCACCTCATTCTTGATCTACCAACTGGGCTTCCCTCTGGTTTTCCTACAACAAGCTTCCTTGCACCTCTTTCATTCCCCATGTGTGCCACATGTCCTACCCATCGCAGTGTAGGAGATTTAACTGTTATTACATCTGGCTTCCTGTATATATCATGTAGCTCTATACAAAATTAGATACATTATGTATATTAATTCCAATCATTTTAATATTTGAGTTTGTATTTTTTTTTTTAACATTCTTACCTCATATATTTTTTGTTGGACAATCGTTTCAAAGCTATTGCTCCATCTTCAGCTCGTTCACAAACCTCATAATGTAACTTCCTAATGATTTTAAAATAAAATTCCAATCATTTGTTGGTCCTGGTGGGCTACATAGTTGTTACCATGCTCTACTCTTGTTCCGAGGTTTGCTGGTTCAAAAAATCCTTAAAAATAAATAAAGCTATGGGTATAATGTAGATTTTACAGGATGTAAATGATCTGAGAAACTGAAATAAAAAACCTTTGGGTAAAATTTGTTAATGTTTTCACACCTCCCCCCCTCAATTTGAATTGTGATATTTGAGTAAGCTGTTAATGATAGTCATTAAATAAATCTACCAACTCCACATTAATCTTCAACACAGCTCTCTACCGCTTCATAATCAAAATTTGATATTATATGGTTTATTTTAGGAAGTAATATTTTGAGGTTCTTTTAATCAAGATGTCCTGCGCCGTAGCCAAGTGGTTAAGGTAGGAAGCCTTGGCGCAGAGCTACGGGACTTGCGCTGATTCGAGTCTCCATGGGGGAAGAAATTTTCTCATGGTATTTCAGCCAGTATGGGACCGGTGCCCACCCAGCATCGTGAGGCATTTGGGTAGCTACAATAAGTAGCAGCTCCAGGTTGAGGAAACCAGCTATAACAGCTGGGGGACTCGACATGCTGACCACATGTCACCCCTACACTGGCTGTTGATCATTTACCTCTGTGATTGACACATGTGGATGTGAGGGGCCAGCAGCCGGCTGGTAGGCTAAGGGACTTCTAGGCCAGTCGCGCCAGGAGTTTTCTTTCTAATCAAAATTTTTTTGAGACTGGAAACATCTTACCTCAAATTAATGTTGATTTATTCTCGAAAATGTTTTGATATAATCTTTTATATCACCTTCAGCTTGCCCAGACTGATGAGTTTTATGTTGTGGGCCATGGATGTCGATATCAGTTCACTGGCCGAAGAACCTCCAAACTAGGTCACATTCAGCAGGAATTTCAAAATTCATAATTCTATGTTTGTTCTTCTGAATGCAGATTTTTTCCCAAATGGTGAGTTCTTTTGTATTTTCTAACTGTTTTAATAATTTAGTGCTAAGATGTTTATATTAATTTGAGGTAAGATGTTTCCATCTCAAAAAAACTTGATTAATATTATATATTTTTAATTTATCTTTCAGTAGGACTTGGTTTTTCATTATACTGACTGAAGTCTTTAAAAAAAGAAAGAATCTATGTAATCTAATGTAACAATTCCCATTGACTTGTTCAGAAACTTTATTGGTACTGCTATTATCCTAACATGAATAAAGTTTATTTAATATTTGTAGGAAATAACACTATGATGTTTCTTTTAATTGTTATTTTAATGTTAGATTGCATCGACAATGTTATATAGATGTGACGAAACTATAATCTGCAGAAATAAAAAAAAATATGAGGGGAGTCAAAGTAACTAATAATAATAATGAAGTTTCTAAAGAAGATAATGACAGTTGTTACACTGATTTATGTCACTTTTTTTCTCTCTTTAGATTATGGTTTATATCATCTTTAGGATAGAGTCACTAGATTATAAAAGTAAAAAAAAAAATATGATTTGAGTTGACATGATAAAATAAAAATTATAATTATGCAATAATTCAAAAAGTTTCATATTTTGTGTGCTGAAGATGAGAGGAATGTCTCTTGAAACTGTAGTACAGTGTTTGAAGATCACGGAGTATTAGATGAGATACTCATTATTTATTAGTTATCAAGACTCAAGACTGTCAAACTTCTGCCATCTATACCAACTTTCTAATCGCCATCTAGCATTGGTTTGATGACAAATCTTGCTTGGCAGGAACTTTAAAATGTATGAATCTATATTCATTCTTCTGAACGTATATCTTTTCCCAAATTATTAATTTCAAACCTTCTCTAAATATTTAAAAAGTTTAGTTTCTTTCCCAATTAATTTTTTTTTTAATTTTAATTTTTAAACTGGAATTTAACAAATTAGTTGCAATGACTTGCAATAAAGTATACATAAGAAAAACTAAAATGAATTTTGATAATCATACAAAAGAATATTTAACTTTACCAAGAAATGTTTTTGAAAACTTACCTCATAATTTCGTGCTTTTCACGAAACCATTGTTTCAGGCGAAGTCTCACCCATCTTCAATCAAAGCTCCATCTCAAAAAAATCTCCGATGAATTTAAATGATTATTACCTTATCATGTTTACTTTTCAACATTAATTTCAATATACAAAAGAACACTTTAGAAATATAAAAAAATGGTGAAATTGAAAAATTGGTAATTGCAGCTCATAGTTTGTTAGATAATCACAAAATTAGAAAATAAACTAAACTTTTGAAATATTTAGAGATGCCTTTGGAATTAGTGGTTTGGGGAAATATATACATTTAAAAGGACAAATATAGATCAATGAATTTTGAAGTTCCTGGCGAGCAACATTTGATATCAAAGTTACTGAAACTGGCACCAGATCGCAGTTGGATATTTGAGTTGATGGCGGAAGTTTGACAGTTGGGATATTGGCTGATGATAAAAGGGATCTCTTCAGAAACCGGTCCTGTGAAAACCATGGAGTTTTATAAGGTGAGGTGTAAAAATATTTTCCATTTCATTTACATAAAATGCAGAAGATATATGTCACAGGGAACCAGCACAGTTGGGAGGCCTAATTTGAGATGGGAAGTCTGTGTCTGACAGGACCTTGGGAATAAAGAATTGGAGGACTGAAGCAATAAACAGATAGGAATGAAGAAAGCCAGGGTTGTCGTGCCACTGATGTCTTGCTTCTTTCCTTCTGCTTCACATTTCTAATTCAAGTTGTGGATAGAGTACGAGTACAGCTCAAATTCATATATTTTTATGCTTCAGTTGTTTTGTCCCTCTTAATTATCACATGCAATTCTTACATAAAAATTACTTAATTCATTATTTATTTGTAAATTACAGTAATTAGCAATTCATTAATTTAGGGATTCCAAGAGAATCTGGTTTCATCTTACCACATAAATTATTTAATTTATAAAACCAGATTCACCTTACTCATTAAGAAGAATCTCACTATGTTGTTTACTATTCAAAATTAAAATATAAAATTATGGAATATTCACCTCAAAGGTCCGTCTCCTCAACTTAATTAATTATTTAACTGTAGCGCTTTCAGGACTTGTCCCATCATCGGCAGGATTCAAAACACCAGTTTTGAATTATATTATTTTTAGTCTGGACATCTTACCTCAATATTAATGTTGATTTGTTCTTGAACATGTTTCAAAACAATTCTGTTTTATCATCAGCTTTCCCAGACGATAAAACAGAATTGTTTTGAAACATGTTCAAGAACAAATCAACATTAATATTGAGGTAAGATGTCCAGACTAAAAATAATATAATTAAAATAACCTCAAAATATAACTTCCTAAAATTAAATATTAATTACAACCAGTTTTGAATCCTGCCAATGATGGGACAAGTCCTGAAAGCGCTACAGTTAAATAATTAATTAAGTTGAGAAGACGGACCTTTCAAGAGAATATTTCATAATTTTATATTTTAATTTTGAATAATACCTCAACGGAACACATCATGAGTCTTATAAAAGTTGTTTACTATTGTAATTTATTAACACAAAATTAAGTTTATGTTTGTGATTTCATTGCAATTAGCTTCTGTTTTTCCTCAATAAGTTCTTCACATCTCTTGAGATTATTGGCCTTACGTTGTTCCAAAGCAGTCACTAGTGGTCCTGATACAACTTCTGTGATGTGGCACAAAGCTTTTGTAAGGACTGCAAATAAAGTAAGTAATCATTAATAACACTGAGCAACAAAAAATAAACTTTTTTTTGTCTCAGAAAGAAAAATATGTGATTCTGATAGTATTTACTCCTGAATACAAATATGATATCGGTTTTTCTCCATCACGCAATGTTTCCGAGAGACAAGAATTTATAATTTCAAACTCTTTAATATTTTGTACATAATTTACAAAAGTTGTAATTCTATGTGACTCCAAAGCAGCCATTCTTGCTATAACACGAGACACAACACCCAAAAGCATCAACATTATCGAATGTCACAAGATGATAAAACAGTTATCCTGTCTACATAAAAAAGTTGTATTTCAATGGATTCCGGCCCATTGTGGAGTGACAGGCAATGAGATTTTCTGGCCAAGAAGGGTAGCAAAATTGTTTCGAACCCAACTTCTACTCCAGTTTCCTTTCACTCTATCAAAAGAATTATCTCAAATAAATATATCAATAGGGGCACGCCGTAGCGTAGTGGTTAAGGCACTGCGCTACAAGTCGGAAGGTCGAGGGTTCAAGTCCTGGTGGGGTCAGGATTTTTAAACTGACCGAAACCTTCTGGCAGCACTATGGCCCTGGGGTCGACTCAGCCTCTAACGGAAATGAGTACCAGACACTTTTTCTGGGGTAAAGGCGGCCGTCACGCAGGGCTGACAACCCGGCTGACATCAAGTGCCGAATGTCTAGAAAAAGTGGGAGCCTTAACCTCCTTCTACCCCAAGGGCCTCCTGAGGCCTGTAGTGGGACTACTTTACTTTACTTTTAAATATACCAATAAACTTAGAGAAGAATACACAACCAAAACATCTGGAAAGGAATGGGAAAATCTACAAGCTTATGACATTACTACATTACAAATAAAATCTGCAGTAGCAACATTCAGACTGCTAACAGGACATGCATGCCTGAATAAACACCTACACAGACTTGGCATAACAGATTCACCTAAATGCCCTTTTTGCAATTTAAATGAAGATATGGAAAGAAACCATCTCCTCCGTTGTCCAGCTTTTGTAGAAGAGACCAGCCTTTTTGCTAAATATTTCATTATCAAGTGCTCGACATTAGATACCAACCAACCATATTTTGTGCATTCGTAACTATACAATATTTGAACTTTCGGACTCACTTAGAAAGTAAGAAATGACGATTTTCTGCTATATTGCGGCTGTGGAGCATCCCTCTTGATGGTCCAACAATAATTGGCCAGCATATTAGGATTCCGTTTGCCTTGATATCTCTTTTCCATAGGTGAAATCTCCTGAGTTGGCTCATTTGGTTTTATTTTACAATGGACAAATGGACGAAAAAACTTTTATTAAAAAAAAATTATTTAAATCCATTAATTGAAATTGAAATAAAAAAAACTGTGGGTGATGGAAAAATTCCGAATACATATTTGAAAACACGATAAAAAACTGCATTAAGTACAACTATTGGTACTCATGAGACAAAAATCATGTTGACCAGTGTAATCCAACATATTTCATTGGAGACAAGGAAAGTGATAACAAATGATATAAAAAAGTGGATTTATTTTTTTTTCAAATCATGAGTTTACTTTACAAGTCTTTTGAATTCCAACTGCTCTTTCGTGTTAAGAGAGTGGCGTTTTACCCTGAGTGAACACAAAGTGAATCCAAGTAATTCCAAAACAGAACACACCGTCACCTTTATAAAGATCTGAACAACCTGGGCAACATCCCCATATCAAGGTGCAACAATATACTCAACACTACAAAACTTTTGAAAATACAATAGGAAGTACATTATGAGGTTTTACTTAATAAAGTTTGGTTTGTGTATTCTTATCTCATATGATTGCTTTTGTTGGACATATGTTTCAAGGAATATTTGCCCCATCCTCAGCTAGTACAGACTAATTTTTTCCCAAGTTGTCGGCCCTGAATCTCGACTTCTGCTCCCTTTTTCTGTGGCCCAAAGAACTTACTGGGAATTTCAAAATTCATAATTCTCTCCTTGTTCTTCTGTATGTAGATTTGTTCCATATGGTGAGTTTGTTTGTGTTTTGTAACTGTTTTAATACACAAACAAACTTACCATATGGAAAAAATCTACATACAGAAGAACAAGGAGAGAATTATGAATTTTGAAATTCCCAGGGAAGGAACCTAATTAGCAAATTCTTTGGACTACAGAAAGAGGGAGCAGAAGTCGAGATTCAGGGCCGACAACTTGGAAAAAATCAGTCTATACTAGCTGAGGATGGGGCAAACATGCTCTTCTGATCAACATACATCACATCACTCAACAAGAGAGTATTGAAGATGAAGCCGTCAAGGCTTTGAAACCGCAGTCTACTTAGAAAACTGGATATGAGGTGAGGTATCAAGCATTTTAATTTAATCTTAAACATCTACTAACTAACCAACTAATTCACTGGCACTATCGACCCCATAGGTTCATGGTCGCACAGACATAAGCTCTCCATACAGCCCCATCCTGAGCTAATGTTTTCCAATCATCCCCTGTATAATCTATATACTCCTGGCACGACAGGCCTAGAAGGCCCTTAGCCTACTAACCGACTGCTGGCCTCACATCCACATGTGTCAATCACAGAGGTAGATGATCATCCAGCCATGTTGAAGTGACATGTGGTCAGCATGTCGAGTCCCCCAGCCATTATAGCTGGTTTTCTCAACCTGGAGCCGCTACTTATTGTAGCTACCCAAATGCCTCACGATGCTGGGTGGGCACCGGTCCCATACTGGCCAAAATACCATGAGAAAATTTCTTTGCCCATGGAGACTCGAACCAGCGCAAGTCCCGTAGCTCTGCGCCAAGGCTTCCTGCCTTAACCACTCGGCTACGCACGGGACCCTGTATAATCTACTTCCCTCAAATCATAGTCAATGTTATTCTCCCACCTCATTCTAGGTCTACCAACTGGGCGTTTTCCCTCTGGTTTTCCTACAAGAAGCCTCCATGCACATCTTTCATTCCCCATTCATGTCACATATCCTGCCCATCGCAGTCTATGAGACTTAACTGTTCTTATTATATCTGGCTTCCTATAAAGACCACTTCTACTATTTTCTTTGAGTATAGAGTGATAAGACAATGAAGTTGTAAGTTACTTACCAGCTTTATTACTGAGTTGTGCTAGAACACTGAGGAACTTCAGTTTTGTTGTTACATCATAACTGTCTTTTTCTTCTTGGAACAGAATCTCTGGTAACTCAACCATCGACTGTAAAACACATACATTACATAAATAATATAAAACACATACATTACATAAATAATATAACTAAATAGAACATTAAAATTAAATTTAGGAAGTGATATTTTGAGGTTATTTTAATTATATTATTTTTAGTCTGATCATCTTACCAGGGGCACGCCGTAGCGTAGTGGTTAAGGCACTGAGCTACAAGCCGGAGGGTTGAGGGTTCAAGTCCTGTTGGGGTCAGGATTTTTAAACTGGCCCAAACCCTCTGCCGGCACTATGACCCTGGGGTCGACTCAGCCTCTAATGGAAATGAGTACCAAACGCTTGTTCTGGGTGTAAAGGCGGCCGTCACGCAGGGCTGACAACCCGACTGACATAAAGTGCTGATTGTCTAGAAAAAGTGGGAGCCCTAACCTCCTACTACCCCAAGGGCCTCCGGGCCTGTTGTGGGATCACTTTACTTTCACTTTACTGATCATCTTACCTCAATTTTAATGTTGATTTGTTCTTGGACATGTTTCAAAACAATTCTGTTTTGTCATCAGCTTGTCCAGACTGGTTTGATTTATGTTGCACATGCTGGATGTTGATGTCAGCTGACATCGGCACCAGGGTATGCAACATAAATCAAACCAGTCTGGACAAGCTGATGACAAAACAGAATTGTTTTGAAATATGTCCAAGAACAAATCAACATTAATATTGAGGTAAGATGATCAGACTAAAAATAATATTAATAATTAATGAGTCATTTTAACATCTTACCTCATATTTCATGTTTTTCAAACACGGTAACTATAGTTTTCAAATGATCTTGTCATTCATTTTCAACCGCCATTATGACTACCGGATGGCGGTTGAAAATGAATGACAAGATCATTTGAAAACTATAGTTATCGTGTTTGAAAAACATGAAATATGAGGTAAGATGTTAAAATGACTCATTAATTTATTAATTAAGAACCTCATAATGTGTTTCCCAATTTTAACTTTGAATAAAAATAATATAATTAAATAGAACATTTTGTTTAACTTAATAGGAAGTAAGTGTCAAGTGGTAAAAGAATAAAGCTAGTGTATAACTCGTTTTAAATAAATAGTTAAATAACATAAGAATCAAATGAATCATGAATTCTTCTTACCTCATACTTCTATGTTTTTTAAACACAGCACCACAGTATCGGTGACCATCGTCAGCTGTTTTCACAACTGTCAATTTTTTTCCTTTGCCGGTAATTATCCAAACTGCCATCTGGTGTTCTTTTGAAGGAGTCATTTTCTAAACTGCCATCTGTTGTATTTTTGAAGAACTTTGTAATCGTCCAGAATCAAGCTTGATTACAAAGTTCTTCAAAAATACAACAGATGGCAGTTTAGAAAATGACTCCAAAAGAACACCAGATGGCAGTTTGGATAATTACCGGCAAAAGAAAAAATTGAGTTGTGAAAACAGCAGACGATGGTCGCCGATACTGTGGTGCTGTGTTAAAAAAAACATAGAAGTATGAGGTAAGAAGAATTCATGATTCATTTGATTCTTATCAATAAAACCTCATAATGTTAAAAATTCCCAAATTTATTATATTAAGTCAAATAACATCTTAAAAGAAAATGTTTTGCCTAAACTGGCATTTAAACTCGAAACCTCTGGTTTTACACACCAGTGCTCTGACTATAGTCACTAATTGTTTAATTTTTTTACCATAAAATGACAATCATTTGTTATCAATGGTAAAGAGAAAACTTTTTTTTTCTCTTTACCACTGATTACAGCAGTTTAGTTGTGTTTATTAATTTACTTATTTCAATCATAGTAACAGCTTTAGTTTCTCAATATTAATTTAATAAATAATTCTATAGCTGTGTGAAGTCCCTTCATATCTTCTTAATGTAGAAGCCATTATTCAATGTGTATTTGTGAATAATGATCCATTGCATTGAATATGGGAACAAGAGAGTAAGGTAAAAGGAGAATTTATGCTTGGATGGGAATGTAGCCTGAATTAGCTCAGTGGTCAGAGCATCAGCACGTAAAGCTGAAGGTTCAGGGTTTGATTCCCAGTTTAAAAAAGTTTCTATTTACCATTGATTACAATAGTTAATTGTAAATTATCAATTGAGTTGGTGTTTACTTGATGAAAATCCATATTTATTAATTAAATAAAAATAAAGCGTAGTTTTATGTTTATTTAATTAATTGTAAATTAATTTACTTATTTCAGTCATAGTGATAGCTTTGGCTTCTTAACATTAATTTAATAATTAATAATCATTTATTAAATGATTCTTCACAGTTATTTATAAACCAAAAACAAATCAATTTTAAAGATATAAATCTATAATTTTAAAAGCTAGCTTCCTATTTTAATTTTCAAATACTGAACTTCAATTACTTACAAAAATTGTATTTTTTAACTTAAAACACTCACTCTTTTTTTTAATGAGCAGAATTTTACTCCAAATTAAAATATACTATACGGTAAATAGAAATAAAAATTGTTTTACAACTTTAAGATGTCTTTTCCCTAGCATAGTAATAAATAAAGACCTGAATGATACCAAACAATATGTTTTTCACCTGCAAACATAATCCAGACAAACTTTCAGTAGGTTTGATGTGTAAAGGAACTTCCAGACGGATGAACTGTGGAGCTTCACCTTCAGGGCTCTGGTTTGTTGACTGGAAGCAGGTAACTTGCACCTGTTGTTCCTGCACAATATAAGATCCCATGTCTCAACCACACACATAACATATATTTTAATTGTTTCTGTTATTTGTAAACGTAATGCATAAATCAACATACATTATTCTTAACATTCTCTCTCTATATTTTTGTTGTTGTTATTAGTTGGTCATTCCAGATTGGAAAAAAATAGGAATAGTGTAAAACAGGCAGACAGGAAACGAAGGTACAAAATTCTACATTATATTTCATTAAATATAGACAGATATAGATATAAATTTAGATATAAACATAGATCTCTGGCCCGTCCAAGGATACAAAATTCATCAGTGAGATCGTAATATGTCCACCGCTGTGGTCTCGGGGTAGCGTGCTGCCTTGTCACGCAGCGGGCCCAGGTTCGATCCCCGGTTGGGGCAGTTTTCTGGGTGAGGTCTTTATTGGGGTTTTTCCTCACCTGTAAGACAAATGTCAGGAAAACTTTAAGACCCAAACAGTCCCCGAAATCATATGGCCATCATCATCATCATCACCATCATTCACTGGTGTGGAAAGCAACAGGAAGCTACCACACCTACAATTCCCTAGTAAAGCTGCAAGCATAGCACGAAAACCACAGTAGCAGACAAAACATCAAGTTTAAAGCAAATTGGACCATGGTAATTTAACCCAGAAGATCAACTATACAAGAATCAACAATAATAATCATATTTGAAGAGAAAAATTTTCGCCTAGACCGGGACTCGAACCCGGGACCCTTGGCTTTCCGGGCCAAGTGCTCTACCAACTGAGCTAACTAAGAAGCCGCCATTTGCAAAGATAGAAGCAATGGTTTCAAAAGCATTTGGCAATAGGGAATTACAACGTATATAAGAGAAAAATTTGCATCTAGATCGTAACTCGCCTCGGTAGCTCAGTTGGTAGAGCACTTGGCCCGGAAAGCCAAGGGTCCCGGGTTCGAGTCCCGGTCTAGGCAAAAATTTTTCTCTTCAAATATAATTTATCTTTCATTGAGAAATGTTAAATTAATAATAAAAACATCAATAATAATCATAATTTTTTGTTGCTCAAAATTTGGCACTTGATAAAAATAGCACCATAACTATAGCAAGTTATACTGTGTGGTTCATAACTAAAGTAAATGATAATGGATGAAATGATAATAAGTACATATTTTATTCACACTTTCTTACTTACTTTTGTAGATTTATCTTCAGTGAAAACAGAGAAAATTATTCCAACAAAGCATTCATCCATCATTTGATACATAGCTTGAGTTCTTACATCTGAAAAAAAGATAAACTCAAACTTGAAACATTTCACATCATAACATGAATTTTCTCAAAGAAAGGAATTAACACTAAAGTTAAAAATTTGTATTTTTACACAAGATAAAAAATATCTTCCATTTAAAAATCCAAACCATGAATTTGTGTGTAACATAGAATCATATTTAGTGATCTTAAATATAAAATTATGCCACATTATGACAAATATAAAATATCCGGAGTGTCCTGGTGTGCCCATCACGATCGGATGAATGGTATGTCAGCACACGAGAATCTTACTTCTACCGATTTTCTTGACTCAATGAAAGACAAAAAGTATATTGTGAGTTATTCGTATTAGACAGACATATGTAAACAAGGGCTTTTTTTATAGTTTTGATCGAGATATTCAATTCTGTGTACATTGATTTTGTATATTTCTTGTGGTATAGGCAGCGTAAGCCCAGGCCGGTATTCAAGAACCAAGCTCTCTAGGCCATGCCATCTCCATCTTCCGTAAGCTGAGGCTCTATTTTTCAAGTGTTCCCAGAAACTTCTTTTAATAAATATGTTGTTAGCGCATGATGTTGAATAGAGTGAGCCAGTTAGAGTAAGTTCTGCATGACCCACATTATTAACCACAGAGACACAGGCTGTTTGCGGTAAGCTTCGTTCTTGAATACCAGCCTTAGTGGCAATATATCAAGAGATTGAATCAGAAAAGGTTATACAAAACACTCATTAGACCAGTAGTTACATATGCTTGTGAAACTTGGGTCCTAAAAGAAACAATAAAACAGAAATTATTAATTTTTTAAAGAAAATTTTTAAAAAGAATTTTTGGACCAAATAGAGGAACTCATAACTGTTGGAGAATCAAAACAAATAATGAACTAAACAAATTAATAAAAAATTCAGAACATAGTAAACCATATAAGATCTCTCAGAATTGGTTGGCTTGGACATTTGATAAGAATGGACGATCAGAGACTGGTCAAAAAAGTCTACAAATGGAAATCTATAGGAGGCAGAGCTGTAGGAAGACCGAAGATTAGATGGGAGGATGAACGAGAAGGAAAATGAAAGTGACTAATTTGAATATGGCAAGAGACAGATTGGCATGGAGGAGGATTGTTGAGAAGGCCAAAACTTTCACTTTTGAAGTTGTTGTGCCTTAAGAAGATGATGACGATGATTGAATCAGAAATATGCACTGCTCATGTGTTGACAGAAAACTGAAGAGAACAAATTAAAAACCAACAGAAATCACTATATGAGAAAAAAAAATCTACATACAAAAAAAAAAGACAAAACATTGAAGTTTGATTGTGGATGTGCACCAGTCACAACAAGGAGATTTTTTGTATTTAAAGAAGCTCCATGTCATATCTAAGCAGAACTACGGGACTCACACTGATTCAAATTTCCAAAAGAAAATAAATGTTCTTATGAATAAAATATCTACTATGAGACCAGTGTCCACCCAGCATTGTGAGGAATTTGTATAGCTACAATAAGCAGTAGAACCAGATTGTAAAAAAACAAGGTATAATGGCTGGTGGGTCCCTTGTCATACTCGAGTGATTTAAGGCAACATGCTGTGCTGCACAGCTACAGATATTGCGTTGGTTCAAATCCTGATAGGGAAAGAATTTTTTTCATGGAATTTCAGCTAATATGGAACTGGTGCCATCCCAGAATCATGAGAAATTTGGGTTTATAAAACTAGCTATAGTTGGCTACGTGAGCCAACATGCTGATCACATGTCAACCCTAGGCTATTCTATGGCTCTGTGCCACCTGTAAATATTCCATCGGAGAATAAATGACTGCTAGTGTCATGTTGGCCAATGTGATAACACATGTTCCCACTAGAGCCAATTGCCAATTTGTTTACTCACATATAAAGGGATTCTATCTCAGGAGTCCACACCTACATTAGTGAGAAAGTTTGGGTGAGAAAATGACCAAGTTATCAGTTTAGTGATCACTTGTTTGTTAGATGGTTTTTGTGGTAAGTTGTTTGAGCAATGACTAATATATATTTTACACTGTAAATATGGTAAATTTTAGGTTTCTTGCTTCATTTCAAGGCATTTCTCACATTTTTTGGAAAAAATCAATATATATTTCTCTCAGGTAATTATTCACATGGGGCATGCCGTAGCATAGTGGTTAAGGCACTACGCTACAAGCCAGAAGGTAGAGGCTTCGAGTCCCGGTGGGGTCAGGATTTTTAAACTGACCCAAACCTTCTGGCAGCACTATGACCCTGGGATCGACTCAGCCTCTAAATGAAATGAGTACCAGATGCTTGTTGTGGGGGTAAAGGTGGCCGTCATGCAGGGCTGACAATCCGGCTGACATCAAGTGCTGATTGTCCAGAAAAGTGAAAGCCTTAACACTTTGAGTCCTGCGGTGGTACTAGTACCATCATCATCTTAAGGCACGACAACTTCAAAAGTGAAAGTTTTGGCCTTCTCAATAATCCTCCTCCATGCCAATCTGTCTCTTGCCATATTCAAGTTAGTCACTTTCATTTTCCTTAGATCGTTCATTGTGTCATCCTCCCATCTGATCTTCGGTCTTCCTACAGCTCTGCCTCCTATAGGTTTCCATTTGTAGAGTTTTTTGACCAGTCTCTGATCGTCCATTCTTATCAAATGTCCAAGCCAACCAATTCTGAGAGATCTTATATGGTTTACTATATTCTGATTTTTTATTAATTTGGTACTAGTACCATGGCATTTAAATTACACTGACGCCAGAGAAAATTAAATCCCTCGGAATGCCTGTGCCGGCAGATTTACAGGGGTGTTTTTGGTTCAGTACCACCGCCGGACTCAAAGTGTTAACCTCCTACCACCCCAAGGGCCTCCTGAGGCCTGTACTGGGATCACTTTACTTAATTATTCACATATTGCAACAATAAATCGTGTTTTGATATATTGATTAAATTTTTAACATTCGCAATGACAGACAATTATTATTTTGAAAAGAAAATTTAATGCCTGAATCAGGATTTGAACCCAAAACCTCTAGCTAGATTCAGATGTTAATTTTTTTTTTCAAAACAATAAATTGTGTGTTTTCCATTTTTTATTTGAATTTATGTAGGTAGCATAGAATCCTCCATCCCTACACTGACTACCGTATGTGATTGTCCACCACTGTGATTAACACATGTGGATGTGAGGCCAGCAGCAGGCTGATAGGTCAAGGGCCTCATACGGCTGTTACACTATGGAGATTTTAACAGTTGGGGAACCACATGTCACCCCTATAGTAACTGAGTACTTACCAACATGAGATGGCCACACAGTAATATGTGGATGAGAATGGTACCATCCAAGTACCCTCATGGGCTGTCCCAATTCATGTGTAAGTTTATCAGCTTGAATGGCCGCATTTGTTAGCTGTTCTGGAGAAATTTCAACACGATCCTTCCGTTTATCTGAACGTCTCAACATAACCACTGCAGAGATGTGAGCGGCTTTTTTCTGATCAATCTGTTGTTGTAAGAATAATAACAACAATAATAATAATAATAATAACAATGCATTTATATAGTGTAACTTATTCTCAAGCTAATATGTGTGTTCTAATGCCACCCACTGCATTTTTCATACTTCGGGTTCTGCGCTGGGCAGACAGAAGGTGTCGACGAGATCTATTTTCAGATTACACACCACTTTACACAGACTATTTAACTCATGCCCCAAATGTTTGCACTTTCTTAAACAAATTATTTTCCAGGAAATGACGTTGCAGAAAAATATAATTAACATATTTACATCATAGGATATCAAAAATTAATTAATACCTATAAGTAGTAGTAGTATTCAAATGTTCTGAAGCTCTTGATTTGTCATCATTCGCTTGTTAATACCTATAATGTTAGTTATAAATTTCTCCACTAGGGTGCATTCTTACAATATTGCGATCCTTTGGCAATAAATAATATGATCTGGTTGCAGTGATGAACAAAAGAAGAAAATGAAGCATACCAATCATTTCTCATTTGTTTTCAAACATCGCCGTTTACAATAAATATTTTAAAATAACTATAGTTAAACAATGATTTATGAGTAAACAGCTTAATTTTATTCGTTTAATAGTCCTAACAAATGCCACTCTTGATTTCCAAATTATCTAGATAAATTGGAAATCACTCGTGGCATTACTTATGATAATTTATCTCACTGTATTGTTTACACAGAGGAGTATAGGATGAGTGCATGTTATTGAGTATATATATATAGTGTAAATGTGTTGTATGAAGGATGAGGAACAAAATGGGAGAAGCCTACACCTGTCAAAAAGCACCAAGGAGACCTCCAAGCTCAACATCCCCATCAGATAGACAAATCGCTATCAATAGTACTGCATCCCTTTTCAATATATGTACTGCCAAGGAATTTCATTTAATGCAGGAATCTGGTGCACAATCAAGGAATTAAAAATTGTGCACCACATTCTTTCTAGTTTCAATATTGAATATTTTACAATTAAAATTTTCAACCCTGCTGGGTATCAAACTTGGGCCCACTAGTCAGGAGGGAGGCATGCTACCACTTGAGCTACCGCTCAATAACAAAGTTGCAAATATGTGTGTGTGTAATGGGTTTGCCATAGTTTTGCATGTTTTTCTCTAGGAGTGTTCTTTCTTAGATGGTGGGATCCAGTTTTAAGGCAGTGGATGTTTTCCTGTGCCCTCTTTCATCCACTAAAGTGTAACACCTATTATTTAGGATTCATGGCTCAACTGCACTTCTACTAGCGCTTGATTTTTCAGTTATCTTTTTGTAAACTATAGCACTTCTTCTGTATTTACTAACATTATTTAATATTTTAAACTTTTTCAAACAATTTTTATAACATTATTAGATAATTTTGAAATATTTATTGAAATACACAAATCACAATATTATGTTACTATTAGACAATAGTGATGCTAACTGCTATTTTCTCCACCGAGTATATTACTTAGTCTATGATATTTCTATCGCTGTTTTGGCTTATCGCTGGTTGGATCAGCGTTAGGGAGTCATAAGTAAGTGTACACCCATTTTTAATAAACTTTTGGTAATTTTAATATTATTAATATATTTTTAAACATCGATTTGGGGATTTATTGCAAAGATTGGTCATTTAAATTTCATAGCGACGGATAGTAATCGAGGATGGTAATCGATATGTTGTTCGATTGTGGGTTATCGCTGGCTCTATAAACTCTGGCGCATGAGCATTGTTGTTCTATAGGACAAAATATTTCACACTAGTTTAAGTGCAGTTTTTCCAGGATTCATTATTTTGATATGGAAATAGAACTTGCAGACGCTTTTATCATACACAATGTTGACGTTCCATGAATTGGCTATTTGACGCTAAGCTCCAGCGAAACCAGAACAGACCAAATTATTTTAAAAACACAACAGCTTCGTGATGTTGATTTAATTACCTATTTAATTACCGATATTGTAAATGTTATTCAATGATTTGTGGGCTTATGTGATATAATTCATTAATTATTTTAAAGACCAACAATTCTTTAATTTAAAAAATTACTTACTTCCCCTATAAGGAGTCCCATAACCTCTTCTTTTTCAGTGGACAATGCATGTTGTAAACATACCATATAAACGTCGGCAGCCAAATAAACACATGAAAGTGCCATTTTCGTAAATACTCTACTTACACTATAAGGTAAATATATTAAATTGAAACATACAAATTAAATCACGCTTCAATCTGTCAAACCTTATTTGGACATGTTGCATAGAGAAATACATGCATTTCTTGCCATAGAGAATGATAGGTATCTTCCATGATACCTATTCGGGTTCTCTATGTTCATGTATGGCAACTTGTGTCTGTGTGTTTCTTGGATACATTAGTAGTGTTATTTATATGGCATTCGCCAAGTTTCGCTGCGAGAAAACTAAAATTCCACCCTCTAGATCGATTTTTAAATTTTCCTCCACCCTCCTTATTAAAGAACTCGATGTTACGTTTATTATTCAAGCAAGAAAACAAGCATGGCGACCACTAAAGTTTCAAAAATTTTCCACTTCTAGTGGTCGGATGTCGTTCATCTTTCCGTTTAGTTTCAATTATATATACCGAGTTTCGTTTTGAAACATCGAAAATTGCAGACATTAGGACGGTTTTTTAATTTTTGCTTTCGGTGAACTCCTACTACTTTAGATATTTTGCTAGTTAACGAACCACATGTGGCCGTTAACACTCTCGCGGCCGCAATTGTTTTTCTCGGATCCAAACTCAGCATACAGAGATCAATAAAATATAAGATAAAGTTCGTTAATCAGCAAAATCCTACTATCAGCTGCACGAGTTCATTTGGGAAAAAATAATAAGAATAACTCTATCGGCCATAATTTTCGAATTAGTGCAACGAAACTCAGAAGAGACTATTGAAATAATACAAGAAAGGTGTTTCCAAAAAATGAGTGAAATCTAATCATTATAAATGTGGGTTTACTTGAAACCCCTAAAAAAAAAGTCGTTCTTTGATTTCATTGTGGTCTGACACATTAAATAAGAAATGACCAGCCTGATGGGCTAGTGGTCAGCGTTTCTGCCTACTGTTCATGAGGTCCCAGATTCAATTCCCAGTCAAACAATAGGTATTTTTCCTTAAAGGCAATCATGCCCATGCAGCGGTGCGAAGCGAGCGTCTAACCGCTTGCGCCACGGATCCGTCACTTAATACAGTACAACTTGTTTAATCCAGAACGTGAATAATGTGGAAAGCTGTTCAATGTGAACAAATTTATTGGTGCAAGTGAAGTGTTCCCACTACAGGCCTCGGGAGGCCCTTGGGGTAGTAGGATGTTAAGGCTCCGACTTTTTCTAGAAAATCGGCACTTGATGTCAACCGGGTTGTCAGCCTTGCGTGACGGCCGCCTTTACCCCCAGAACAAGCATCTGGTACTCATTTCAGTTAGAGGCTGAGTCGACCCCAAGGCCATGGTGCCACCAGAAGGTTTGGGTCAGTTTAAAAATCCTGACCCCACCGGGACTTGAACCCTCGACCTTCCGGTTTGTAGCGCACTGCCTTAACCACTACGCTACGGCATGCCCCATGATACGAAACGGGACTGTTTTTTTTTCGCGCGCTACTGTCGATGTCGCTCATACATACTATACTTAACTTTTTATCGGTAGCGGAACTACAATTAATCACGTAAAAAGACATATACCATACCTTAGAATTAAGATTATTAATACATTTTGGTTTTTTTATAATGCGATATTTTGTCTAATGTGGAAAAAATAATTGGTCCCATGCGATTCCGCTTTGAGCGAGTTTTACTGTTTATTACAATACGAGGTAGGGAAGTGGTTTTTACAGAATGAAGGAAAATGTTTAAAAACCGAGCGATAGCGAGATTCTGTAAAAGACTTAACAAACGCGCGTTGAACATTATTTTTTGCGCGATGGTGTTTTCAAAATAATAAATAACAGTAAAATAATATCTTTGTTGGAAATATTTGCGTTTATTATAAACAACTGACTGACGTTAGCAGCCTGGCCAATGTGTACATGCTAAATGCCGAAACTAATTGTTGAGTTTACAGGAGGCCTTGATATGAATCTCGCATAAAATGACTGCAAGATTCTGATCAAAACGACGAAATTGAAGAAGCGTGGGAAGTCGGATGTGCTTCTTTAGTGCCAGAGAAATCTAAATTAAGGTATGAAAAAACATACATTTCATTCAGAAAGAGGCTGAAGGAGAAGAATTGTAGTGTACGTGAAAAAAGAAGTATGGTTGCTTATTTCGTGATTAGGAGTGAAACAATAAAGTCTCCAGAGTGTTTGTAGTCAGAATATTCAATTCTGATGACGATGATAAATTTAAAAGTTATCAATATTACAGATTTTGTTCCACTAGTTAGTTTCCTCAATATATGTATATATATATATATATATATATATATATATATATATATATATATATATATATGACATAAAGCTAAAAAGTCTAAAAGTTTTCAGTAGAATTTTGTTAGGTCAACTTTCAATATTGCTTCAAATAAAGTTCAGTTCATTCAAAATGCAGTGATTTCTTTTGTATAATGTATATTAACACTACCTTTTGGATATATTTTTGTATATACATAAAGGGCATTCGGCCGCGGTGGACTAGTGGTTATGCTCCTTGCCTCTGGTCCCGGGTTCAAACCCGGCCGGGGTCGATGGATTTCTTTAGGATGGAAAAATCCAAGGAGCAAGTCCTCCGGGAGGGACTTTAAGCCGTGGGTCCCGAGTCTGAAGATTTTTCAGGCTCGTAAAAAATCCTCAAGCCTGAATGAAAAGGCCTGTAAGCAAAATTTACCCAAATTTCCCGTCCTAGTACTACCTTGGTTTCCTAGATGTCAGTATGAGGCGGAACGCTGACCATGGACCACTCAAAATGACATCTATACGAAAACAAGTGTAACTATATTACGGTTCAAATTCTTCCCGTAGGGAATCTACTTCCCTCAAATCATAGTTAATGTTATTCTCCCACCTCATTCTTGGTCTACCAACTGGGCGTTTTCCCTCTAGCTTTCCTACAACAAGCTTCCATGCACGTCTTTCATTCCCCATTCGTGTCACATGTCCTGCCCATCGCAGTCTACGAGACTTAACTGTTCTCATTATATCTGGCTTCCTATAAAGACCATATAATTCACTGTTGTGCAGTCTTCTCCACTCACCTGTCTGTTCATCTCTTTGGTCCAAAAATTTTCCTAAGAACTTTATTCTCAAATACTCGTAATCTCCTTTCCTGCCTTAAAGTAAGAGGGACACACACACATACATACATATATATATATATATATACATTTGTAATCTGTATCATTGGACAGGCGCAATAATGAAAATTTAGTTACTTAGAAACAGATGCGTATCAAATACAACCCAAACTTAACTCCTCTCAGCCGGATTCTGCAGTAGTTGTTAAGGCAACTTCTTATTATTTCTTCGTAACAATAAAATGCTAACAATCAAGTGAAAACCTGGAAACGGTTAGTTATGAATGTGTTTCTTTAAAATAACAAATTATTTCATGAGGATTAAAGAAGAATGAAGAAGGTAAGTAATCTACTGTGGGGATAACAACCTTTAGTTCCAATAAACGCCTGACTGCCGTGTCAGGCGAGACTAGTAAAAGCATCATTATTATTATTGTAATATAAGATCGGTGGATAAATATCGGTCTCGTATAGTCACTAGATGACTCCAGCGGGGGGGGGGGGGTGCGGTAGGCGGAATTATTCGTGGAGGTCTCGTTTTATCGAGTGGCTTTGTTCCACAGAGGGGAGTTAAACATGCCATTGATGTTATTTTAGGTGATTAGCACATGTTAGGCTTTAATTCTAGTATCTGGCAGCTGTCATGTGGCCAGGATATAGTCAGAGATCTTGTGGTCATCTCAGCGCGATAGCGTACTCCAACTTTCGTATTGAGAGACTCGTGGAAAACAGTGGCAGATGGGCATTGTTGGACCACGGATAATTTCCTGGATTCCCACAGGCGAGGAGTTTATATGGTCAGTTGAGCTACAGCCAGTTAGGGTGCGGGTGTGTTGTAGGGTTTCCTCCCAAGGGCTGGAGAAGGAAAGGACAGACCCCGGGCCCTTCCCCTCCTGCACTCAGTACAGGGGATAGCCTGGACTGGGACCCATCTGGATTCAGGTTGGGTGGCAGGCTGATGAACCCGAGAGGGGTTCAGCTTTTCCACGGACCTGGATTCGGGGGAAGGAGAGGAACGGATACATAAAGGGGGGAATCTGCCTTTATGATCCCTACTCCAGCCAGGAAAGGATAGACCCCGGGCCCTTTCTCTCCTGCACTCAGCACAGGGAATAGCCTGGACTGGGACCCATCTGGATTCAGGTTCGGTGGCAGGCTGATGAACCCGAGAGGGGCTCAGCTTTTCCACGGACTTGGATGCGGGGGAAGGAAAGGAACGGATACATAAAGGGGGGATTCTGCCTTTCCGCTGGACAGACCCCGGGTCCTTCCCCTCCTGCACTCAGTACAGGTGATAGCCTGGACTGGGACCCATCTGGATTCACGTTGGGTGGCAGGCTGATGAACCCGAGAGGGACTCAGCTTTTCCACGGACTTGGATTCGGGGGAAGAAGAGGAACGGATACATAAAGGGGGATTCTGCCTTTCTGATGGACAGACCCCGGGTCCTTCCCCTCCTGCACTCAGTACAGGGGATAGCCTGGACTGGGACGCATCTGGATTCAGGTTGGGTGGCAGGCTGATGAACCCGAGAGGGACTCAGCTTTTCCACGGACCTGGATTCGGGGGAAGGAGAGGAACGGATACATAAATGGGGGATTCTGCCTTTCCGATGGACAGACCCCGGGTCCTTCCCCTCCTGCACTCAGTACAGGGGATAGCCTGGACTGGGACCCATCTGGATTCAGGTTGGGTGGCAGGCTGATGAACCCGAGAGGGACTCATCTTTTCCACGGACCTGGATTCGGGAGAAGGAGAGGGACGGATACATAAAGGGGGGATTCTGCCTTTCCGATGGACAGACCCCGGGTTCTTCCACTCCTGCACTCAGTACAGGGGATAGCCTGGACTGGGACCCATCTGGATTCAGGTTGGGTGGCAGGCTGATGAACCCGAGAGGGACTCAGCTTTTCCACGGACCTGGATTCGGGGGAAGGAGAGGAACGGATAAATAAAGGGGGGATCCTGCCTTTCCGATGGACAGACCCCGGGTCCTTCCCCTCCTGCACTCAGTACAGGGGATAGCCTGGACTGGGACCCATCTGGATTCAGGTTGGGTGGCAGAGTGATGAACCCGAGAGGGACTCAGCTTTTCCACGGACCTGGATTCGGGGGAAGGAGAGGAACGGATACATAAAGGGGGGATGCTGCCTTTCCGATGGACAGACCCCGGGTCCTTCCCCTCCTGCACTCAGTACAGGGGATAGCCTGGACTGGGGCCCATCTGGATTCAGGTTGGGTGGCAGGCTGATGAACCCGAGAGGGACTCAGCTTTTCCACGGATCTGGATTCGGGGGAAGGAGATGAACGGATACATAAAAGGGAGATTCTGCCATCTTCCCACACAGCTACACACACACACACACACACACACACACCTACACACCCACAAAAAACACACACACAGACAAAAAGAAAAGAAATTCACATCACCGAAAAAAAGAAACACACAGACAGCAAAAAAGAAACACTGAAACACCAAAAAAAACACATAGACACCAAAAAAAGAAACAAACACAGACACCAAAAAAAATAATCGCACGGACACAAAAAAAGAAACACACAGACACCAAAAAAACACACGCACACATAGACACAAAAAAAAGAAACTCACACACAAACAAAAAAAAACAAAAATTATCACACACAGATACAAAAAAATAAATGCACACAGACACCAAAAAAAAAACACACACCCACAAAAAAATAAAGAAACACACGCAGACACAAAAAAAACACAGACACCAAAAAAAGAAACACACAGACACAAAAAGGGAAACATACACAGACACCAAAAAAAAGAAACATACATAGACACAAAAAAAATGAAACACACATAGACACAAAAAAAAGAAACTCACACACAAACACAAAAAAAGAAACACCCACACAGACACGAAAAAAAAGAAACGCACACAGACACCAAAAAAAAAAAGAAACGCAGACACAAAAAAAAACACACACCCACAAAAAGGAAACACACGCAGACAAAAAAAAGAAACACACAGAAAAAAACACCTACACCCTACTCCATCCATGAAAGGACAGATCCCGGGTCCTTCCTCTTCTGCACTCAGCATAGTGAATAGCCTAGGCTGGGACCCATCTGGATTCAGGTTGGGTGGCAGGCTGATGAACCCGAGAGGGACTCAGCTATTCCACGGACCTGGATACGGGGGAAGGAGAGGAACGGATACATAAAGGGGGGATTCTGCCTTTCCGATGGACAGACCCCGGGTCCTTCCCCTCCTGCACTCAGTACAGGGGATAGCCTGGACTGGGACGCATCTGGATTCAGGTTGGGTGGCAGGCTGATGTACCCGAGAGGGACTCAGCTTTTCCACGGACCTGGATTCGGGGGAAGGAGATGAACGGATACATAAAAGGGAGATTCTGCCATCTTCCCACACAGCTACACACACACACACACACCTACACACCCACAAAAAACACACACACAGACAAAAAGAAAAGAAATTCACAGACACCGAAAAAAAGAAACACACAGACACCAAAAGAAACACACAGACAGCAAAAAAGAAACACTGAAACACCAAAAAAAAACACATAGACACCAAAAAAAGAAACAAACACAGACACAAAAAGGTAACACAGACACCTAAAAAATAATCGCACGGACACAAAAAAAGAAACACACAGACACCAAAAAAACACACACACACATAGACACAAAAAAAAAGAAACTCACACACAAACAAAAAAAGACAAAAAAATCACACAGACACAAAAAATAAATGCACACAGACACCAAAAAAAAACACACACCCACAAAAAAATAAAGAAACACACGCAGACACAAAAAAAACACAGACACCAAAAAAGGAAACACACAGACACAAAAAGGGAAACATACACAGACACCAAAAAAAAGAAACATACATAGACACAAAAAAAATGAAACACACATAGACACAAAAAAAAGAAAGTCACACACAAACAAAAAAAAAAGAAACACCCACACAGACATGAAAAAAAAGAAACGCACACAGACAGCAAAAAAAAAGAAACACGCAGACACAAAAAAAAGCACACACCCACAAAAAGGAAACACACGCAGACAAAAAAAGAAACACACAGAAAAAAACACCTACACACCCAAAAAAACACACACACACCCTACTCCATCCATGAAAGGACAGACCCCGGGTCCTTCCTCTTCTGCACTCAGCACAGGGAATAGCCTAGGCTGGGACCCATCTGGATTCAGGTTGGGTGGCAGGCTGATGAACCCAAGAGGGGCTCAGCTTTTCCATGGACCTGGATTCGGGGGAAGGAGAGAACGGATACATAAAAGGGTGATTCTGCCATCTTCCCACACACACACACCCTCCACATCCCAACTGGCTGTAGTTCAACTGTCCATATAAACTCCTCCGCCTGTGAAATTATCCGTGGTCCAACAGTGCCTGTCTGCAACTGTTTTCCACGAGTCTCTCAATAAGTTGGGCTGCGCTAACGTGCTGACATGATCACAAGATCTGGTGGGCCAGGTTGTTATCTTAATAGTTTATTTTATATTTTCAAATTATTTCGGCTTAATTAAAGAAGGTAATGTTATTTGTGATTACCATTTTTCCAAATTTCACGCTGATATCGCTGAAGACAAGAATAACCAGCGACAATGACCAACCGGCGGGTTGGGACACCCCTCTAATGTGCAAGAACAACGGAGTAATACGGTTTTTTTCTTGATACTTGAAATACATGTCAAGAAATAAACCGGGGGACTGGGCGCACTCTTGTCTTCAAAAAAAAAAAAAAAAAAAAAAAAAACATGGGATTCCCACACCATGTTACATCAAAAGTCCATCATGCACAAATTGATTAAACAAATTAATTTCTCAGCAAGTAGAATTCATGGTTCGATTTTACTGGTTTACAGAATGTATCTCTCTTTTGTTAATTACATTGTTGGATGTTGCGAACAAAACAAACACGAGGACCACTAGCGCGACTTTTAGGCAAATCTCCCACAAGTAATGATCGGATTTCACTGATTTTCTGAGGATACATTAGTAGTGTTATTCACCTAGTTTTGCTGCGAGAAAACTAAAATTCCACCCTCTAGATCGATTTTTAAATTTTCCTCCACCCTCCTTATTAAAGAACTCGATGTTACGTTTATTATTCAAGCAAGAAAACAAGCATGGCAACCACTAAAGTTTCAAAAATTTTCCACTTCTAGTGGTCGGATGTCGTTCATCTTTCCGTTTAGTTTCAATTATATATACCGAGTTTCGTTTTGAAACATCGAAAATTGCAGATATTAGGACGGTTTTTTAATTTTTGCTTTCGGTGAACTCCTACTACTTTAGATATTTTGCTAGTTAACGAACCACGTGTGGCCGTTAACACTCTCGCGGCCGCAATTGTTTTTCTAGGATCCAAACTCAGCATACAGAGATCAATAAAATATAAGATAAAGTTCGTTAATCAGCAAAATCCTACTATCAGCTGCACGAGTTCATTTGGGAAAAAATAATAAGAATAACTCTATCGGCCATAATTTTCGAATTAGTGCAACGAAACTCAGAAGAGACTATTGAAATAATACAAGAAAGGTGTTTCCAAAAAATGAGTGAAATCTAATCATTATAAATGTGGGTTTACTTGAAAACCCTAAAAAAAAGTCGTTCTTTGATTTCATTGTGGTCTGACACATTAAATAAGAAATGACCAGCCTGATGGGCTAGTGGTCAGCGTTTCTACCTACTGTTCATGAGGTCCCAGATTCGATTCCCAGTCAAACCATAGGAATTTTTCCTTAAAGGAAATCATGCCCATGCAGCGGTGCGAAGCGAGCGTCTAACCGCTTGCGCCATGGAACCATCACTTAATACAGTACAACTTGTTTAATCCAGAACGTGAATAATGCGGAAAGCTGTCAAATGTGAACAAATTTATTGGTCCCGGCGAAATGATAGCCATTTTACGTGTATTTATTTTGCATAAAACTGAATCTGCCCAATGCGGAAACGGAAATATATTTCTACACAATTCATGGAAAAAAATTATAAAACGGAAAGACAGAGAAATAATTTAGTTACCACTTCATTGTATTCCCATTACACCAAAAAAAAAAAAATGGAATGATTCCTGCCGCCGGGTGAATTCGAGATTCTACCTGTACCTGATATTTCATTTTGGCCTCACTGCACACCCGTTATGCGAAATACCGATACCTGTCTTACAAATAATCATTGCACTGTAAAATCTTAAATTAGTTTAAGTTCTGAGACCGATCTTTCGCGGGTAGCGTTTTGAATTTAGGGAATAAAGATGGCTAAAACATATGTATCATTATCATTAAACAAAAAAGTGAAAGTGATTGACGATAAATCTCCAAAACCGCCATGTTTGATACATCTCAGCGTATAGCATCCAATTTAATTAACTTTTAATACTGTATTTGTTTAGGTATAGCAACGCACGCCGGGTTTTAGCTAATATATATATATTAGGGTTATAACCTTTTGGACTTTCGTGAAGTCATCATGGTGATCCATCTGGCTTTTCCTTTTATCAGGCTTGAAATCAATTGAAAGCATCTGGACCTGCTTCAATACTGCATTTATTTAGTATTAGTTGGAATGGTTATACCGCCATGACTCGGTCCCCAGAACCTCGTTTGTTAAAACAGGTTGCACCACGAGAAGGTGAGGTTGAGAATTGAGTAGGAGAGGTTATATGATACACTTCACTACTGTTTGTAGATGATCTTGTTTTACTAGCAACTTCTGAAGATGATTTACAATGGTCAGTACATAATTTAAATTTGATAGCCCAGAAATATTCAATGGAAATATCTACCAATAAAACTAAAATAATGGTCTTTTGTGGAAAATCCCCAATACCAAGCAAAATTTGTTTAAATAACAAAATTTTAGAGAGAGTTAATGAGTTTACTTATTTAGGATATAAACTCTCTTTTGTTGAAAATTTGGATTTATCAGAGAAAATTGTGAAATTCAACAAATCAATGGGAATCATTAATAGAGTTTTAAAACCTTCATTAGTGCAAAAATCAACTCGTACTCGTCTTTATCAAATAATGGCTCGACCAATCCTATGTTATGGGAGAAATCCTTCAAGAACTTAATGTGTCACCAATACTGGACTACATCTCCAGGTATCAGCTAAACTGGAAGGAACATGTCTCAAGAATGGCTAGATCCAGGATCCCCAAGGCAATAATGAACTACTGTCCAAATGGGAAACAGTCACTTGGTCGACCTATGAAAAGATGGCACGAAAACCGCTTTCTCAGGCCGTAACAGTTCTAGGACTAATACCTGCCAGGATGATGATGATGGACTTCTGTGAAGTAAAATATTTCCTGTGCAATGAATGGGTGATCTTTTGCTTAAAACCATTGAAAAAGGCCTTAATTTCATTGAGCTTCAAGAAAAGGTCACCCCCAAATATATCAATATTTAATACTGATTTGGGGCTGACCTTTTCTTGAAGCTCAGTGAAATGAAGGCCTTTTTCAATGGTTTAAGTAAAAGTTCACCCTTCCATTGCACAGAAGATATTTTACATCCATTCATTGCACAGGAAATATTTTATTTCACAAAAGTCCAAAAACTTATAATCCTAGAGGATTATAACTTTTTTACTGTTTGTTGAAATAAAATATTTCCTGTGTAATGAATGGGTGAACGTTTACTTAAAACCATTGAAAAAGGCCTTCATTTCACTGAGCTCCAAGAAAAGGTCACCCCAAATCAGTAATAAATATTGATATATAAATATATTTGGGGGTGACCTTTTCTTGAAACTCAGTGAAATGAAGGCCTTTTTCAATGGTTTTAAGTAAAAGTTCACCCATTCATTGCACAGAAAATAATTTATTTTACAAAAGTCCAAAAAGTTATAACCCTAATATATATATATATTTATTTATTTTTCTTACCATGTCATATTAAGCTTGCATTGCTCAATGTCAAAATTTTAATTATAACATCGATAAAGCATCACTGCTATAAAGTAAAAATATTCTCTTTAATTTGCTTACTTGTGATAAGAGCTACCAGGTGGCAGTGGAGACCGAGTTCCCACTACATCTAGCAATAATGAGAATATATATAAGAAAAATGAATGTTTGTACTAGACTTGCTCGGTAGCGTAATCGGTAGCGCACTGGGATATAAATCCAGAGGTCCGGGTTCAAGTCCCGCCCGAGCATTTATTTTTCTCATGTCTCATTAAGCTTGCATTGCTCAATGTCAAAAATTTAATTATAACATCGATAAAGTGTCACTGCTATAAAGTAAAAATATTCTCTTTAATTTGCTTACTTGTGATAGGAGCTACTAGGTGGCAGTGGAGACCGAGTTCCCACTACATCTAGTAATAATGAGAATATATATAAGAAAAATGAATTAATAGTGAGTGGAGAACATATTTTTAACGACTCACCTCATATAATTTAAAATTTGATACCGGCGGTTTCATGACTGAAGAGGGACAAGATATTGTCTGAAACTGCTGGTATCAAAGAAATTTGAAATTATGACTGAAGAGAAAGATATTGTCTGAAACCGCCGGTATCCAAGAAATTTGAAATTATATGAGGTGAGTCGTTAAAAATATGTTCTCCACTCACTATTAATGACATAACCTCATAATGTTATACTTCCCAATATTCATTTAAATATAGAAAAATTAATGTTTGTACTAGACTTGCTCGGTAGCGTAATTGGTAGCGCACTGGGATATAAATCCAGAGATCCGGGTTCTAGTCCCGTCCAAGCATTTATTTTTCTTATGTCATATATATATATAAACTCAATATCTCCATTCCTTCAGAATTAGAAAAACGATGGTTAGAGACCCTAATTTATTTCTAGACCTAATACGTGAAGGATGATTATGAAAGTGAAATGCGAAGACCTCCCATAGTAGAGCGAGTTTTGTATAGCCTATTCGAGAGAGAAGAGATGTGCTATATATATATTTTCAATTATAAGTAAAGCAACCCAAGTTGTGAGAACCTTCGTAAATTACATATACCGTAACATGCATATATTCTGCTTTTGATGTTGCAAGGACTAAGGCAAATCCATTTGAGATGACGCAGGATTAGTTACCTTTGTGAAAGAAAAGGCCTATCCCAGCGAAGCCCCAGGATCCGACTGACTTAATGGAACTGATCTAGACATCTTGTGATGGCCGCTGTGGTTGCTTCAAGCTATTGGACATCACAGAGACACTAAGGCTTTTTTATATAAATCTTTTTTTTTTATTTATTTATTTTTTATTTTCTGTGAATCTCTGGGCGTTAGTCTTCCTCTTTGTAGTAAGTAAATTACCCTGACAAAAGCAAATGCCATGCCGTACCACTGTCCTCCCCTCTTACTTCTTGTGTCTTCAGTTATGTGTATAGTTCAGTACTCCTAACATTGATTATCAACCGACAACTTTCACATGTTTCCACCAATTTCTAGTAACATTTAATGTTGATTTCCATTAAAGGTACACTCAAAGATATTGAAGTCCATTGCATGAACAGCTAATACTAAGGGAATTCCTAAGCAAATCAAATTGTGATGCGATTTAGCTGATTTAAGGAATGTATCGTAATATATCTAGTTTCGTTGCAACAAAACAAGCATGACCACTGGAGCAAATTTAAAAATATCACTTTAGTCGTCACAATTACCTTTTTTAATTGATTACTAACTTCCGAGTTACGCTGATACAAGCGTTAAAGAAAGCGCAAATTTCATATATATATCCGTCCATAGTAATTCTGCCCGAGGGCAGGTCTTTCACTGCAATCATAGCATTTTCATGCTATCCTTGCAGCTTTACTAGGGAATTGTAGGTGTGGTAGCTTCTCGTTGCTTTCCACACCAGTGAAGGATGATGATAATAATGATGATAGCCATATGATTTCGGGGACCGTTTGGGCCTTAAAGTTTTCCTGACATTTGTCTTACAGGTGAGGATAAAAACCTCACCCAGAAAAACTGCTCCGACCGGGGATCGAACCCGGGCCCACTGCGTGACAAGGCAGCATGTTACCTCAACACCACAGCGGTGGACTTATATACTAGAAGACCCGGCCATGCATTGCTGTGGCTAAGGTACACGTTAAAAATATAAATTAAGTTGCTGTCTTTCAGCCAGATTACTTAAAACTAATACTTACACACAAAATTAATAATATTGAAAATAAAATAAACACTGAACACACTTAAATTATGAAATATTCAATATTTGTAATTCAATTGAAATTCGCGGTTGCAACAAAAAGCACAGCCATCTGGATCTCTCTTTGTTAAATAATAAACCAATTATCTTACCAAATTACCTTACACCACCATCTGTTAGAATCATATGGAACTCACAGATAATTACACCGCCATCTGTTAGAATCGTATGGAACTCACAGATAATTATAACTCTTTGTTAAATAATCCATCCATAGTAATTCTGCCCGAGGGCAGGTCCTTCACTGCAATCATAGCATTTTCATGCTATGCTTGCAGCTTTACTAGGGGAATTGTAGGTGTGGTAGCTTCCCGTTGCTTTCCACACCGGTGAAGGATGATGATGATGATAATGATAAGGATGATCATGATGATGATCGTATGATTTCGGGGACCGTTTGGGCCTTAAAGTTTTCCTGACATTTGTCTTACAGGTGAGGAAAAACCCCGATAAAAACCTCGCCCTGAAAAACTGCCCCGACCGGGGATCGAACCCGGGCCCGCTTCGTGACAAGGCAGCACGCTACCTCGAGACCACAGCGGTGGACTTGTTAAATAATAAACAAATAATTTGCAATAAAAAAATAATGTGACTATAAATTTAGTTATAAACTACCCTAAGTCTCAAGTTGGATCAAACTGCACACAGTGTGCAAAATTTTATTAAAATCAGTTCAGTAGTTTAGGATTCCATCGCAGACAAACAACGTGACACGAAATTTTTATATATTAAGATATATATATATATATATATATATATTTAACTCCTGGCGCAACAGGCCTAGAAGGCCTTTAGCCTATCAGCCGGCTGCTGGCTCACATCCACATGTGTCAGTCACACAAGTAGATGATCATCATCCAGCCAGCGTAAGGGTGACATGTGGTCAGCATATCAGGTCCCCCAGACGTTATAGCTGGTTTTCTCAACATGAAGCCGCTATTTAATTGTAGCTACCCAAATGCCTCACGATGCTGGTGGGCACCGGTTCCGTACTACCCGAAAATACCATGAGAAAATTTCTTCCCCTCATGGAGACTCCAACCAGCGCATGTCCCGTAGCTCTGCGCCAAGGCTTCGTGCCTAACCGCTCTGAGTCTGCAGGAGAGGAGGCCGTTGGACATCAGTTGTGAACGTAATACAGCATTGAGAATGTCACAAATGAAATAAAGAAACTCGAGTCTGCTTGGGAGTTAAGAAGTATGAGGTGAGTCAATATAAGGATATGGAATTGAAAAAGTTAAGACTTTCTACAAACTGTCTAATGACGTTGAATTTTATTTTGTATACTGAACAGAGCATTGAGACTTGAACAAGTCCATTACCATGACATTGTAGAGTCCATATCATCAGCTGTGGCGACCCAGTGAGATACAGGTTTCAAATCTCTACCCTTGGGTCAGTGTAGAGTCTTGTATTTAATTTTAGGAAGTTATATTTTGAGGTTATTTTAATTATATTATTTTTAGTCTGGACATCTTACCTCAATATTAATGTTGATTTGTTCTTGGACATGTTTCAAAACAATTCTGTTTTATCGTCAGCTTTCCCAGACTGGTTTTATTTATGTTGCATTATGTTGCACAACCTGGATGTCGATGTCAGCTCCATCCTGTGGTTGGCCAAAGAACCTCCAAACAAGGTCACCCTCCATCGGAATATCAAAATTCATAACTCTGTTTCTCTTCTTCTGAATAATTATTAATAATTCTTAATAATTATTAAAACAGTTAGAAAATACAAAGGAGCTGACTATTTGGGAAAAAATTTATATTCAGAAGAACAGAAACAGAGTTATGAATTTTGATATTCCGATGGAGGGTGATCTTGTTTGGAGGTTCTTTGGCCAACCACAGGATGGAGCTGACATCGACATCCAGGTTGTGCAACATAATGCAACATAAATAAAACCAGTCTGGGAAAGCTGACGATAAAACAGAATTGTTTTGAAACATGTCCAAGAACAAATCAACATTAATATTGAGGTAAGATGTCCAGACTAAAAATAATATAAGTAGTCTTGTGTTTGTATGTGTCTATAAAGAAACAGAAACACAAACATGTGTGTTCCAATACACCTGCTACACTTTTAATGCTTAGGCTTCAGCACTCCATGACGTGACCCTTGGCCTACCAACCAGCTGCTGGCCTCACATCTACATGTTTAATCACACAAGTGGATAATCATCTCCCAATATAGGGGTGATATGTGGTAAGGATGTCGGGTTCCCCATCCATTATAGCTAGTTTTCTCAACATGGAGCTGTTACTTATTGTAACTACCTAGATTCCTCACAGTCCTGGGTAAACACCAGTCCCATACTGGCCAAAATTCCAGAGAAAATTACTTCCCCCATGGGGATCTCATCGGTCAGCAATCAAAATCTTATAATTCAATGGCTTTTTGCATTATTTAATAAACAAAGGCATCGTCAGCGTGCTGTTAAAGTCCTATAACTCCAAGTTGATTTTGCTCCTATTTATTAATGATTACAAAAACCATGCATTTCCTCAATTATTAACCTCAGACCAAAAAAACTCAAATCTCTGGTAGGGAGAAATAGAGAGGTTTAGTGTGCTTTAATCTCAGACTAAAAAACCTTGCACCTCCTGCAAGTGCAGTTAAAAGGGTTTTTTTTTTCTCCTGAAAATCTTTTTTTCAATTCTGGAGTTGAGGTTTTGATTGCCGGCTTATGGTAGGTCCTATGATGAAAGTTAAAAATTAAATTGTACCTGTTGATAGGTGCCGTTGTCCTCAACTTTGTTAAAATATTATATATAAAATTAACTGGAGCGCTTTCAGAAAGTTATCTTCCATCTTCTGCAGGTTGAGTTTCCGCTATTTGTTGTTGTTGTGTACGGTGATGTTAGTCTCCAACTGTTTATAGCAGCAACTGACTTGTTTTTGATGATCTCGTACACAACAACAAATAACGGAAACTCAACCTGCAGAAGACGGAAGATAACTTTCCGAAAGTGCTCCAGTTAATTTTATATACAATATTTTAACAAAGTTGAGGACGACGGCACCTACCAACAGATACAATTTAATTTTTTATTTCATCATATGACTTCACCTCAATGGAATTTGATATGAATTTTACTAGTATTGATATGGTATGTCCTGTAGTTCTGCACCAAGGCATGATGCTTTAAGCTGCTCGGCTATGGTGTGGAACTCTTACTAGAAGCAACCCTGTTGTAATGTGAATTGAAATTCACTACTATGGGTACATGGAGAATTATAAAAGAGAGAAAGATTTGTGTGTGTTTGTGGATTGTCTGAGTAGCTCAAGTGGTAAGAGCACCAGCCCATAAAGCTATAGATATTAAGTTTAAATCCCGGTCCAGGCAAACATTTTATCTCTTTAGTCATTTTACACTTGTTTGTGGACACACTGTAGGGCAGTTGGTTAAAGTAATATGCTACATGCTAAAAAGGTCAGGAGTTCAAGTCCTGGTGGGGTCAGGATTTTTAATCTGGTCTAAAAACCTCCAGCAGTACCATGGCCCTTGGGTTGAACGAGTCTCTAAAAGAAATGAGTACCAAATGTTAAAGTGGCTATACAGGGCTGACATGTTGTGCTGATTGTCTAGAAAGCTGAGAGCCTCTCACTATCCCGAGAGCCTCCTAAGATCTGTGGGTCTTCACTTTACCTTTTTATTATACTTGTTTGTCAAAACTGTTTGTAATTTCTGATGTATTATTTGCACTTCAACACATAAATTAAGCATTAAAATACTTTATCACCTCACCTCATATTTTGTTTTCTTTTTAGACCGGTTTTGTAATAATAATTATTCCATCTTCAGTGTTTTCATTAGATATCCAGAACAAATGTGGCTTCATGTCTATACAGATGGGTCACTAATGAATACAGAAGCAGGAGCAGGAATAATGTGTAAACTCTTCTCATTTTACATCTCTCTTGGGAAATATACAACATATTATGACGGTGAACTACAAGCAATACTTACAGCCCTACAACATATCAATTCCTTCCAAAATGCTGTAATACTTTCTGACTCTAGCTTAGCCATAATGGTGCTAACACACAACCAGACAATCCAGGACCATAGAATAATAGAAGCCAAAAATTGCATCAGGATGTTGAAAAATCTAAACAGAAATGTTGTTCTACAATGGATTCCAGCACATTGTGGCGCGGAAGGTAATGAGAAGGCTGATATGCTTGCACTCATCCAACAGAGTAAGATCAATTACCTATCTCACAAATCAGTACAACTCTACACCAAAATGAAAATAAAATCCCATATAGCCAAACAACAAAATCCAATGTGAAACCAAGATATGGAAGACATTACTAGAACCAGATACAATACCAAACAGCCCCCGTTGCATCATTTCGTCTTGAAACTGGTCATGATAGCTTGGCAGCACATCTACATAGAATTAAGCTACTAGACTCTCCACACTGCATAGTATGCAAGGACACAAATAGGATAATGAACAAGGATCACTTGATGTTCTGCGCTGATCTTCAGAAAATAGTTGGAACACCATTCCAAACTGCTGAATATTATTGGGAAGCGAATGATGACAAATCAAGAGCTTCACAACATTTGAATACTACTACTACTACTACTGTTTTCATGACTGTTGTTCTTTCATGGCAATGTACTATTTCTTCCTCCATCTGTTTGTTGGTAGACCAATGAATATCCAAACAAATCACATTCCCTCAGAATAACAAATTTAATTTTTTTTTAAAAAATCTACAAATATGAGGTGAGTAGTGCATATCTATATTTTTTTTTTGAAGAGAAAAATGTTTGCTTAGACCGAGACTCGAACCCGGGACCCTTGGCTTTCCGGGCCAAGTGCTCTACCAACTGAGCTACCGAGGCGAGTTGCGATCTAGACGCAAATTTTTCTCTTATATAAGGCGAAAAATTTTTCCCTTCAAAAAAATATAATTTATCCTTCAATGAGAAGTGCTAAATCAATAATAAAATCGTCAGTGCATATCTAACTCATATTATCTAATTAATTTCTCCTTAATGAATTTTGAAATTCCCAGGAACATGATATGATTTGGAGATTCAACTGTCTACCAAAAGATGGTAGCTGATGATAACATTCCACAACAATATATTACTAATATCTTCAACATCTATAAAGATTAAGGTAGAATATACCTCATAGTGAGAATTCCTAAAATAAGTATCTATAAAGATAATGAAATCTCTGTTAAACAAGATGGCAAACTATCTTCTTGGAAAAAGATCAACACTGGAGTAAGACAGGGATGTGGACTTTCACCGGTGCTTTTCATTATATATATGAACAGAATAATAAACAAATGGAGGAAAACACAACGGGGATATATACCCATCAATAGGAACCTCAAACTCGATGCTATTCTTTTTGCAGACAATTTAGCACTTCTACGACTTTCCGAAAATGATTTGCAACAATCAATTTATAATTTACAAAAAAATAGCTGCCAAATTTAATATGGAAATATCAATTAACAAAACAAAAATTATGGCATTTCATGGGAAGGACCAAAAGACAACATGAAAGCAGAATAACGGCTTGTGAAATGAGATTTATGCACAGAACAGCGGGTTACACCATATGGGATCGGAAAAGGAACACCAATATCTTAAAAGAATTGAAGACTACACCAATTTTGGAATATATTAAGCAGTACCAACTAAATTTGAAACACCATCTTGAAAGAACGAGTTCAAATCGGATCCCCAAAGCTGTTTATAATTATATACCAAGAGGACGAAGATCTCTGGGCCATCCTACGAAACGCTGGAGGAAAAATTTTCTATAGGATCGTAACAGGCCTTGGCCTAATACTCGGAAGGAAGAAGAAGAAGAAGAAGAAGGACCAAAAGATGGAGGAAGCAAATTGTTTTTCAAATTCTTGAATTTCTTCTTTTATAGGTAAAGGTGTCCACTGCTGTGGTCTCGAGGTAGCATGCTGCCTTGTCATACAGCAGGTCTGGGTTTGATTCCTGGTCTGGACAGGCTCGTGGGTGAGGTTTTTTTGGGGTTTTTCCTCACCTGTAAGACAAATGTCAAGAAGCTTATGGCCCAATGGTTCTCAAAAATCATCTGGCCATCATCATCACCCTTATCATTATCATCATCATCCTTCACTGGTGTGGAAAGTAATGGGAAGTTAGCACACCTATAATTTCCTAGTAAAGCTGCAAAGCATAGCATGGAAATGCTATGATTGCAGTGAAAGATCTGCCCTCGGACAGAATTATTATAGAATAGAATAGGTTAAGGCAAAGTGGTTCCATTACAGGACATAGGAGACCCTTGGGTTAGTAGGAAGGCTCCCACATTTTCTAGGCAATCGGCACTTGATATCAGCCCAGTGTGATGGCCGTCTTACCCCCAGAACAAGCATATGGTACTCATTTCCATTAGAGGATGAGTTAACCCCAGGCTATGGTGCCATCAGAAGGTTTGGGTCAGTTTATAAATCCTGACCCCATTGCAAATCGAACCCTTAATCTTCCAGTTTATAGCATATTGCCTTAATCAACTACGCTATGGCGTGTTCCCTTCTTCTTTTATAGAAGTTTTAATTTTTACCAAATAATTTTTACCAAAATAATTGTCATATATTACAGGAAATATTTTTAATTTAAAACTTTTTTTAAAATGTGTTATTGTTTATTAAATTTTAACTTGAATTTAATATGAATCACCCGACACAACAATCATGAAAATACTGAAGATGGAATAATTATAATTCCAAAACTGGTCTAGAAAGAAGATAAAATACGAGGTAAAGCTATTTAATATTTAATATAAATCCCATAGTGTTACTTCCTATAAAGTTAACATTAAGTAGCATTGTCCGTATACAGAGAATGCACCGAGCGACATTAGAAGTTTATTTAACTTTCATAGGGAAAGAACACTATGAGGTTTAATTTAAGAATTAAATTAATGTTTTTATTACCTCACCTCATATCCTTTTTCTTCTATACTGCAGTTTCAGAGCTTATCTCCATCATCAGTAGCCTCTGGTCAACCGGTGTTATGTCGTTTCTTGGCGGTTTTCTTCTTACTTCTATTGGTGGACCAATGAACCTCTGGATCAGGTCAAAATTTGCGGGAGTTTCGAAATTCATGAGTTTATCTTTCTTGTTTTTTTGGATGTGGATTTTTTCCCAGACAGTCTGGGAAATTCATGAGTTTATCTTTCTTTTTTTTTTTGGATGTGGATTTTTTCCAGACAGTCTGCGAAAAAATCCACATCCAAAAAAACAAGAAAGATAAACTCATGAATTTCGAAACTCCCGCAAATTTTGACCTGATCCAGAGGTTCATTGGTCCACCAATAGAAGTAAGAAGAAAACCGCCAAGAAACGACATAACACCGGTTGACCAGAGGCTACTGATGATGGAGATAAGCTCTGAAACTGCAGTATAGAAGAAAAAGGATATGAGGTGAGGTAATAAAAACATTAATTTAATTCTGACATTAGAAGTTCTTCATATGTTGCAATTCTTCCAGTCACCTGCTCTATTTATAAATATACAGCATTTAAAATAAAATTTTTTCCAGTTCCCTTCATACCTTGTCTTCTAATTAACCTTAGTGGTTACATCTTCAGTAGTTACATGACTCCAGGAGCACTGCTTCTTACACTAAGGTATAATAAGAAGACAGGATATGACGTGAGGTGGAAAGAATTTTATTTTAAATTAAACCTCACAGTAATAATTAATAAATTACAATGAGAAATAACATTATGAGGTTCTTATTAATAAATAAGGTGTACCCTAATAACTTCTTGTGTTCTATTTGAACATGTTTTGATATTAAATACACAGTGATTCAGAAATATGGCTATATGTTTGATCACATTTTGTGATGAAAATATTATTATTAAAGGAAATATGATGTTATCATTGGAAAGGGAATCCTTCAAATTACAACAATATAACAAAACAAAACAAATCACTGCTCACTTGCAGCTTGATTTTTGTGGGCAACGTCGAACGCCTCCACAATTCTCTTCGTTGTTTCTGCATCCGTGATAATGTGAGGCCTTCCAGGAGGTTTGATTTTCTGCATCCTTCTCGTTTCCAGCAGTCGTTTTCTCCACTTCCCCACAGTCGACGGCTGCAATGCTACGTTAAACTCACGTCTTGCCCGTCTTGCGGCCTCACGATCATTAGCATGTGTTATTGCCCATGCAGCAATTGCAATTTGCTGTTGCATATTCAACGCCATTTTGACTAATGACGTAAGTTCTACACTATTTTGTTTTATTCTTCTTTCTTCTTCTTCCTTCCAAGTATAAGGCCGAGACCTGTTACGATCCTATAGAAAATTTTCCCTTATTGGAAATTCTCGTATAAGACTTGAAAGCATAATAATAGTCCCTTCGATTGGTTGCTGGCCAAAGGAAGGCAAGACCAGTGATGGGGCTGCCATCTTATAGCCTCTGGTCAGGCTTTTCTGGAGAAGAAAAGAAAATAAAGGAAAGAAGAAATGGAAGAAAGGAAGGACTCCCTAGACCCTCGGATGCCCTAATAGCGTCGGGGTCGAAAAAACAAGAGTTAACCAAGAGAGGTTAGATAGTAAAGTTAAAAGAGTGCAAAACACAAGTAAGTGGAAGAAATGTTTTGCACAGCTTGGGCACCTTGTGGTCCATTGTTGTAATTTGAATAATTGCCTTTCCAACGGTAATTCCTGTAATGGTAATATTTTCATCAAACAACGCGATCAAACATATAGCCATATTTATGATTCACCCTGTACCTGTAGGAAATAACACTATGAGGTTTATTTTAATTATTGATGAGTTGTATATTTTCACTCACCTCATATTTCTTGATTTTTATGTAGACTAGTTTTGTCGCTTCTGTGTGACATTCTCGATGCATTACCAACTGTTGCCTTGCAGTTGTCCTTCCCGCAAGTTGATTTCTGCTCCCTCTGTTGGCTGACCAATGAACATCCAAATCAATTTTTCTTCTCTCTTTCACTGGGAATCTTAAAATTGATGTGGAAATTCATCGGTCAGCCAGCAGAGGGAACAGAATCAACTTGCAGGAAGGACAACCACAAGGCAACAGTTGTAATGCATTGACAATGTCGCACAGAAGCAACGAAACTAGTCTGCATAAAAATCATGAAATATGAGGTAATCAAAATATACAACTCATCAATAATGTTTTGATGTGTCATCCATACCAGAACAGCCTGTAAAAGTTGATGATGGTATGCATGGCATATTGAAACATGTTCAAATAGAACACAACAATTTATGAGGTAAGATGACTCCGGATTCACCTTATTTATTCCCAGAAAGGTTCAATAAACAGCATTTAATTATCCATCGAATTGAATAAGAGCGTAATCTCCAGTTATTAGCCACTTCTCAGACTTTGCAGCCGTGGCTTCAGCTTGGCCAGGTTTTAACCCACAAATTAAATCTGCCTTTATTGTGCGCAAAGTGACTAGTGGAGCTGGGTGAAAACCTTGTAGAGCATTTGAAAAACTTTCTGTTGGAGCCCAATTTGTTTCACCTAAAAGTTTACGATAATTGAGATCACCCTTGAAAATGATAAGTGTAGCATCACTAAGTTTGTCGTACAACTGATGATCTGCTGTCTTCATTTCACTATAAACATGAGGTAACGTCCAAAAATCTCCAACTTCTATGTACCACTTTTTCAAATTTAAGTGTTCTTCCCATCTGTTTGCAAGATCTGCCAAGTTTGGATATTCATTTGAGAACTCCAACAGTTTATGCCTCATCCAGTGAAAATCTTTCTCCATTGTGTCAGATATAAACCAGGGCATCGTCTTTACATAAAAACGAATCTTAGTAGCAAGAGAAAAAGCACACAGGGTATCTGCCAGGCACATATCAGCAAACAGCTCATAACCTGCATTGTCAGCGACGATATCTGTAAGTAAATCATTTTTATATTATTTTGTTTTACAATTGATGGATGTATGAAGTATATTAAGTCTAAAAAGTTGATAAAGTTATGTAGGTGGGAAATAACACTATAAAAAACATCTTACCAATTGTTATTGATTCACGATGTTTGGCTGCAGCTTCCAATACTGACCACATTTTTTCGGATTCATCCACTAAAACATGGTCACTTAGAAGTTGTATATTTTTTAAGGGATCATTTTCTTCAGGAAGTTCAGAACCTACTGGGCGAGACAGATCATACTGATTTCCCCATAATGCTACCTGTAATAACAATCATTAGGTATTACTAAATTTTCAGTTCTATTAAATTAATATTGGGAAGCTAAAGCTATTACTATGATAGAAATAAGTAAATTAATAAACACAATTAAATTATTGTAAATCAATGGTAAAGAGAAAAATTTTTGCCTGAACCAGGAATCGAACCCCGAACCTTTAGCTTCTTTAAGTTTTAGCTTCCCAATATTAATTTAATAAATAATGCTATAGCTGCGTGGAGTCCCTTCATGTCTTCTTCAGGTAGAAGTCATTCATTGTGTATTTGTGAATGATGATTCATTGCAATTGAATGTGGGGCCAGTAGAGTAAAGGTAAAGGAAGGATTTCTGCTTGGATGGGAATGAAGCCTGGATTAGCTCAATGGACAGAGCATTAGCACGGAAAGCTAAAGGTTCGGGGTTCGATTCCCGGTTCAGGCAAACATTTTTCTCTTTACCATTGATTTACAACATGTTAAATTATTACCTTAATTAACTTCATAACTACTTTCTTCATTTCACTTGATGGAAATCTTTTTACACCATGTGCCTGTAGTTGTTGTAAAACATAATCACCAAGAATAGCCATAGCATCAACGGAACTATGGAATGCTTCCTCTTTACTTTTACGGAATGGATCAAACGTTTTCAAACTTGAGCTATGGAATAAATATACAAACAAGATAAAAAAAACAAATGCAATAATACCAATTAATCAAATAATTGATAGGAAATAACAGTAAATACTGAAGATGGAAGTAATACTATACTTTTGAAAGCCGGTATCGTGAAGACACGCAACTTTGTGAGGTGAGATGTTAAAACATTTTCTCCAACTCATTTATTAATATAAATACCTCATAGTGTTTCCTCCCACTGTAAATTTAATTAAACAACAAAATCTAATTGAGACAATGGTCTCTGAAATGTGTCCAGATGAAAAAAATACAACACGAGGTGAGATGAATATTTCTGATTCAGTCTCATAATAAATTTAAACCACTCATTCACCTGAAAACAGATGTATTACCTTAGTTCAAATGTTTCACGAATTCTTCTATACATGTAGCATTCTGCATAAATCCATGAAGTACGAAACCATCGGGGTACTTCACCTTCCCTATCAGTTTCTCTTTCATAATATGCATTCCAGGCTGGAACATCAGATCCATCTGATGTCAGCAACTGAAACGGCTTATTGGTTTGCAATTCATTTTTTAATTTTGAAAATTGCCCAATCACTTCTTTTATTTCTTCTTTTGCTAACTAAAACATGAGAAAAAAATAACAGGCATTAACAAATATTAATTATATTATTTAAGTCTGATCACCTTACCTCAATATTAATGTTGATTTGTTCTTGAACATGTTTCAAAACAATTCTGTTTTATCGTCAGCTTGTCCAGACTGGTTTTATTTATGTTGCATTATGTTGCACAACCTGGATGTCGATATCAGCTCCAACCATGTTCAAGGACAAATCAACATTAATATTGAGGTGAGATGATCAGACTAAAAATAATATAATTAAAAGAACCTCAAAATATCACTTCCTAAAGTTAAATATTAATTAACAAATATTCTAAAAATAAATATTTATTTCATAATTTATTTCATTCAATCTTAGGTTTTACAATGTGTTGATATATTCCTGTACTCATTTCAAGATTCTAAAGTCAATCTCCATTCCTCTCTATTTTTCCATGTCCCAACCTCCCAAGTTTCTTTCTTTCAGAGTTCTGATTATTCCTTATGTTGATATAAGTTTTGGTCTTCTCCTCTTCCTTCATCCTGTTGGATTCTAATCATAAATCTTGTTTGGTAATCTATATTCTGTCATATATTTCCATATATCAAATTATTGTAATTGTCACTTTTATCATTAATTTAACACTTCTCACTGACGGATAAATTACATTTGAAGAGAAAAATTATATACTCAGACTGGGGTTTGAACCCAGAACCTTTGGCTTTCTAGGCCAATGCACTACCACTGACCTATCTGAGAAACTCCAATCTAAATGCAAATTTTTCTCTTATACACTGTTAATTCCCAATTACCAAATGCAAATGGCAGCTTCTTAACAGTATTAACAGCATATAAGAGAAAAATTTGCATTTAGATTGGAGTTTCTCAGGTAGCTCAGCGGTAGAGCATTGGGCTAGAAAGCCTAAGGTCCTGGATTTAAACCCCAGTCTGATCGTATAATTTTTCTCTTCAAATACATCTTAATTGTGTTGTTTTGATAGTTTCTACCAGGGATCTTCGCAGTTTCGCATTTTCCCTTAAAACATTGCTGTATTTATAAAATTTTCTCTTTTATCAAAATCCTTGCTAATCATTGTCAGAAGTCTATTTCTGTCTAATGCAATTACTCTATTGTTCTTGCTTTCAAAACCTATGTTTCTGAGCCACATGCTATTATATTTTTGACAACTATATATACATATATTTTTTTAGTCCACTGCTGTGGTCTCGAGGTAGCGTGCTGCCTTGTCATGCAGCGGGCCCGGGTTCGATCCCGGTCAGGGCAGTTTTTCTGGGTGAGGTTTTTATTGGGGTTTTTCCTCACCTGTAAGACAAATGTCAGGAAAACTTTAAGGCCCAAACGGTTCCTGAAATCATATGGCCATCATCATCATCATCATCATCATCATCATCTTTCACCAGTGTGGAAAGCAACAGGAAGCTACCACATCTACAATTCCCTAGTAAAGCTGCAAGCATAGCATGCAAATGCTATGATTGCAGTGAAGGACCTGCCTTCAGGCAGAATTACTATGGATGGATGGATGGATATCATTTTTATAATTCAGTACTTTTCTTAAAAGTAGAAGAAACTGATTATTTCATCATCATCATCATAGTACATTCACGAATTTAGGCCATTTGTTGACCTGTTTCGGCCTCAAGAGAAACACCATCCAGAAGTCTTTTGAGTGGACGTCCTGGTCTTCTTCTTCCTGCAGGTTGATATCTTAACATTAGTTTGGGTATTCTGTGATCTTCCATTCGATGAACATGTTGTATCCATCTTGACTTATAATCAGAAATTTTGTTTTCTAAAGGTTCCATGTGTAATTCTTCTAAGATGTCTTCATTTTTTTTGTGATCTAGTAGTGTGTATCCTGCAGTCCTCCGAAGATATCTCATTTCAGCAGATCTAAGTCTCTGTATATCCTTCTGTTTCAACGTCCATACTTCGCTACCATACAAAAGAGTTGGAAGAGCCAGTGTTTTATACACTTTCAGTCTTGAATGCTTTTGGAACTAACTGTGGCTTGAAGATAGAATTTATTAACCCTAAAATTCTTAAAAATTTAGATATTTTTGCATTTACATCCTTTTCTTCTTCATATGAGATATTGCATCCTAGATATGTAAAATTATTCACCTGCTCCAAAATTTTATTGTCCAGTACAATTTTACTTCTGGCAGGATCTACACCTTGAAATGCCATAATTTTTGTTTTTTCTGTAGATATCTTTAATCCATATTCTTCTGTAATTTTGTTAAGTTCATACAGACCTTTCTGTAGATTATCTTCGGAATTTGCTATTATTATTTGGTCATCTGCAAACAATAGGGTGTTTAATTTTCTATTTTCTGATATTCTTATTCCAAATTTATATGTTTTGTTCCAGCAACATATTACTTCATTGATATAAATTGCAAAGAGTGTTGGGGATAGGGGGCAGCCTTGTCTCACACCACGATTTATAATTCCTTCTTCAGAAAATCTGTTATTTAATTTAATCTTTATGGTGTTGTCTTTGTAAATATTTTGTATGTTCTGCCGAAGTAAATTTGGTATATTTCTGTCTTCCAATATATTTAAAAATTACAATCAATAATCTTGCTTGTGGTACTTCATGGGTGTGAAACACGGTGTGTCACTTTAAAGGAAAGTAAACATGAACCGAAAGTGTGATTTTCGGTTCACTACTGTAGTGTCGTAATCCTCCCTGGACAGTAAGATTCGTGAACTATGCCAATATCCTTTCTCTATGCATCTACCCCCACTCTCCCTTTTTGCCTCTCCTGTTGCGCTGTTTGTGCGGCGCATCTCCCCTTCTACCTCGGAACGCTCAAATACACTATGCACAGCGAGAACGTTATCATTCAATCATTCATTCATTCATTCATGTTTTGGATCGGAACTTTAAGTTGACAAGGTCGTCTGGAGCCGCGAGCGGCGGAGTTTAAGTTGGTCCTGAAGACCGGGGAAAGCCACCCTGGCTTGGACTATAGTATGAATGTGGTGTGAGGTATGATATGGTTTTTTGTCATGTAAAAGCATTATTATTTATTTACTTTTGTTGAATGATCAAATGTTTATCTTTGTTATGTTTTTACTTCAGACGTCTTGTTTACATTAAATATCATTTTTATACTTATCCAATCTAATGATCAAGTGATTTATGTGCATGTTGCTGTTTGGTATTCCTGTACTGAAACTCACTTATTTAGGAGATCATTCTAGCTCCCTTTATTTTTCCGTCTAGCTTTCATGATTAATAATTATAATGAAAACATTCATTTTAAGTTACTCTGGCGTTTTGAGAACTATTATTGATTCATGCTTAAGTGCTTAGGAAAGAAAGATGAATCAATCTTTGCCTCCTATGGGCCCGGGGCAAAGCTTTGTGATTAATAACCTTGGATGTAATGAAATCTACGCTAGTAGAAGCAACGGAAACAAAAAGACGATCTACTCAGCAACAAAAAGTAGCAGGCAGCGAGGTTACAACCCGCACAAACAAGTTAAAAGTATGCTAAAGTAGGAACCTAAGACAAATATTCCATTTGATAAGGAATGAGAATGGAGGAAGCTTCACAACAGGATTTATGATTATCCTAATATTGTCATGGCTACTGAGGCTAGGAGATTGAGAAGGGCAGATCATGTCGCTCAAATGAGTGGCAGTAAGATTCCTTTCAAATTTTTTATTGGGAAACCCTTGGGGGAAAAGACCATTAGGAAGGGCTAAACATACATGGGAAGATAATATTTGGATGGATCATAGGAAAACGGTTATTAGAGATTTGAAATAGTTTGTGGAGGCAGCCAGTGAAGGACCATATTAGATTTGGCATTAATTGTACAGGCTTTATAAGTCACAGATTTACAACCTTTAGCTTCTTAATGTTAATTTAATAAATTTATTATAGGACATCATGCTTACCTCACCAAATTCATCTATTATTTTATCCTTGTCTCTTACTAAAAGATCTATCACATTTGTTATTGTAATAGGAAGTCGATCTCGGACTGTAATGTAAGCAAAACTCCTACAAAATTAAAGAAGCACAATTAATAATCTCATTAAAAAGATTACTCACTGATGTATTTACACTGCAGTCACTGATTCTCCGGCCTTGACATTTTCACGACAGTGTTGCCAATATGAATATTCAGTGGGAGTGGCCGCTTTATGTATGCAGTTATCAGACATACAGCTGACAACATCTCAGCAATTTCAAACCTTACTAGCGTGCTATATCTGCATCAAGAGCAGTGATTGGTTGTGGCAAACGTTCACTCCCACTACAACCATTTTCTTATTGGCAGTAGAGGGTTGAGTTCTTCCTTTACCCCTCGTACAACCTTAACTTCAGAGCTGGAGAATCGGCGGCTAAGGTATAGTAATAATAGTATATTTCAGGGTATCCTGGATATTCACCATGGAGCCAGGTATATAACAAGGGAACTGTCAACCCTGCATGCCAAAACCTACCTTGAAATTTCTCCCAGAGAAGCCTTGTGATATATCAATGCCATGTTCAAGAAAAACCTGCCATTTTTAACTTCAAGGTACTAAAATCCAGCACCAAATCTATCATATTGAACTTTTATAGGAATAAATCACTATGAGGTTTAATTTAAGATAAATTAAAATGTTTCATACCTCTCCTCATAATTAATCTTCTAAGTAGATTGCGATTTCAGGGTCTTGGCAACCCCATCCTCAGTACACTTATGCCAACTGATGTCATGTCGATTGGAAGAACTTCTCCTTCCCTCAGTTGGTGGACCAATGAACCTCCGGATCAGGTCAAAATCCGCAGGAATTTCGAAGTTCATAAGTTTTTCTTTCTTGTTTTTCTGAATGTGGATGTTTTCCCAAACCTTGAGTGCCTTTTGTTTATCAATTTGTTTAATTAGACTGGCTTTTGATTCAATTATATGTTTTTCGGACCAAGCATGAGCAGCTACTGCTGACTTTTCCACTTCTCTATTTTTGACATTTGTAAGATGTTCTTTCACACATGTTTTGAAATTTCTTTCTGTTTTTCTCATATAAATTTTGTTGCAATCCCTGCACGAGTCCACCGCTGTGGTCTCGAGGTAGGGTGCTGCCTTCTCATGCAGCGGGCCTGGGTTTGATCCCTGGTCGGGGCAGTTTTTCTGGGTGAGGTTTTTATTGGGGTTTTTCCTCACCTATAAGACAAATGTCAGGAAAACTTTAAGGTCCAAATGGTCCCCGAAATCATATGGCCATCATCATCATCATCCTTCACCGGTGTGGAGAGCAACGGGAAGCTACCACACCTACAATTCCCTAGTAAAGCTGCAAGCATAGAATGAAAATGCTATGATTGGAGTGAAGGACCTGCCTTCGGGCAGAATTACTATGGATGGATGGATCCCTGCATTTGATCTGATAAATTCCTGATTTGTTTTTTTTTTTCATTTTTATTGGTTTTAATTATCCTATTTAAGCTGTATTCGTTCTTTGGTGCCAATTTTATATTAAACTTTTTGAAAATTTTTTGAAACTTGTGGTGTTTCAATGGACGGTAAGTAATTTCCTGAATTTTATTTTTTCTTCTGTTTGTTTTATAAGTTTCTGAAATTGCAATCTACTTAGAAGATTATGAGGGGAGGTACGAAATATTTTAATTTATCTTATACCAAATCTCTCATTTAAATTACAAGGAAGTAATACAACTCCTGACTTGGTGAAATGGATAATCCTCACAGCGCATCCCGCCACACTACAACCACTTTACTCAAGCAGGGAGTCTATCTGCTCCATTCAGTGGATTCTGGCCTCGATTTCTGTCTTTTGCAGTTAAAAAATGGCAGATTTTTTTAGCATAGCCTTAGTTCATCACAACGCTTCTCTGGAAGGAATTTCCAGGTAAGTTTCGGCGTGCAGTGGTTGTTCCCTTGTTAAATAATAAGTGTGCACTGGCTCCATGGCAAACACCTTGGAGACCACGGGTTAGCATTTTTATTAAAGACACTCATTAACAGCTAAAGTCCTTCAAGTTGCAATCAAAGCTGGGCATGAAAGAGTAAACTAAATTTGTTCAGAGATCAGTTTTCAGGCTTAAGGTTCTTTTAAGTAACTCCTTGTGAGATATGTCTAGAAAAATCTTGGCCTACTAGCCAGTGCTGGCCTCACATGTATACATACAAATGTGGATAATCATCCAGCTAGTATAGGGATAACACGTGATCAGCACATCGAGTCAGTCAGCCGTTATAGCTGATTTCTCAACCTGGAGCTGCTACTTATTGCAGCTACCCAAATTCCTCAAGATGCTTGGTCCCATACTGGCCAAAATTCCATGAGGTAATTTCTTTTTCCACGGGGATTCAAATCAGCACCATGAGCCTCAGCTCTGCGCCAAAACATAATGCTTTAGACCAACTGGCTACAGTCTGGGTCCTTTACACTCCATAAATGTATGACACAGGACTTTCTTTATGAAGGAAGTCAGCTCAAGATTTTTATGCCCTTGAAAAATGCATTGACCTTAGCTGCAAAGTTCAGAAGAAGAGGCAACATGGTAACTACTATTCATCAGGACTGACAGACATCAGTGGTTCCTTATATCAAAGCACTCCTGAAACAACCTGTGTAGTTCTGTTCCACTCTATATAAGATTAGGATGAGTTATTTTGTTAGCTTTTTAGGATAATATCAAGGAAATGCAGCCCACTCACTGCATGCTACAACAGATCACAGGTTGTAAACTATCTCAAATACTATTCATTAGATGACATACATATGTGTGTGAAGCCAACATCTTTTTATTTTATTTGATTTGCTTACTAAGTAGTACTGGTAGATAATTATTATTTTTTATTACATAAATTATGTCAATTTTTTTTCATAATATGCGACGTAGTTGAGCTGGAATGACATGTTTTGGAGTTTGCTAATGTGTCCCCCTTTGTGGGATTGTCTTGAAAATTACTCGTTGTACTAGAGTAATGAAATATATAGAAATCTGCATTAATTTGGACCGATTGGTTTTCTTATTTTCGAGAAGTTTGTAGAGGCAAGTATGCAAAATGATTACATGTTACATTTCTTTACATTTTGGTATAACACTGAAAAATGAACAAATTACCACAGCAGATTTTAGTTATCAACCTGAGGTAACTATATATATATATATATATATATGTGTGTGTGTGTGTTGTATTGTAGATTTTTGTGTAGGTTTTCCGCATCATGGATTCAATGTTGGACTCTGGTCGCTGATGTTTGAATCAGCGTCCAGAGGCCAATCTTGAATACATGACACAGAAAACCGAAGAAACATTTCATAATCATACATATATATATATATAGTTGTTGGGGGGGGGGGAGTGTGAAAAGTAGGGAAAAGAGAATTTAACATAAATATAGCCTAAAATTGTGGCAAATAGACCTACATAATTTCCTTACTTTTCAATAAATCTGGGAAGTTAGATTGTGATTTGGGGTAGATTAGCTACATTTAGTTAAAGTTATAAATTTTTTTTTTAATGCTTGTTGTCATACTGAATGATAAAATTATTCTGGAATTTGTTTGTATTACTTTAAAAAATGGATGTATCACACGTAACATTGGTAATTTTGTAAAAAGGGCTGCTTCTCTTTAACTGTAACATAGTGATGTCACTTGTCATTAAAGGTCACAGCAAATGTGAGGTTAGATATGGCAGATGTATTTTCTAGATAATTCAAAATCCTCTTATATGTATCGTATAATCATGAAGAGTATATTTCTTTGTTAGATAATATTTTCGTTTTCCGAAGATATGGCTATGCCAGACATTCAAGCAACTTTATTTGTGAAAAAAAACCAAAGTTCCATATCTGCGTTTACTTTAAAGGACGATAATATAATAATAATACCTTTTATATTTTGCAGATAATACCTCATTTGTAGGAGTAACAATGTCAACTACTTCGTCAGTAAAAGACAACTTTTTCAACATTTTGTTGAATTGTCAACTAGGGCTACAAACTATTTTATGTCAGGACAATTTTTTGACGTAAGTGATAATGTACCTAACCAAAGCTCATGTTATTTTCTGTTCACACCATATACACACTTCTTGTAACTTCCAAATGACACCATTAAACGATATTACGTTAATACCAGCAAAAAGTACACATTGTTATCGACTTAGCTGAAATAATGAGATCACTATTTTTACCAGCTAAAATAATGTTGGCAATAGATCTAAAAAAATTGTTGGTTGTCCTGGGTCCTGATATTGCAATCAGCTGTTTCGAGCTAGACGTTTCGTCTACTTAATTTCTTTGGTATAAATTCGTAACTTTGGTTTATGGAACCCGTAGATTAATGCCACATCCACTAAGACTTTACTCTAGTTCGTATCCTCAGCCGGATGAACACAGTTTCCTAAGATCCATCCGAATCCCACCCTATAAAGCGGTTTAAGGCTTCATGCTACGGTTCTTGCACTAATTCAAGTCTCCAAACGAAAATAAATTTACTCTTGAAATTTCGGTCAGTATGGTATCGCCCCCCCCCCTCCCAAATGTTAATGAATTTACGAATCTACAATATATAGTATCTCCATATTGAGAAACCAACTAACGGCTGGGGACCTGATATGTTGACCACGTCACCTGTATACTGGCTGATCATTTATTTTTATGTGGATGTGAGACCAGCAGCCGGAAGTAGATAAGGGCCCTCTGGGCTTGTCAACCCACAAAATTTAAGACCCATTCAAATATTCTTTAACCTAAGACTAATATCGTTTATTTTATTCAATGGTAACATAATTAGTGTCACCATTCAAATCTGGATACATTTTACTCTGATTCCTCTTTTTCAGGATTGAGGTTCTTTTATGTCATAAATCTACAACATGGGACTCATGACTTTAGTTTCCTTTCATATTATATTTGAAGAGAAAAATATATGCTCAGACTGGGGTTTGAACCCAGGACTTCCACTTTCTATGTGAATGCATACCGAGCTATCTGAGAAACTGCAATCTAAACGCAAACGTTTCTCTTACTTATGCTGTTCTTTTCATATATCTCAAAGATAATAAACTGAAACAAAACTCCATCAAATAATTAGGGATTATCCTGGAAGACAGATTCAAATTTAACAAGCACATCAAGAACATGACTATGAGTCCTTTAGATTTGTCTATTTCATTAACTTTTCCTTTAATTCAATTTTGTGCATTACTGACCAAGCATAAGCACCTATTGCACATTTTTCTACTTCCCCATTTTTTACACATTTCTAAAGTGTGCCTTCATTGTAATATTAGTTTCTTTTTGTTTTTCCTGAGTAGATTTTTTCACAATCCCAACGTTTTATCTGACTATTTAACTCATGCCCCAAATGGGAGTATGACCAATCACATTTCAATGATTTTTTATTTACAACCAATCACAGTCGTGTTTCGCCTACAATTTACCAACTAAAGTTTATCATAATAAAGAAAGCACCTCCTTTTTAACATTCTGAATAGGTCAAAGCATTATTTTGCAATGACTGGCCCTCTAAGAAATACGGCTAACAGATTGTATATATAGTGCATGAATGTCAACAGTAAGCGCATGCGAGAGATAATATAAAAACATTTGTAACAATTGATTATACCACAAAAAAAACACTGTTTGCACTTTCTTAAATTATTTTCCAGGAAATGACGTTGCAGAAAAATATAATTGACATATTTACATCATAGGACATCAAATTAATTAATACCTATAATGTTGGTTATAAATTTCTCCACTAGGGTGCATTCTTACAATATTGCGATCCTTTGGCAATAAATAATATTATGATCTGGTTGCAGTGATGAACAAAGGAAGGAAATGAAGCGTACCAATCGTTTCTCATTGGTTTTCAAATATCGCCATTTACATTAAATATATAAATATTTTAAAATAACTATAGTTAAATAATGATTTGTGAGTAAACAGCTTAAGTTTATTCGTTAAATAGCCCCAACTAATACCACTCTTAATTTCCAAATTCTCTAGATAAATTGGAAATTACTCGTGGCATTACTTATGATAAATTCCTGAATTTTTGTTTTATGCAATATCTTATTCATTTAATGATTGTTAAAAGTTCAATATTTCATAGCTATCCAATGATAACAAAGACTCATCCCACAGCAGTATAAGGATTCAACTGAGAAATGTTTACCATAAGGAAACAGTTGACAGAACGCTAAATAAGTCGTGTAAAGAGATAATAACAGGAGATTAGCTGTTCACCAGGTAAACATTGTGCTGTATTGGTAAAATACCTTTGTCACTCTATCCTTTAGGTGACTTGAAAGCCAAACATGGGCCATCAATATCTTCAAGAAAGCCCATCCTTGAAAACTACTGCCAAAAGTGACCAATATTGGGAAGCTAGGGAACTAATGGAATAATAAGAAATGCATTAATCCTTTGTCATCAGAATAAAAAAGTTATTTTATAAAATAACAAATTAAAATATAAATACAGTGCAGAAACTTGGCAGTTGAATAAAAATTTGAGTTTAAAATGTATGTCTACTGAAATGGATTGTTTTAGACGCTCAACTAGACATTCTAAATTGGAAAAAATCAGAAATACAATCATCAGACAAGAAATGTAAGTCAAATATCCAATATTAGATTTTGTGAGATACAAACAACTAGAATGATATGGTCATATACATAGAATGCCAGAGACAAGATTATCCAGACAAGCTTTGGAATAGATTCCATCTGGGAAAGGAAAGAGAATTCAACCTAGATTTAAATGGATGTACGATATAAGAAGAGGTATAAGGGAGATAGGTTAGGAAGAGCTGGAATGGGAAGATAGAGAAGAATGGAGAAAGAAGATAAAAATAAAAAAAGGCTTTGGGCATAATAAGATGTTTTATTACACTGTAAACATGTTTAAAACAATATATAACTTCTTCACACTGACAGAAATGATACGTCACGTGATATAGAGAAAATATGTTTACGAAACTTTAAACATGTTTTTCTCAAAACTAATCTTTTGCATATATGCCCTTGCTATTCTAAGTGCCTCATATTATTGTTTATTTTTTATTATTTCACTCACCTCATACTTCATAATTCCGAGCAGACCCAGGGTTTCTTCACATCATTTGTGACATTCTCAATGCTATGTCACATTCACAATAATAAAAAATAAACAATATTAAAAAACCTCATAGTGTTATTTCCTATCTACATAACTTAATAAAGTTGCCTCATATTAGCTCATACATCTAAGTTTGGTTTCAAAGGTATGTCCTTTATTATCCAGAAACCAACTGTTGAGATTTCCATTGGAGCTCTGCACATCCCCACCCTCCGATGAGCTAATTTGAATTGAGATGTAAAGAAATTATTCAATTTCTTTGACAAAATACCTCTTGGTGTGACATCAATGTTGTGTGTAAAATACAAATCGCTTAATAAGTATAGTCTAGTTATTTTGACTCACCCCATATTTTTTTTTACATTCTGCAGACTATAGTTTCGTCGCATCTTGCAATATTGTCAATGCATTCTAATGGTTGTGTTTGCAGTTGTCATCCTGTAGGTTGATTTCTACTGCCTCTGTTGGCTGACTGATGAACTTCCAAATCAAATTTTTTTCCTCTTTCGTCGGGAATTTCAAAATTCACAGTTTTCTCCTTTTTCTTGTGGATGTAAATCTTCTCCCAAATTGTGAGTTCCTTAGATTTATATAACTGTTTCAGTAATTTGCCCTTGGTTTCAATTCACCTCAGCAGAAAAGGATGACCACAACTATGATGGAAGGACGTCACCATACCCCGGACTTGTAGTGAATGAACACGCAACAAGCTGCCAGCTTTCATGCGTAGAGGAAGAAGAAGAAGAAGAAGGTTTCAATTCTGTGTTTTTCTGACCATGCATGTGCAGGTACTGCAGACTTTTCTATTTCCCCATTTTTAACATTTCTAAGGTGTTCCTTCAATCTTGTATTCAAGTTCCTTTTTGTTTTTCCTATGTATATTTTTTCACAATCTTTACAATCAATCTGATTTATTGCCATCATCAATCTTTTCATTTTTGTTGGTTTTAATTAATTTATTCAAACTGTAATCATTTTTCAGTGCTAATTTAATGTTGGTTGGTATCTAATGTCGAGCACTTGATAATGAAATCATTCGCTCTCTTGCACTCCAATATTTAGCAGAAAGGCTGATCTCTTCTACAAAAGCTGGACAACGGAGGAGATGGTTTCTTTCCATATCTTCATTTAAATTGCAAAAAGGGCATTTAGGTGAATCTGTTATGCCAAGTCTGTGTAGGTGTTTATTCAGGCAGTCATGTCCCGTTAGCAGTCTGAATGTTGCTACTGCAGATTTTCTTTGTAATGTAGTAATGTTATAAGCTTGTAGATTTTTCCATTCCTTTCCAGTGCTATGTTTGGGTTATTTGTTAAGATTTGCATGGCAGTGATTGGTGTTGTTTTAACGGCTCCTGTTATCAGACGGAGGATTTGGTTCTGCAATTTATTAAGTTTTTCCACTTTTGTAGTTACTAGGATTTCTTCACAATAATGAAGTATAGGTTTTATGTACATTTGGTAGAAGGTGTTTAGAGTTTGTGTGTTAATTTAATGTTAAATTTACTGATTATTTTTTAATTTATTAAGTACTCAAGGATGGTATTGTAAATTTTCTGAATTTTTTACCAATTCAAAATAACTAACTCATAATAATTAAAAGAAACCTCAAAATGTTACTTCCTACAAATATTAAATAAAATAAAGAAAGTATGGTCTGTGTTCATCTTACCTCATAATTTATTTTAACAAATTATGAGTAAAGATGAAGACAGACCATACTTATTTATTAAGTAGAACCTCATAATGTTTCGTCCTATTGTAATTTCATAAATACAAATTGTTAGTTAAAAAATTAAACTGTACAAATATATCACTCACAGACTAGAAAATAAGCACACTGATTCGTCACATGTTCCAGGAATTTTTGTGTGGATCTACAGCGAAGGATAGGAATGATAGTTGTGAGATTTTTATTTTTCAATGAATCATATGCAACTTTTAAAGATGTCCAGCATATTTATTGATATAATAAACATGTTGTTGTTGTTTTCAAATGCTGGGCCTTGGCACCGAAGCCATTAGCGTTCTTGCTCTCCAATATTTCTCTATGGTGGATCCAACAGGTAATACTTCACATGTTTGTAGGTGTTCTTCGTTCATTTCTTCGTCTTTATTGCATAGAGGACAATTTGGATTCGTGTAGATTCCTATTTTATATAAATGTTTGGCCAAATAGTCATGTTCTGTAAGCAGTCTAAATTTTGCTACTGTAGTTAAACATTAAGAATCAGAAAATTGACACCTCACCTCATAATGTTCAATTTTCAAATTCTTAATGGTTATTACAAAACCCTCACAGTGTTAATTCCTAAAAATATGAATTATATTTACTTTTGATGGTTTTTAAGTATCTATGTTGTTAAGAGACTGAATGGGAAATATTCACATCACTTCATTTGACTTTTTAGGAATTAACACTATGAGATATGCACAGTTAAACTCTCATAGGTGGCTTAAGGCAGAATTTTTATCACTCACCTCTTATTGTTCTTCTTATTTGACTATAAACTAGTTTCAGAACAAAGTTTCTGTTCCATCCTCAGTATCGTCACGACCGTTGTTCTGTCGTCTTGAAAAGATGTCCTTCGCTCCTTTGATTGGCTAACTGTAAAACCTCGAAACCAGGTCATTCTCACCGGGAATTTCAAAGTTCATCAATTTCTTCTTTTCGCTCTTTTCCCAAACAGTAAGTTCTTTTGGTTTTTCTATATGTTTTAATAATTTAGCTTCCTTCTCGATAAGATGTTTTTCAGACCATGCATGGGCAGCCAGTGCAGATTTTTCTACTTCCCCTTTTTTGACATTCCTGAGATGTTCTTTCACTCTAGTTTTCAAATTTCTCTTAGTTTTTCCTATGTAGAATTTCTCACATTCTTCACATTTAATTAGATAAATCCCTGATTTGTTTTCTTCTTTTATTTTCTCATGAAAACCAAAAGAACTTACTATTTGGGAAAAGATCTACATTCAAAAGAGCGAAAAGAAGAAATTGATGAACTTTGAAATTCCTGGTGAGAATGACCTGGTTTCGAGGTTTTTCAGTCAGCCAATGGAAGGAGCGAAGGACAGCTCTTCAAGTCGACAGAACAACGGTCATGATGATACTGAGGATGGAACAGTAGAGTAAGGTAAAGGAAGGATTTCTGCTTGGATGGGAAGGAAGTCTGGATTAGCTCAGTGGTCTGAGCATTAGCACGGAAAGCTAAAGGTTCGGGGTTCGATTCCCGGTTCAGGCAAAAATTTTTCTCTTTACCACTGGTGTACAATAATTTAAATGGAACAGAAACTATGTTCCGAAACTAGTTTACAGTCAAATAAGAAGAACAATATGAGGTGAGTGATAAAAATTCTATCTTAATGAATATACCTCATAGTGAGAATTCCTAAAATAAGTAGTTCTCATAGGTGGCGTTACTTTTCATGAAACTTGTAGACACATCAGTGGATTTTATTTATTTCTTCAGGGAAAAAAATCATAAAACCTGAAATCTAAGGTCTAATTAACACGCTCTAGGTGCATGATTGTACACAAACTTAATGCTCTTATGTGTGAATATATGAGTCTGTGCTGAAAAGTTAAAATCAATTTTAGCAAGATAGTTTAGTTCATTTGGATACATTGATGCTATTTTCCAGCTGTGAACTGAGATACTGTGAATTCTTGACAGCTGAATACAGCATGAACAGAACATGAAGAGACTGTATTCTGGACTCATACACTGGGATGTCAAACACATCTGTTAAACAAAGTAACCTCACATTAACACAGCAAATTTATAACAAATATATTCCATACAGATTATATTGTAATTTGGCAAAAAAATTAATAGAAAAAATGAATAGTGAGTGGAGAACATATTTTTAACGACTCACCTCATATAATTTCAAATTTCTTTGATACCGGCGGTTTCAGACAATATCTTGTCCCTCTTCAGTCATGGCTTCCACTGATGACATTTTCTGGTTGTTGATTTCTCTAAGGACATCACCTCTTGTGCTGCCGTTGATATTCCGGTGGATAAAAATTTAATTACAAAGTTTATAATCCCAACCAAAGATGGCAGCACAAGAGGTGATGTCCTTAGAGAAATCAACAACCAGAGAATTTCATCAGTGAAAGCCATGACTGAAGAGGGACAAGATATTGTCTGAAACCGCCGGTATCAAAGAAATTTGAAATTATATGAGGTGAGTCGTTAAAAATATGTTCTCCACTCACTATTAATGATATAACCTCATAATGTTTACTTCCCAATATTAATTTAAATATAAATAGAAAAAACATTAGCATAATGGGATGATGTCTTAAAACATATCGCCGCTTAAGAAACAATACCGCATAACTGACACTTTTGGTGAAATTGACATTTTTATACTGTTAGCATCACGGAAGAAGTGTGCTCAGTTCTAACATAGATTGGGATGAAATTTTGTACCATGACCTTGCTAACTTATAGATACAATGGTTTCAATGTATAGGTACTAAGGAGAAAAGTAAACAGTTTTTGTTTCTCGAGCAAAATGTTTATTTTGTTAGTTACGCGGTATTGTTTCTTAAGCGACGATATGGAATAAAAATCAATTAAGGAAAGACAACAGTAATGAAAGTAAAAGAGGAAAATCAACAGAAACAAAAATAAAATTCAGAGCACAATATCTTAAACAAGTCAAAGAGCTTATTTCTTAGGAAGTGACATTAGTAAAGAAGACAAAATTAAAAAAAAAACAAGCAAAAGGATACATAGAGTAAGTTTCACTTGACCTGTGGACGATAGCGGGAAAAGTAACTGCAAGCATTGAGTCATCATAAGAATTAAATAATCACGATTAATTTAATTCTTATGAATTTGAACCTCGTAATGTTAAAAATTCCCAAATTTAATATATAAAATTGCAACTTGCGCTGCCCATGCAGTGTCTATGCTAGTGGCTGCAAGTCGAGTGAAATTCATTGCAGTAGGGTCAAATGCTATCATATGATGAAATGCTTGGTTTGGAATCAATATACACTATAGAATTTAAAAAAAAAGTATAAAACATTTTTGAAACCTATAAACATGGAGAGTAACAAAGAAAGGTTTAAGTATAATTCAAGGAACAGAGATCAGATTTTTAAGAAGCTATAAAAAACCAGAAAACATAGAATATAGAACACTAAAGTACGAGAAATTTTGAAGTTGGATAAAATAGAAGATATTAGAATAAGATGGATCTTCTTCTTTTTCTTAGTATACATATTTCTCTCTCATCGATACATGGGTGCCCTCTATCGGGAGGTATCTTAACCATGGTAATTTAGTTACATTTGACGATTTTATTATTAATTTAACACTTCTCATTGAAGGATAAATTATATTTGAAGAGAAAAATTTTCGCCTAGACCGGGACTCGAACCCAGGACCCTTGGCTTTCCGGGCCAAGTGCTCTACCAACTGAGCTACCGAGGCAAGTTACGATCTAGACGCAAATTTTTCTCTTATGTACGTTGTAATTCCCTCGCGCCAAATGCTTGAAACCATAGCTTCTATCTTTGCAAATGGCGGCTTCTTAGTTAAGAAGACATTTATTGGGAATTTAACACTACTTTATAGCCAGTAGGGCTTCTATTGACGATTTTATTATTAATTTAACACTTCTCATTGAAGGATAAATTATATTTGAAGAGAAAAATTTTCGCCTAGACCGGGACTCGAACCCGGGACCCTTGGCTTTCCGGGCCAAGTGCTCTACCAACTGAGCTACCGAGGCGATTCTCTTTAAATATAATTTATCCTTCAATGAGAAGTGTTAAATTAATAATAAAATCGTCAATAGAAGCCCTACTGGTTATAAAGTAGTGTTAAATTCCCAATAAATGTCTTCTTAACTAAGAAGCCGCCATTTGCAAAGATAGAAGCTATGGTTTCAAGCATTTGGCACGAGGGAATTACAACATACATAAGAGAAAAATTTGTAACTCGTCTCGGTAGCTCAGTTGGTAGAGCACTTGGCCCGGAAAGCCAAGGGTCCCGGGTTCGAGTCCCGGTCTAGGCGAAAATTTTTCTCTTCAAATATAATTAGTTGCATTTGTTTCTTCCCAACAGATATCAGTGAGTAGTACATGGTAGCATTCTTGCTCAGTGAGACATCTAGTTGGCAACTGAAGGTATTAATGGGATGATAAATGTCAGTTAAATTTTGCACATGTAAAAATAAAAAAAAATTACATTTGCAAGAATGAAAACACTACTATGAATTTTGAAATACCCGGTGATAAGGAGAGGGGATTGATTTGGAAGTTCGTCGGTCAGCCATCAGATGGCGCGGAGGTCAGTCTGCAGGACAGAAGACTGTTGGACGTCAGTTGTGAACATGACACAGCACTGAGAATGTCACAAATGATGTGACGAAACCTAGGTCTGCGAGGAGTTATGAAGTATGAGGTGAGTGAAAAAAATAAACAATATTAAAAAACCTCATAGTGTTATTTCCTATCTACATAACTTAATCCCATTTGGTTCTCTGGGCGGGGACTACTTCAGGGAATCCATGCCAAAGGCTCAAACACAGTGACATGTTCCTAGGAACATGGCCAGAGGGAAAATATTTGAATACTCTGTATATGACATATAAACTTTTCTGTTACTTACTGCACACAATATCTACATATTGTGGAAGGTCACAATCAAGGTCAGCTAATGGTAAACCAGTTTCCTTTAACTGCTGCTCCACATCTGCTGGCCACTCTTGCATGAGGTTATCAACATCTGGCATCGTCCTAAAATCATCACATATTAAACAATCATTGGTAATTACTATGAGTCGGGTTCTGATTACTGAAAAGTTTTTAAAAACAAATAAGTTTAGCCTGTCTTCATCTTACCTCATAAATTAGTTAATATGATTTTTTTTAACTTTTACAGGAATTAATCATTTTGAGGTTTAAATTATGATAAAATCAAATGTTTCCTACCTCTCCTCACATAAATCTTCTAAGTAGATCGCGATTTCGAGACCACAACGGTCTCATCTTCAGTACAATCTTGGCGACTGATGTTATGTCGATCGGAAGAAATACTTCAGAAGTGGTCTCGAAATCGCGATCCACTTAGAAGATTTGTATGAGGAGAGGTAGGAAACATTTAATTTTATCATAGTTAACATGAATACAGGCAAACTCATTTATTAAGTATTAAGTTATTTCCTAATGTATTTTCATAAAGCTTTCAAGAAATTCCTACAAAATGAAAGAAAAAACACTGTATTAAATTAATTGTTAAGATTGTGAAAGGATATACCTAGGAAAAACAAAAATGAATCTAAATACAAGATTAAAGGAACACCACAGAAATGTTGAAAATGGAGAAACAGAAAAATCTGCAATAGTTGCACATGCCTGGTCTGAAAAACATAGCATAGAAACCAAAACAAAATTACTTAAACAATTGGAAAAACCGAAGGAAAAAATTTACATATGCAAGAATAAAAACACAACTATGAATTTTGAAATACCCGGTGATAAGGAGAGGGGATTGATTTGCAAGTTCGTCGGTCAGCCATCAGATGGCGCGGAGGTCAGTCTGCAGGAGAGGAGAACATTGGACGTCAGTTGTGAACGTGAACAGCAACAACTCAACAAAATTAAAATAAACCTCATAGTGTTATTTCCTACCTACATAACTTAACTGTAAAATAACCTGAAAGCTTTAAAAAATGAAACAAAAATTGAAATCTATTTACTAATTTAAGTAACAAAAATGATTTATCTTTCAATATTAGCGTATAAATTTACATATAACATCATAATGTAAAAGTTGTATTAATAATGAATGAATGAGTAATTTTTTATATCTTACCTCATAGTTTATAATTTCTTAAACATGGGAACTGCAGTTTTAAAGAGGAAATATCCTCCCATTTTCAACCGACATTATGACTATCAGATTTTCATTGGAATCTCCATCTATAACATTACCATCTATGGTGATTTGATGAACTTTGAGATCAGGTCCCATTCATCAGGAATTTCAAAATTCATGGATCTAAATTTGTTCTTCTGAATATATATCTTCTCCCAAACTGTCAATTCTAGAGGTTTTTCCAAATATTTTAAAAGTTTGGCCTAGATGGAGATTCCAACGAAAATCTCATAGTCATAATGTCGGTTGAAAATGGGAGGGATGTTCCTCTTGAAAATTGCGTTTCCCGTGATTAAGAAAACATATACTATGAGGTAAGGTATAAAAAATGACTCATTCATTCATGAATTAGGAACCTCATAATGTTATTTCCCATATTTAACTATAAAGTATTAATAATTCCATCAAAGTTTTCCTGAATTAGAAGCAATCCAACCATATTGCAAATAAAGGTTCAAGCTATGGGCATTATATAAGAGAGAAAAATTTCTGTTTGAACTAGGAAGCCTGGATAGCATAGTGATCAGTTTGTTGGTGTGCAAAGCTAAAGGTCTCGAGTTCAATGATAATTTTTTATGCTTGGATGGGAATAAAGCCTGAATTAGTTCAATGGTCAGAGCATCAGCAAGGAAAGCTGAAGGTTTGGGGTTCGATTCCTGGTTTAGGCAAAAAGTTTTCTCTTTACCATTGATTACAATAATTTAGTTGTGTACATTCATTTACTTATTATAATCATAGTAACGGCTTTAGTTCATAATATTAATTTAATAAAGGTGTTGAGTACAATTCCTAGTTCAGGCAAAATATTTCTTTTAAAAAAATTCAAATTTACTTCGGCAACTCGATCTTTAACAAAATCCAATGGCGTGAAAATAATTATATTTGTATTTTAATAAAATTATTGTAAGAAATAACACTATGAGGTAAGCTGTCAATTTACAGAATTGAATTGGACACTTTTACACCTCACCTCATAAAATATCTGTGCTTCTCACCGAGTCTGGTTTTGGAGGCATTTTCTCCATCGTCAGCTAAATTCTGTTTGAGTTTCATCATCATCTGCCTTTCAAGTATTAGGCCCAGTGGCCCGTTACAGTCTCCCGCCATCTCCGAAAAGGTCGACCCACAGATCTTCTGCCTCGAGGAATGTAGTGAAGAATTTGTTTTGGTATTCTGTGACGATCCATGTGCTGAATATGGACTAGACAATTGTTTCTATATTCTTGGAGGTATTCAGATATAGGTACGATGTTTAACTCTCTGGCTATTGTTGAATTTCTTTGGTGGTCTAGAAGGCTATAACCTGCAGTTCGTCGCAGAAATTTCATCTCCGTGGCTGAGTTTACATTCTCTATATCCTTAAATTAAAAAACCCACTGCTAAATTTAAATTTTTAAAAAAATGAAGTAAGTTTTTTACCTTGAATAATGAACTGTGGGCGGAGGTTTGCTACGATGAAGGTCACTTATATCTTTAATCCATTTATCAATAGATTTTGTGCTCTTTTCAGCACTTTCAACCTTCTTAACAACCTGGAGAGACAGAAAAGAAAACATTAAAAACAGTAAAAATATTTAAAATTCATCGGAGAACATATTGTTTAAACAACTCACCTCATAGGATTCATGCTATCCTATGAGGTGAGTTGTTTAAACAATATGTTCTCCGATGAATTTTAATGATTATACCTCATAATGTTTACTTCCCAACATTAATTTAATATAACAGTATAAATATATTGATATTTTCAATGTTATTATTTAAATGTACCACTTCTAATTAATGTGTGTAGCTAATGCTGTGGAGTTAACAAGAAACAAAGTTATTCTGCTTGTTGCTTCCCAATACTTGGATTCCACATCTTGAAGAGTTACACAGTTCTCTGTCCATTTCCACACCTTAAGTTAAGAAGACATTTATTGGGAATTTAACACTACTTTATAAAGCCAGTAGGGCTTCTATTGACGTTTTTATTATTGATTTAACACTTCTCATTGAAGGATAAATTATATTTGAAGAGAAAAATTATTGCCTAGACCGCCATTTGCAAAGATAGAAGCAAAGGTTTCAAGCATTTGGCACGAGGGAATTACAATGTATATAAGAGAAAAAATTTGCATCTAGATCGCAACTCGCCTCGGTAGCTCAGTTGGTAGAACACTTGGCCCGGAAAGCCAAGGGTCCCAGGTTCGAGTCTCGGTCTAGGCGAGAATTTTTCCCTTCAAATATAAGATGCACTAACTCAATCAAAATTTATTAATGAAATTAGAACCTCATAATGTTATTTCCCATATTTAACTATGAATCAATTTCTGTTTGTGTGTGTCCTACCCCTCAAAGTATCTTTTCCAGATTGTAAGTAATATGTGCACCGAGTTTATTTGATATTGCACCTAGCATTCCATATATGTACGGATCAAGAATTAAGATGGAATGTGCTTACCACAGCTTTAGCAGAACTCTGCTTAGCTACAGCCCGCAGCTGAAGGTGCAGCACAGCTGGCTCACTTTGCTTTGCACATGGTTCATCCAACACTTTCAACCCAATACTATCTTTCTTTCCATCTGGACGTGGAATTTTCAGAAAAGCATCAATATCACCAACAGCTGGGATGAAATCTGGGATGAAAGGTCGCAGTTTGTAGTCCAATTTAATGTTCTGGGGCGTATAACTGAAACAAAAGAAACAAGTCCGTCAGGCAGGAGGTGCAAAAACTAAGCAAACTTATCAACAAGTTGAATTTATTTATTTAACTTTCACAGGGAACAAAAATGAAAAAATTGGAGAATATAAATCAGGAATATATCAGATCAAATGTAAGGATTGCGACAAAATCTATATACGAAAAACAAAGAGAAACTTAAAAACCAGATTGAAAGAACACCTTAGAAATGTAAAAAATGGTGAAGTGGACAAGTCAGCTGTAGCAGCCCATGCTTGGTCTGAAAAGCATTTAATTGATACAGAAGCTAGCCTAATCAAACAAACAGATAAACTAAAGGAACTCACAGTCTGGGAAAAAATCCACATCCAAAAAAACAAGAAAGATAAACTCATGAATTTCGAAACTCCCGCAAATTTTGACCTGATCCAGAGGGTTTATCGGTCCACTGATAGAAGTAAGAAGAAAACCGCCAAGAAACGACATAACACCGGTCAACCAGAGGCTACTGAAGATGGAGATAAGCTCCGAAACTGCAGTAGAAGAAAAAGGATATGAGGTGAGGTAATAAAAACATTAATTTAATTCTTAAGTAGAATTTATGATTCAATTTTGTTGATTAACAACATTTTCTCATTAAAATGTTACATTTCATTTTGTTGAAAACAAAAAAAAAAAAAACATGGCAAATGCTACAGTAATTTTAAATGTTGTCTTTCACGTAAACCTCCACTTCTAACGAACAAATTTCACTGATTTTTTAAGAAATATACAACACATTATGACGGTGAACAACAAGCAATACTTACAGCCCTACAACATATCAATTCCTTCCATAATGCTGTAATACTTTCTGACTCTAGCTCAGCCATAACACACAACCAGACCATCCAAGACCATAGAATAATAGAAGCCAAAAAATTGCATCAGGATGTTGAAAAATCTAAACAGAAATGTTGTTCTACAATGGATTCCAGCACATTGTGGCATGGAAGGTAATGAGAAGGCTGATATGCTTGCACTCATCCAACAGAGTAAGATCAATTACCTATCTTACAAATCAGTACAACTCTACACCAAAATGAAAATAAAATCCCATATAGCCGAACAAAACAAAATCCAATGTGAAACCAAGATATGGAAGACATTACTAGAACCAGATACAATACCAAACAGCCCCCGTTGCATCATTTCGTCTTGAAACTGGTCATGATTGCTTGGCAGCACATCTACATAGAATTAAGCTACTAGACTCTCCACACTGCATAGTATGCAAGGACACAAATACAATAATGAACAAGGATGACTTGATGTTCTGCGCTGATCTTCAGAAAATAGTTGGAACACCATTCCAAATTGCTGAACATTATTGGGAAGCGAATGATGACAAATCAAGAGCTTCACAACATTTGAATACTACTACTACTGTATTATTGCTTAAAAATAATGATTATTCTTGTTAAAATTACTTTTAATAGAAGTTGTCTGTTTGCATTGTTAATAACTCTAGTTACCTGCCTTCAGATGCAAGAGAATTGTGTAAGTGGAAAGAAATGTTAGCGTTTCAACCGTGGCTGGAACGGTATAATGGGCTGCACACCGACGTACAGAGTCGGAGGTTCAATTCCTAGTTCAGATGATAATTTTTCTTTAAAAAAAATAAATAATTTCCTCATTTTATTTGAAAGGCTTGTATCTTAATTTCTTTATGAAAGTAGCTCAGTTGGTAGAGCACTTGGCCCGGAAAGCCAAAGGTTCTAGGTTCGAGTCTCGGTCTAGGCGAAAATTTTTCTCTTCTAATATAATTTATCCTTCAGTGAGAAGTGTTAAATTAGTAATAAAAATGTCAATAGAAGCCCTACTGGCTTTATAAAGTAGTGTTAAATTCCCAATAAATGTCTTCTTAACTAAGAAGCTGCCATTTGCAAAGATGGAAACAAAGGTTTCAAAGCATTTGACGCGAGGGAATTACAACGTATATAAGAGAAAAATTTGCATCTAGATCGCAACTCGCCTCGGTAGCTCAGTTGGTAGAGCAGTTGGCCCAGAAAGCCAAAGGTCCCGAGTTCGAGTCTCGGTCTAAGCGAAAATTTTTCTCTTCAAATATAATTTATCCTTCATTGAGAAATGTTAAATTAATAATAAAAACGTCAAGTAAGTACTGTGTTTTTTAATAGATTCTCACAGAAGCTAAAAAGATGGGAAGACTTGGAATGAGATCAAGAATAGAGTCCTATGTTCCAAGCAGGAATGATGGCAATTTGATTGATTGAATAGATGAACATAAATTTGACACTAATTTAAGAAAGAAAATGTTTGTGTTTGTATCGTCATTTGTATGGTGTAATGGACAGCACACTCGTACAGAGAATGAGAGGTCCAGGGTTAAAAAAAAAGAGATTGAGAACAAATTTGACTATTTATATTATTTTATATTGTTTATCTGGATAATGGGTATGGATTGTTTCCAGAGTTAATTGCTTTAGGTATATTGTATCATTAAGTTATGTAGATAGGAAATAACACTATGAGGTTTTTAATATTGTTTATTATGGGGACATTCACAAGTCTGTGTGTTAAACTATTAAATACTGCCTGTTTGTGTGAAAAATTATTTAATAGTTTAACACACAGACTTGTGAATGTCCCCATGAGCAAAGAAAATTACAATAAAGAGAAAGAACACATCATACAAATTGCTAAGGATAATGGTTTTCAAAAGAAAATGATACACAAGAAAATAAATAAATTCAAAGAACAAAAAGTCATTAATGAAAGTACTCTTCAGACAGATAAAAATATAGGCAAAAAATTCAAGAAGTTCACATACCATCCTTTCGTATTTGACAAGTTTCAAAAAATTTTCAACAAATTCAACATTAAATTAGCACCGAAAAATGATTACAGCTTAGGTAATTTAATAAAAACCAACAAAAATGAAAAGATTGAAGACTGCAAAAAATCGGGAATTTATCAAATTAATTGTAAAGATTGTGAAAAGATATACATAGGAAAAACAAAAAGGAATCTAAATACAAGATTAAAAGAACACCTCAGAAATGTTAAAAATGGAGAAACCGAAAAATCTGCAATAGCTGCACATGCCTGGTCAGAAAAACATAGAATAGAAACCAAAACAAAATTACTTAAACAATTGGAAAACCGAAGGAACTCACAATTTGGGAAAAAATTTACATATGCAAGAATGAAAATACAACTATGAATTTTGAAATACCCGGTTATAAAGAAAGAGGACTGATTTGGAAATTCTTCGGTCGGCCACCAGATGGCGCGGAGGTCAGTCTGCAGGATAGAAGGCCGTTGGACGTCAGTTGTGAACGTGATGCAGCATTGACAATGTCACAAAATATGTGAAGAAACCCAGGGTCTGCTATGAATTATGAAGTATGAGGTGAGTGAAATAATAAAAAATAAACAATATTGTATCATATTTTTTTTTGGCTGTGTTGGTTTCAATTAATTGATGTTCAAGGCTAATTTCTGTAAATCATATTTGAAGAGAAAAATTATCGATCAGACTGGGACTTGAACCCAGGACCTTTGACTTTCTAGGCCAATGCTCTACCGACTGAGCTATCTGGGAGAGTTTCAATCTAAATGCAAATTTTTCTTTTATGTATACTGTAATTTCTGTAAGTTTATACAAACCGAGTAATGTTTTGGAATAAATCCTTCACTTCAGCAGACACAGGAAGATGGTTGAATTCTGACGGATCATAAACCCTGCAACACAGAAAGAAATACATATACTCACTTTCATAAGTAACTTCTGTGCAATAACAACTCAAAAACATGATAAAGCAAGCTGACAAGTTAAATAAAATATAGTTAATAAATTAATGAGTCATTTTAACATCTTACCTCATATTTCATGTTTTTCAAACACGGTAACTATAGTTTTCAAATGATCTTGTCATTCATTTTTGAATGTGTCACATTCAGTACCGTAAACCAGTTAAGGCATTTACAGAGACTATCGTGTATGCGGCCGTCGGTCAGTTAACTCGTTTTAGAGCGGGTGCAAACAAACCGCATTTATATTCGACGCCTATATATTGTGTTGGCTTAGTATGTCTTGGAGATCATAGATGGCATGTAAATGTACATTTTCTATTCCCGTTTGACACGTTTAACCTTGGTGAATCCCCTTTTATTTTTAAAACAAACAACACATGGAATTCGTTCACCCAAACTTGCTCCAATGCAGTCGTATATGTCTCTCATTATCGTGCTGTTGTTTGTGTGTGAGTGAAACCATGGCGAAAGAAAAATATCTCACTGAAGAAGAATTAGTGAATATTTTGTATAATGATGACTCAGGTGATGAACTGATTCCTGAATTAGAAGATTCACAAAGTGAAAGTGAAGATGTACTTCCACTTCCTGAAATTGATACGCCGATACCATGTGATGTTAATCACCCAAGTTATTTCACCATCAAATCCTACTAGGATATCTCCTTTAGGTATGTACAAAATTTGAATTTTCTAGGACTAATAGTTTGTGAATAATGGTCCATTTTCTGAAGTGCCACGAAAAGGGTAGCTGGGGTATTTAAATGGCTGGCCTGTGGGTTTAAATGCCCTGCTCAGTGCCCGGTACTGAATGTGACACATGATGTATCCAGTTACACTGGCAGCTGGCAGAAAAAATTTTAAATTTTAACTTTTAGGTAAACCCCTACTCCCAATGGCTACATTTTGATGATTTTTAGAGAAAACCTTCTAATTTTATTTGAATGGCACTACTGAGGTTCATTCTGAAAAATAAAAAATTGTAGCGGTAGGGATTTCGATTGTTGACCAATCAGAAGACAGATATAACATATAGTCGAATAGACCATCAAACAGCAACCTCATTGGAGCAATGGAAGTCCCTAATGCTGACCAATCAGAAGGCAGATATAACTTACGAACACATCGCGGTGAACGTATAAATAGGACAGACAGTGGACAGAATTGCAGTCTCAAGACAACCGTTGAGGATGCCAGACGCAGTCTCCGGCGAAACGTCGGGGAACTACAAGCCTCACGACCACGGCCTACAGCCCGAAAATCTTCTTCAAGATCATCATAACAACAGAATGTATTTTTTTTGTTCTGTCCCATATTTATTTCCATGTCATATTTTTCACTGACACTGCCCAATTTAATTCATGTATAATAAACAATTTAAAATAAAACATCAAAGACAAACCCTTCCAGAGTTGCAGCTTGAACATCCACATCATCATCGTCGTCTTCATCATCTTCATCGCTGTTATCTGATTGGTCTGAAACATCGCGTGACATGTGATGTGATGGCAGATGTGGTGATTCTATTTTCTGGATTCCTAGAATTGCTACATCACTTGAAGGACCTGGCATTGCCTGAAATAAACATTCATCACATCAATATCTTATTCCATAAAACTAAACAACTTTTTCAACCAGTGACTGCAATTTTAACTTATCACAGTGCTACCACATTATAAACTAAATATATGGGAAATCTATGCCACCTACATAAATTCAAATAAAAAAAACAGGAAAAAAACTCCGCCATTGCCGGTCCCAAGCCCGGATGAGAAAGGAGGAGGGGGAGGAGTAACAACCTCGTTAAAAAACCAGGGTTCAGTTGGCTCCGACTAATAGTACTCTGTAAGGGCCCCTAGCCAGGGTGAAGACCTCAACGGCAGAGTCGGCGCAGAAGGAGTCCTTCAACATGGCAGATCTGGCAGAAGAGGCAACCATATCTCTAAGAGAAATAGAGAAATGCTGCCTTGCGGTGAAGAGGGATCTTCAAAGGCTATGGGAGGGGAACCCAGACAAAAATTTTCCTGGTGTTCTAGGTTGGGGGCCAGCTCCTCACACATTAAAAAAAAAAAATGCTAAAAGACCAAGTCAGTCAAAGCCGGAATGCCCAAGAACATAGGCTTTGGAGGTTTGGCACGGGAAGACGGCAGCAGCTGTAAAAACCCGAAGATAGATAGATAGAAAAACAGGAAAAAGACACAATTTATTATTGCAGTATGTGAATAATTAACTGAGAGAAATACCGGTTTTTAGCATTTTTTTTTGTTAATGCCAGAGCAAAGATTGCCAAAAATTGTTATGGAATGGAACCCAATGGAAAGGAGGAAGAGAGGAAGACCAAAGAAAACTTGGATAGAAGGGGTACAAGCCGCTATGAATATCAGAGGAATGGAGGAAGATCAATGGATGGATAGAGAGGAATGGCATTTGGTTTCCGGAAGACGGCGGCAGCTGCCATGATACCAGATGATGATGAAGATGAGAAATACAGGGTGTACATAAAAGAATACAGCAATTTTAAATGTGTTGAATTATACTTTAACTAACTGTGACAAAAACAAAACTCATGTTGAATGAAAGAGTAACATCTCCAGTTTACATTATAAGTTCATAGGTGTTCAATGTGAGCTCCATTTGTTACATGACACACATACAACCTGTAGGCTAATTCTTCCCATACATTAATAAGCATGTCTGGATTGATGGCAGCAACAGCTTCTCAAATCCTGTCTCTCAACTCGGGCAGGTTAGCAGGCAATGGAGACACTGATTCTGTCCTTTACAAAACCCCAAAGGAAAAAATTGCATGGGGGAGAGATCCGATGATCTAAGAGGCCACTGGAGATAAACCCTGTCATCTGGACCATGATGACCAATCCAGCGGTCAGTGACATCATCATTCATCTCTCTTTGGTCCAAACATTTTCCTAAGAACTTTATTCTCAAATATTTGTAATCTACTTTCCTCCCTTAAAGTAAAAGTCCATGTTTCACATCCATATAATATAACTGGTAGAATAACAATTTTATATATTTTTAATTTAACGTATTTGAAAGGAGTTGGAATTACAAGAGTCTCTGTAATACATAATAGCACGCATTTCCAGAATTGAGCCTATTTTAAATTTCTTTGCTCATCTCATTCCTATTTGTGATTATTGTTCCCATGTATTTGAATTCAGCCACTTTCTCAAAACTTTCCTAATCTGTCATCAGCTGTCCATTTCCATTACATATTTCTGTGTGTGACCATATATTTAGTTTCATTGATATTTACTTCCAGTCCTAATTTCTTAGTGTTACTCAGTAGTGTGTGCATATTGTCCTTCAGTTTCTCCTCGCTATCGCCCAATAGCACTACATCGTCAGAATAAACTAACAGCTTATTAATACCACTGAGTTGATGCTCTTCTTCATCCTCTAAAGATTTGATGGCATACTCTAGTACAAAATTAAATAGTAGAGGAGATAGTGCATTTCCATGCTTCAACCCATTGTGAATTTCAGAAGTATCCGAAAATTGTTTGCTTACACGCACCCTACTCTTTGTGCCATTTGGACACATTTCGTATAAGTCTAACTAACTTTATAGGAATTATGAATTCAAGCAGGATACTATATAACTTCTTCCTCTTAATTGAATCATATGCTTTTTGAAGTATACATATAATTGAAGTACAGTATCATTGTATTCCCATTTATTTTCTAAAATCTGTTTTATACTAAAATTCTGATCTGTTGTAGACCTGTTTCTTCTAAATCCACATAGATGATCTCCTAGAATATCATCAATATAGGGAGTAAGTCTCCAAAACTCCAAGCACACCCTTGGCCTACCAGCCAGCTGCTGGCCTCATATCTACATGTGTTGATCACAGAGTAGATGATCATCCAGCCAGTGTAGAGGTGACATGTGGTCAGCATGTAGGGTCCCCCAGCTGTTATACCTGGTCTTCTCAACCTGGAGTCGCTAATTATTGTAGCTACCCAAATGCCTCACGATGCTGGGAGCGCACCGGTCCCATAATACTGGTCAAAATTCCATGAGAAATTTCTTCTTCCATGAGGACTCGAACCAGTGTAAGTCCCATAGCTCTGCGCCAAGGCTTCCTGCCTTAACCACTCAGCTACAGCGCAGGGGGGAGTAAGTCTGCTTACTAATATATTTGTTAGAATTTTGTACGAAGCTGAAAGTAATGAGATGCCCCTGTAGTTGTAATCAGTTTTTTCTCCTTTCTTATAGATTAGTATGACTATTTAACTCATGCCCCAAATGGGAGTCAATGACCAATCACGTTTCAATGATTTCTGAATTACAACCAATCAGAGCCATGTTTCACGAAATATTTATCAGTGTTATAATTATATTTAATTAATGTTGGGAAGTAAACATTATGAGGTATAATCATTAAAAATCATCGGAGAACATATTGTTTAAATAACTCACCTCATAGGATTCATGCTTCCATGATATCGCGATTTCAAACATAATCATGTTCATCGTCAGCCATAACTCCGACTGTTGAAATTCTTCGGCCATCAACTATTCTATTGTCACCATCTTCAGTGCTGCTATCTATGGTTGAATTTATGAACTTCGAAATCAATGTAATTTCGTTAGGGATATCAAAATTCATTGATCTATTTTTGTTTTTCTGAATGTATATTTTTTCCCAAACTGTCAATTCCAAAGGTTTCTCTACTTGTTTTAAAAGTTTAGCTTCTTTCCAATTTTATGATGTTCTAATAAAACTATGTGCAGCAATTGAAGATTTTTCAATTTCACAATTTTTAATATTTCTGAAATGTTCTTTTGTCCGAATTTCTAAATTCCTTTTTGTTTTTCCTATATAAACTTTATTGCAATCTTCACAATTTATTTGATAAATTCCAGATTTCTTACTGTCTGGAACTTTGACTTTTTTATTGGTACTTAGAAGATTACCCAGACTAAATTTATTTATTGGTGCCAAAAAAAATGTTGTATTTGTCAAAAATTTTTGAAATTTCCTATGCATTTCAGGATGGTAAGTAATTTTCTTGTATTTTTTCTTTTCTTGTTCTTTGCAATTTGTAAAGTAGTATAGTCATTAAGTCTTTTATTGTGTTTGAATTTCTTCAACTTATTTATAATTAATTCTTTATCAAAACCATTTAGTTTAAATGGTTTTGATAAAGAATTAGAACCATTTAGTTTAAATGGTTTTGATAAAGAATTAATTATAAATAAGTTGAAGAAATTCAAACACAATAAAAGACTTAATGAATATACTACTTTACAAAATTGCAAAGAAAAGAAAAAATACAAGAAAATTACTTACCATCCTGAAATGCATAGGAAATTTCAAAAAATTTTTGACAAATACAACATTTTTTTGGCACCAACAAATAAATTTAGTCTGGGTAATCTTCTAAGTACCAATAAAAAAGTCAAAGTTCCAGACAGTAAGAAATCTGGAATTTATCAAATAAATTGTGAAGATTGCAATAAAGTTTATATAGGAAAAACAAAAAGGAATTTAGAAATTCGGACAAAAGAACATTTCAGAAATATTAAAAATTGTGAAATTGAAAAATCTGCAATTGCTGCACATAGTTTATTAGAACATCATAAAATTGGAAGAGAAGCTAAACTTTTAAAACAAGTAGAGAAACCTTTGGAATTGACAGTTTGGGAAAAAATATACATTCAGAAAAACAAAAATAGATCAATGAATTTTGATATCCCTAACGAAATTACATTGATTTCGAAGTTCATAAATTCAACCATAGATAGCAGCACTGAAGATGGTGACAATAGTTTAAATGGTTTTGATAAAGAATTAGAACCATTTAGTTTAAATGGTTTTGATAAAGAATTAATTATAAATAAGTTGAAGAAATTCAAACACAATAAAAGACTTAATGAATATACTACTATATTGTGAAGATTGCAATAAAGTTTATATAGGAAAAACAAAAAGGAATTTAGAAATTCGGACAAAAGAACATTTCAGAAATATTAAAAATTGTGAAATTGAAAAATCTGCAATTGCTGCACATAGTTTATTAGAACATCATAAAATTGGAAGAGAAGCTAAACTTTTAAAACAAGTAGAGAAACCTTTGGAATTGACAGTTTGGGAAAAAATATACATTCAGAAAAACAAAAATAGATCAATGAATTTTGATATCCCTAACGAAATTACATTGATTTCGAAGTTCATAAATTCAACCATAGATAGCAGCACTGAAGATGGTGACAATAGTTTAAATGGTTTTGATAAAGAATTAGAACCATTTAGTTTAAATGGTTTTGATAAAGAATTAATTATAAATCTGCAATTGCTGCACATAGTTTATTAGAACATCATAAAATTGGAAGAGAAGCTAAACTTTTAAAACAAGTAGAGAAACCTTTGGAATTGACAGTTTGGGAAAAAATATACATTCAGAAAAACAAAAATAGATCAATGAATTTTGATATCCCTAACGAAATTACATTGATTTCGAAGTTCATAAATTCAACCATAGATAGCAGCACTGAAGATGGTGACAATAGTTTAAATGGTTTTGATAAAGAATTAGAACCATTTAGTTTAAATGGTTTTGATAAAGAATTAATTATAAATAAGTTGAAGAAATTCAAACACAATAAAAGACTTAATGAATATACTACTATATTGTGAAGATTGCAATAAAGTTTATATAGGAAAAACAAAAAGGAATTTAGAAATTCGGACAAAAGAACATTTCAGAAATATTAAAAATTGTGAAATTGAAAAATCTGCAATTGCTGCACATAGTTTATTAGAACATCATAAAATTCAACCATAGATAGCAACCATAGATAGAACATCATAAAATTCAACCATAGATAGCAGCACTGAAGATGGTGACAATAGTTTAAATGGTTTTGATAAAGAATTAGAACCATTTAGTTTAAATGGTTTTGATAAAGAATTAATTATAAATCTGCAATTGCTGCACATAGTTTATTAGAACATCATAAAATTGGAAGAGAAGCTAAACTTTTAAAACAAGTAGAGAAACCTTTGGAATTGACAGTTTGGGAAAAAATATACATTCAGAAAAACAAGTAGAGAAACCTTTGGAATTGACAGTTTGGGAAAAAATATACATTCAGAAAAACAAAAATAGATCAATGAATTTTGATATCCCTAACGAAATTACATTGATTTCGAAGTTCATAAATTCAACCATAGATAGCAGCACTGAAGATGGTGACAATAGTTTAAATGGTTTTGATAAAGAATTAGAACCATTTAGTTTAAATGGTTTTGATAAAGAATTAATTATAAATAAGTTGAAGAAATTCAAACACAATAAAAGACTTAATGAATATACTACTATATTGTGAAGATTGCAATAAAGTTTATATAGGAAAAAATTGAAAAATCTGCAATTGCTGCACATAGTTTATTAGAACATCATAAAATTCAACCATAGATAGCAACCATAGATAGAACATCATAAAATTCAACCATAGATAGCAGCACTGAAGATGGTGACAATAGTTTAAATGGTTTTGATAAAGAATTAGAACCATTTAGTTTAAATGGTTTTGATAAAGAATTAATTATAAATCTGCAATTGCTGCACATAGTTTATTAGAACATCATAAAATTGGAAGAGAAGCTAAACTTTTAAAACAAGTAGAGAAACCTTTGGAATTGACAGTTTGGGAAAAAATATACATTCAGAAAAACAAGTAGAGAAACCTTTGGAATTGACAGTTTGGGAAAAAATATACATTCAGAAAAACAAAAATAGATCAATGAATTTTGATATCCCTAACGAAATTACATTGATTTCGAAGTTCATAAATTCAACCATAGATAGCAGCACTGAAGATGGTGACAATAGTTTAAATGGTTTTGATAAAGAATTAGAACCATTTAGTTTAAATGGTTTTGATAAAGAATTAATTATAAATAAGTTGAAGAAATTCAAACACAATAAAAGACTTAATGAATATACTACTATATTGTGAAGATTGCAATAAAGTTTATATAGGAAAAACAAAAAGGAATTTAGAAATTCGGACAAAAGAACATTTCAGAAATATTAAAAATTGTGAAATTGAAAAATCTGCAATTGCTGCACATAGTTTATTAGAACATCATAAAATTCAACCATAGATAGCAACCATAGATAGAACATCATAAAATTCAACCATAGATAGCAGCACTGAAGATGGTGACAATAGTTTAAATGGTTTTGATAAAGAATTAGAACCATTTAGTTTAAATGGTTTTGATAAAGAATTAATTATAAATCTGCAATTGCTGCACATAGTTTATTAGAACATCATAAAATTGGAAGAGAAGCTAAACTTTTAAAACAAGTAGAGAAACCTTTGGAATTGACAGTTTGGGAAAAAATATACATTCAGAAAAACAAAAATAGATCAATGAATTTTGATATCCCTAACGAAATTACATTGATTTCGAAGTTCATAAATTCAACCATAGATAGCAGCACTGAAGATGGTGACAATAGTTTAAATGGTTTTGATAAAGAATTAGAACCATTTAGTTTAAATGGTTTTGATAAAGAATTAATTATAAATAAGTTGAAGAAATTCAAACACAATAAAAGACTTAATGAATATACTACTATATTGTGAAGATTGCAATAAAGTTTATATAGGAAAAACAAAAAGGAATTTAGAAATTCGGACAAAAGAACATTTCAGAAATATTAAAAATTGTGAAATTGAAAAATCTGCAATTGCTGCACATAGTTTATTAGAACATCATAAAATTGGAAGAGAAGCTAAACTTTTAAAACAAGTAGAGAAACCTTTGGAATTGACAGTTTGGGAAAAAATATACATTCAGAAAAACAAAAATAGATCAATGAATTTTGATATCCCTAACGAAATTACATTGATTTCGAAGTTCATAAATTCAACCATAGATAGCAGCACTGAAGATGGTGACAATAGTTTAAATGGTTTTGATAAAGAATTAGAACCATTTAGTTTAAATGGTTTTGATAAAGAATTAATTATAAATAAGTTGAAGAAATTCAAACACAATAAAAGACTTAATGAATATACTACTTTACAAAATTGCAAAGAAAAGAAAAAATACAAGAAAATTACTTACCATCCTGAAATGCATAGGAAATTTCAAAAAATTTTTGACAAATACAACATTTTTTTGGCACCAACAAATAAATTTAGTCTGGGTAATCTTCTAAGTACCAATAAAAAAGTCAAAGTTCCAGACAGTAAGAAATCTGGAATTTATCAAATAAATTGTGAAGATTGCAATAAAGTTTATATAGGAAAAACAAAAAGGAATTTAGAAATTCGGACAAAAGAACATTTCAGAAATATTAAAAATTGTGAAATTGAAAAATCTGCAATTGCTGCACATAGTTTATTAGAACATCATAAAATTGGAAGAGAAGCTAAACTTTTAAAACAAGTAGAGAAACCTTTGGAATTGACAGTTTGGGAAAAAATATACATTCAGAAAAACAAAAATAGATCAATGAATTTTGATATCCCTAACGAAATTACATTGATTTCGAAGTTCATAAATTCAACCATAGATAGCAGCACTGAAGATGGTGACAATAGAATAGTTGATGGCCGAAGAATTTCAACAGTCGGAGTTATGGCTGACGATGAACATGATTATGTTTGAAATCGCGATATCATGGAAGCATGAATCCTATGAGGTGAGTTATTTAAACAATATGTTCTCCGATGATTTTTAGTGTTATAATTACCATATTAAAGAAAGCTCCTCCTTTTTAATATTCTGAACAGGTCTGACCATTATTTTGCAGTGACTGACTCCGTAAGAAATATGGCTACCAGATTGTATATATAGTGCATGGATGTCTACACATAGCGCTTGCAGGAGTTGATATAAAAACATTTGTAGCAATTGATTATACCACCAAAAAAAGAAACCACTGTTTGCGCTTTCTTAAATGTATTTTTTCCCAGGTAATAATCCAGAAAAATATAATTGTCATATTTACATCATACAACATCAGAAATGAATTAATATACAGTTTGATGTGTTTCATTTTTTCTCCACTAGAAAGCATTCTTACAATATTGTGTTCCTAGGGCAATAAATAGTATGATCTGGTTGCAGTGATAAACAAAAGAAGCAGATGAAGCGTACCATTCGTTTCTCATTTGTTTTCAAACATCGCCGTTTACATTAAATATATACATATTTTAAAATAACTATAGTTAAATAATAATTTGTGAGTAAACAGCTTAATTTTATTCGTTAAATAGTCCTAACAAATGCCACTCTTGATTTCCAAATTCTCTTTGTGAGTCGTGAATTTATCGATAACTTGGAAATCACTCGTGACATTACTTATGATAATCGATTCCTTCCATTCATCTCGAAGAGCTTCTTTTTCCCAAAGCAATATTAAGCAAATGGCATATCTTATCCATCAATCTTTCTCCCCCTGATTTTATCAGTTCTGCTGGGATCTCATCTGAACCTAATGCTTTACACATCTTACATTTTTCTATTGCCATTCCAACCTCTAATGCACTTAGTTCTGCGACTGGCATTTCTGCTGTCTGTAAATTATCCTCTTCAACATTCTGTTCTGCATGTACATTTAATAGCTGATAAAAGTAAATATCCATGAACACAAGTAATATTTTTTCCTAATGGCAGCTACATGGATGCAAGTGGAGGTGGAGAAGTTAAATAGCAACAGAGGGAAGAAGAAGTGTGACTTCCGATCGACATAACGTCAGTCTATTTAACTTTCACAGGGAAATAACACTATAAGGTTTAATTTAAAAATTTAATTAATGTTTTTATTATCTTACCGCATATCCTTTTTCTTCTAGACTGCAGTTTCGGAGCTTATCTCCATCTTCAATAGCCTCTGATTGACCGGTCTTATGTTGTTTATTGGCAGTTTTCTTCTTACTTCGATGAACCTCTGGATCGGTCCACCGATAGAAGTAAGAAGAAAACCGCCAAGAAACGACATAACACCGGTCAACCAGAGGCTACTGAAGATGGAGATAAGCTCCGAAACTGCAGTCTAGAAGAAAAAAGGATATGACCGATGAACCTCTGGATCACACCACTGATAGAAGTAAGTAGAAAACTGCCAAGAAACGACATAACACCAGTCAACCAGAGGCTACTGAAGATGGAGATAAGGTCCGAAACTGCAATCTAGAAGAAAAAGAATATGAGGTGAGGTAATAAAAACATTAATTTAATTCATAACATCAGTCGCCAAGATTGTACTGAAGATGAGACCGTTATGGTCTCGAAATCATGATCTACTTAGAAGATTTATATTTTATCATAAATTAAACCTCGTAGTGATTAATTCCTATAAAAGTTCAATAAATAGCAATGTTTGTTCTGAAGGGCATTAGGTTGGTTTCCTTCCTCCTGTCTTCTTCTTCTTCTTCCTTCCAAGTATTAGGCAAGGCCTGTTATGATCCTATAGAAAATTTTCCCTCCAGCGTTTCATAGGACGGCCCAGTGATGCTTCCTTCTGTGCTCGGGAAAACACATGATATTTGTAGTATACTTCCCTCCCTCCCTCCTTCCCTCAAACAGACTAAAATGCACTTTCCCTGCTACCCATCATAAATCAGCATATTTCTCTTATACACCAATGAACTGTCACCAGGAAAAAATATTATAATATAAGTAACTCAAAAAATATACATTTTAAGTTATATAATTCTTGCTTTAGGATAAATATATGAGCATATATTTAAAATAAGATAAAAAATTAAGCCTTTCATTACACAACTCACACAAAATTAATAATCATGTGATTTAAAAAAAAAAGCTGTACATTTCCATACTAAATGGATTATTTACTGATAGATGCATTGCTGACAATCAGAAATGTTTATTAATTAAATAAAAATAAAACGTAGTTTTATTTGATTTTCATATTTATTATATAATTCAGTGACAGCTGATTCGGTACACTGTACCTTCTTCAGACATAATGTCAGAATGTCATAAATATGGATTTTCATCAAGTAAACACCAACTCAATTGATTAGAAATGTTTATATTATTGTCAGACTTCACTCTGCAGCAGGCCTTAACTGTGGTCGTGAGGCTTAAAATTCCCCCATATTTTGCCAGCGACTGTGTCGTGAATCCTCGAACCAACCCTTGAGGATATTGGAAGAAATCTCTGGTAAAATGTGGAGGAACATGACTGTAGCCCAAAAAATGTCATAATACAAACTCTGACCGTGAAAGGTTAAGTCAATACAAAACTGAGCTGTTTCTCTGCAAAGTCCATAGCCAAGTAGTTAAGGCAAACATGCTTGCACTCATTATATTAGAAAAGAAAAATATACACCTAGACTGGGGTTTGAACCCAGGACCTTTAACTCTCTATGTCAATGCTCTTCCATCTGAGCTACCTAGGCCTCTAATCTAAATGTGTTTTTTTCTCTTCTACATAGTTAACTTCCTAACCCCAAATGCTATGAGCTGTTGCTACGATTTTTGCAAATGGTGGCTTCTTTATTAAGAAGACATTTTATTGGGAATTTAAACATTACTTATAAAGCCAGTAGTGCTTCTTTCAATGTCAATATTATTCGTTTTTAAACATCTAATCATGGACAAATTATATTTGAAAAGAAAAATATATGCCTAGACTGGGGTTTGAACCCAGGACCTTTGACTCTCTATGTCAATGCTCTTCCAAGTGAGCTACCTAGGCCTCGTAGCATTTGAGGTTAGGGAGTTAACTATGTAGAAGAGAAAAATATGCATTTAGATTGGAGGTCCAGGTAGCTCACTTGGAAGAGCACTGACATAGAGAGTCAAAGGTCCTGGGTTGAAACCCCAGTCTAGGCATATATTTTTCTTTTCAAATATAATTTGTCCATCATTAAGATGTTTAAAAACGAATAATATTAACATGCTTGCACTCGTTCGAGTTTCCATGGGGAAAGAAATTTTCTCATGGGATTTCAGCCAGTATGGGACAGGTGCCCACCCAGCATCATGAGGAGTTTGGATAGCAGCTCCTGGTTGAGAAAACCAGCTTTTGATCCCATGTCACCCCTACAATGGCAGGATGATCATCTACCTCTGTGATTAACGCATGTAGATGCTAGGCCAAGGGCCTTCTAGGTCTGTTGCACCATGGAATTTGAGTTTGTTTCTCTGTAATATATCTCTTGAAGAAGATTTTCGGGCTGTGGGCCATGGTCGTGAGGCTTGTAGTTCCCCAACGTTTCACCAGACTGCATCTGGCATCCTCAAGGGTTGTCTTGAGACTGGCAATTCTGTCCACTGTCTATCCTATTTGTACGTTCATCGCGATTTGTTCGTAAGTTATATCTGCCTTCTGATTGGTCCGCGTTAGGGACTTCCATTGCTCCAATGAGACTGCTGTTTGATGGTCTAGTCAACTGTACATTATACTTGCCTTCTGATTGGTCAGCGTTAGGGACTTTCATTGTTCCAATGAGATTGCTGTTTGATGGTCTAGTCGACTGTACTTGTAGAGGTTTACATTCTGCGTTTTTTAGAACCAGTATCCATACTTTGTTCACTTTTAATAATTCTTCTTTTCTATTGAAACTGTTTTTATGTTTGAAGCCATAGAAATATTCAAACATAAAAACAGTTTCAATAGAAAAGAAGGATCATTAAAAGTCAACAAAGTATGGATACTGGTTCTAAGAAATGCAAAATGTAAGCCTATACAAGTACAGTCGACTAGACCATCAAACAGCAATCTCATTGGAGCAATGGAAGTCCCTAACGCGGACCGATCAGAACGCAGATATAATTTATGAACACATCGCGGTGAACGTACATATAGGACAGAATTGCCAGTCTCAAGACAACCCTTGAGGATGCCAGACGCAGTCTCTGGCGAAACGTCGGGGAACTACAAGCCTCACAACCACGGCCTACAGCCCGAAAATCTTCTTCAAGATCATCATAGCAACTCCGTGAAAGTCTACGTGAAAACATATCTCAGACATTTATCATTGCATTTAATTTTGTAGTGCAAGGAAGGAAATGTACTGCAGCATGTTGCAACGCATCTACCATTAAATAATCCACTCACTTTAATGCTGAAATAAAACTTTTTCATTATGATACAAAATTAATTGTATGTAAAAAATAATGAAAGCTCAAAAAAGCATAATAAAAATAATGTAAATTTAGGTATCTACTGATTAAACACACTTTGTGCTGAGAAAGTCACATGCAGCTCCAGCGTACCTTATCTTCGTAATCAGAATTATTATCCTGCAAAGTGAACTGATTTCTACCACTGTTAGAGTTGGGTGTAGGACTCTTCACTTCTTCAGCATCTGCGACATCAATGCTCTCATCGTATAGTGCTGCATTCGAGAACTGCACCAACATTTATCGAAATAAGTAAGGGGGATTCTATGTGACATGCCAGTCTACATAAATTCAAATATAAATCAAAGATGCAAAAATTATTGCTGCAGTATGTGAAAAATTATCTGAGGAATATAAATTTTTTTTTCAAAAAATCTGAAAACGGCTCAACTGCAATTTTACTAGCGCTTGATTTTTCAGTTATATTGTTGTAAACTATAGCTCTTCTTTTGTATTTACTAACATTATTTAATATTTTAAACTTTTTCAAACAATTTTTATAACATTATTAGACAGTTTTGAAGTATTTATTTAAATATGCAAATCACAATATTATGACACTGTTAGACAATATTGTGATGCTAACTGCTATTTTCTCCACAGAGTATATTACTTAGTCTATGATTTTTCTATCGCTGTTTTGAGTTATCGCTGGTTGGATCAGCGTCAGGGAGCGATAAGTAAGTGTACACCCATTTTTAATAAACTTTGATAATTTCAATATTATTGATATATCTTTTTAACGTGGATTTGGGGATTTATTGCAAATATTGGTCATTTAAATTTCATAGCGATGGATGGTAAATGAGGATGATAATCGATGTGGTTCGATTGTGGGTTATCGCTGGCTCTATAAACTCTGGTGCATGCGCACTGTTGTTCTATAGGACTTTAAAATTTTTCACGCTAGTTTAAGTGCAGTTTTTCCGTGTTCATCTATATGAAATATGGTCCCAACTGACAAATGCTTTCTGAATGCTAGTCATTTCTTATCTTCATGTTAATCTAAGTGTTGTTTTTCATATCTATAAAAACAAGATCAATTGTACTGCTAACCATTGCTATATAAGTTGTTTTGACATATGGATCGCTTATAAATGACAAACTAATTCTATTATTTAAATTTATATATTACTGTAGGGCTATTATTCCTTGTAGGATAGTAGTTTATACATACATTCCTCAGATCTCTAATCACACTCTACAACACTAATCCTCTGATTTTGCTCTCTAAATTAGGTATTAAGTCACCTGCGCTACAATTACAAGTTTTTTTTTTAAAATACGGATTAATAAATAATGGGGCCGATGATTTAATGATTATTAATTGGGCTACTCACATAGCACATTACACCACAGCTAGTTAAAAGTTGGAAATCCAAAGAGTTTTATTAATAAATGGGTAGGATAAATTTTAGTATATTTAAAATACAATAACATGGTTTTTAAGAATTTACCTTCAAATGTTGTAATTCTTCATCGGCATCTTTATTTGAAGACATGTTTTTATTTCCAACTTTACACACCACTCATAAATATTCAGCACAAGTTCACTCTATTTTATTAAATGTCCAATATTGACATGCAATTATTCACGCTTTATTTACTAATTTATATTGTAGGCGTTTCTACTTAATCGATATCGTCCCGGAAAATCGTTGCATAATGTTATAACACAACTATATTTAATTTATCTGGTATTTATGTTGTCAGTGCATTTCAAGTTTGACATTTAACAGAGATAATAATGTTTTGAATATAGAACATATCAGCCATCACGCTTCTCAACATAATGATAATAATACTCGTAATAACTGGAAAGCGCACTACCGTGCATAGGACGCTACTCAACATAGAGAATGTCAAATTTTTACAATTGCCGCAACACCATCTAAATTTGACCTGCGCGAAACTTCAACCGGTCATGCTGACTCGGTTGCGGTGGCTCTGTCGCATGAAATGTACTCTATCCATTCCCAATCATTTAAAAATAAAATTGAAAGATCAACACAAGCAATGCTACTTTGTGAACAATTTTCGCATGTTTCATTCTTGCACTCTCCTGAAAAAAAAATACTAGGATTATTATGACTCACCACTTCTTTTTTTTTTTTTTTTTCAGACTAGTTTCGTCCCATCTATGCGACATTGTCGATGCATTCTAACTGTTGTTTGCTGTTGTCATCCTGTTCGCCAAGAGGCGAATCACTTACACAGTTCTAGTCTTTAATATATTTATATGCACATTAGTGTGCAATTATTATTATTATTATTATATTATTATTATTATTATTATTATTATTATTATTAATAATAAATTCCAATTGTACATTTGCCTCGATGAATGAGGAAAATGAAGGATTTGAACCCGAAACTTCCCGAAAACGAGTCTCTAACGCTTATGCTGTTAGATTTATTTTTATTTTAATAGCATCGTTTAAGTAATGTGAGTAATAATACTACGGGCAAATTGAATTTGCCGCTTCCGCAATACCTTTCAATAAATCACAGTTCATTGGAACGTTCGGAATAAGTGAACCAAACTGTTACCAGCTAACAGCTGTAATCACGTAACAAGCTTTATAACCATTATAACCTACACCCCGCCCGTTAAATATATTATATTCCAACTATAAAAAGAAAAGGATACCCAAAAAGAGCTAAAATGGGAATAAAAGTATGGCCGTGAGCTCATGTTATTTTAAAAGTTTAAAACTAAGATAATAGTGAAATTAGTTGATTGACGTTTATACAAACCTGCCGGAATTTACATTTGGTGGACATGGGTTTTATGGAGGATACTCTTGTCATTCTTATAACGCAGGTAACCTAATTGTATATATTTAAAATGTTTTTTTTTTGTCCATTGCCACCAGGTTGTCTTTTATGACATTTCTGGGTTTCTCCCCTGGCATTGTTTGAATTGTAATCCATTTCTTAGGTTGGGGCTACCGAAAGGAGGAGTTATGTTACCCCGGTGACATGATGAGTGATAAATAATAATAAGTGCCACAGAAGTCCTTAATCTAAACTTAACCTAAATTTCAGACTAAAGGCAACTACAAAAATAATTCGCCTTTAAAAGAAAAATTGCTATGGTCTGACCGGGAATCGAACCCAGAACCTCATAAACTGTAGTCAGAAACATTGACCACTAGCCCATGAGGCTGGTCATATTTTAAAATATATTTACAATATTTGGAAAAAGTGGACTATTTGTTTCCCATGAATTCTTCTAAGTTCTACAGAATCACAGTGCGCATATGCGAGTTGCTCTAATGGTTAATGTAGCTTCTGGTAGATGGCTTTGAAGTCAGAATTACTAACTTTTGGAATAAATTCCCAATTGCTAAAAAAAATGTACGTAAACTAACTTCCCATTTCCAAACTTAACAAAACAAATTACATGCATATTATTTAATAAAACAATAAACTAATTTTATGTACACTAACTTGTCCCATCGGAATGTAATAAAATGAAGTTCATTTCTTGAAATATGGTTTGGAATTATTTGCAAATATTGGTAACACCAATTTGAGAGCCACCTAGCAGATGCTACATTAAGCATTTGTGCATCTGTAGAACTTTATTTACAATGTTTGCGTAATTATATAAATATTTAAAAGTCATAAATGTTTGTAAAATGGTTCCAAAATTTTAAAATAGTATGAAACATTATTATATCCATCCATAGTAATTCTGCCTGAAGGCAGGTCCTTCACTGCAATCATAGTATTTTCATGCTATGCTTGCAGCTTTACTAGGGAATTGTAGGTGTGGTAGCTTCCCGTTGCTTTCATTTATTTATTTATTTATTTATTTAGCCTGGTGGAGTTAAGGCCATGTGGCCTTCTCTTCCACTCACCAGAACAAGCATATGTTACATATGAATACAAAAAAAAAATACAATAATAGTCATATAAAACAGGACAAACATATGTTACACATGAATACAAAAAAATTACAATAGTAGTCATATTAGACAGGACAAACATGTTACATATGAATACAAAAAAAAGTTACAATAATAGTTATTGAACAATTCATTATCTGTCATATTGAATAATAATGAAATTAATGTCTAATAATAGAATGAAACTAAATACAATTAAAATTAAATTAATGATACAATGAATAAAAAAGGAATAACAGCTCGAATCTACTATGCATAAAAAGAAGAGAAAAAAAAACACTACAATGAATTAATCTACGCTTTTTATACAAGGCATTAGGTAAATATATTAACAAATCCTAAGTCTATTTTTATTAAATAATGCAAAAACGCATTATTAATTCTTAAAAAGTAGTATTAGTGAGTTGTTTCTGTTAGTGATTTTATTTTCAATTTATTTCTGAAAGATGGTAAAGTTTGGCAGTCTCTGACATAGGGTGGAAGTGAATTCCATGTTCTAGCAAGAGAAACTGTAAAAGATTTCGAATAATAGGTAGTATGATGAGGAGGGATATAAAGGACACTGTGCTCAAGGGATCGGGTATCTAAGTTATGTGTATCAGAGAGTTTAGTGAAGCGGTGTGATAAATAATAAGGTAAAGATGTGTGTAATATGTTATAGAGTAGGCATAGGGAATGGATGGTTCTACATCGATCTTGAAGACGAAACCATGACAATTGTTCCAGGGATGGTGTAACGTGATCAAATCTACGTATACCACAAATAAAACGTATGCAAGAATTGTGAACACGTTGAAGTCTTTGGGTAAGAACAGTATTTAGGTCAGTAAAAAGAGTATCACAATAATCAAAATGGGGCATTGCGAGTGTTTCTACTAGCATTTTTCTTAGAGAAAACGGTAAACAATTTCTTATACGATTTAATGAGTGTATTATTGAGAAGATAGTTTTGCAAATGTTATTTATTTGTTTTATTCCAAATTAAATGTTTATCCAAAAACACTCCTAGATTTTTTACTGTCTCACTATAAGGGATCTGAACCCCATTAAGTGACACATGTAATACTGCATTTGTGTTAATTGAGGATAATAGTCTCTGATGGCCCATAATGATTGCTTGTGTCTTTCTACGATTTAATTCAAGTCCATATTTCTCTGTCCACGCCATTAGCGAGTCAAGGTCCTCGTTAATTTTGGTTACCGCGTCATTTAAAGAATATTTGTCTGAGTGAAGGTAGATATGTGCATATGCATGTCGTCCGCAAATAAATGACGTTTGCAATGTTTTAGGGAGTCAGAAATGTCGTTTATATAGATTGAAAAAAGCAATGGGCCGAGCACCGAGCCCTGTGGAACTCCAGCTTTACGGTAGGTCCAAGAAGAGCGTAATGTAGAATTTCCTACAACATATTGCTGGCGCTCACGAAGGTAGGAGTTGAACCATTGCGTGACACTGTCAGAAAGTGAGAGGTTTTTTAGTTTAAGCAACAATAAGTCCAAGTCTACCGTGTCAAATGCTTTACTAAAGTCAAGTAGTGTAAGAATAGTAAGTTTTCGATTATCAGATGCTTCGCGTATGTCTTCACATATATTTTAGTAGAGCAGTATTTGTATTGTGTCCTGTCCTAAAGCCTGATTGGTATTGATCTAAAAGGTCGTGTTCAGTTAGGTAGTCAGTCAGTTGTTTGTGGACTAATCGTTCCAAAGCTTTTGAAAGGGTAGGTAAAATACTAATGGGTCGAAAATCGTTAGGAGTTAAGGGAGTTTTTACTTTCGGGAGTGGGCGTACAATTGCTTGCTTCCATAATGTGGGATATATAGAGGTTTGTAGTGAGGAGTTGAAAACATGAGTTATGGTAGGTAGTATAACGTCGATTATTTTGTTAAGTAGAGTGATATTTATACGGTCAGTACCTTCTGCTGCTTTTGTTTTTATTCGTTTGAGAGCTTTCTTTATGTCATTTTCTGTAAGATATGAAAAATGGAAATGTTCTCTGTCTGGTGGATTTGTCAATAGTAGTTCACTTGTTGTATGTGTTTTGTCTTTAGGAGTAAAGAATGTGCTTGTAAAATGGTTATTAAGTGTGTTCAGAGAAACAGGTAGTTTTTTCTACCTGTGTGTCTTTCCTTCCCACACCCATTTTATTCAGATTTTTCCAAATATCTGGGTTATTGTTATTAGGTTCAGTAAGGCTGTATAGATGTCTAAGTTTGGCGTTTCTGATAGTTTGTGTAGTCTTGTTTCGTAACCGTTTATAGTGATTAAGATTTATATCAGTTTTGTCGACTCAATATTTCCGATATGCTGCGTCTCTTTCAGTCATCAAGTCACGAATGTTAGCAGACATCCAGGGAGCAGGGTGTCGTTTCACTAGTTTAGTTTTCAGTGGAGCGTGTCTGTCATATAGTTGTAATATAAGGTTATTTAATGCCTCAACTTTTTCGTCAACAGAATGCAACGTCCATATAGTATGCCAGGGTAATTTTATAGCGTCTTCAAGTAGAGCTGCATTGTTTATATGTTTTAGGTCTCTATATGTGATAGTCTTACGAGCTAGTTTAGGGCACTGCAGTGAATATGCTAAGAATATAATATCATGTGCTGATATTCCGGGAGCTGACAGTTGCCCGTGGGTTAGTACTCTGTCTGGATTATTAGTAGCAATTAAGTCAACACCGGTGAAGGATTATGATGATTATGATGGCCATATGATTTCAGGGACCGTTTGGGCCTTAAAGTTTTTCTGACTTTTGTCTTACAGGTGAGGAAAAACCCTGATAAAAACCTCACCCAGAAAAACTGCCCCGACCGGGGATCGAACCTGGGCCCGCTGCGTGACAAGGCAGCACGCTACCTCGAGACCACAGCGGTGGACTACACCTCATTATAAATGGTCAAAAATTACTTAGTGCAACAGTGCATAAGATTGTTGTATGGAAAATTGTGGGAGACAGATAGGTAACCTCAGCCCAATATTTACCTCTTCTCAGTAAATAATTATTTGTATAATTAATTCATTTTTGTTAATTTTTTCAGATACTGTTCTTCTTGGGAGGCTGGGTATTTTTTGTTAAAAAACTATTCCGGGACTATGAAGTCCATCACAGACTGGTACAACTTATATTTTCTGTCACATTTTCATTGTCATGTACAATGTTCGAACTTATAATTTTTGAGATACTTGGGGTATTGGATTCCAGGTATGTGTTAGAGTTCATTTTTTTTACTTAGGTTTTATTGCATATGTCTTAACATTAATATTTAATTTTAGGAAGTGATATTTTGAGGTTATTTTAATTATATTATTTTTAGTCTGATCTTCTTACCTCAATATTAATGTTGATTTGTTCTTGAACATGTTTCAAAACAATTCTGTTTTATCGTCAGCTTGTCCAGACTGGTTTGATTTATTTTGCATTATGTTGCTCAACCTGGATGTCGATGTCAGCTCCACCCTGTGGTTGACCAAAGAACCTCCAAACAAGGTCACGCTCCGTCAGTATTTCAAAATTCATAACTCTGTTTTTGTTCTTCTGAATATAGACTTTTTCTCAAATAGTCAGCTCTTTTGTATTTTATAACTGCAGTTGCTGCTCATGTTTGGTCTGAAAGTTTCCATGCCTCTCTTTCAATCCCCATTTGTGCCACATGTCCTGCCGATCACAGACTATGAAACTTAACAGTTCTTACTACATCACCCTCCCCAGGCACTGGGTAAGCTAATTGTACCCAAAGGTAGAGTATTGCGGTCGTTACATCCCCCCACCACAGTATCAAGTACTAACTAATGCACTGGCACTATCAAACCCATAGATTCATGGCCGTGTGCACATGAACTCTCCACATATCCGTATCCTGAGCTTATGTTTTCCAATCATCCCCTGTATAATCTGTTTCCTTCATCATGGTTAATGTTATTCTCCCACCTCATATTTGGTGTAAGTATCAAGTACTACCCAATAAAATAAATAATTTGTTGTAATATAAGCTTTTGTGGTAACATAATAGGTGACAATCTTTCCTTTAAAACATTACTAAGACATACTGACTAGTTATTAATTATAATATTATAATGATGTTGTGAAAAGAATAATTAATGTGTGAACCAGGAATCGAACCGTGGACTGCTAGTTTTCCAGACTAGTGTGCAGCCCACTACACCATTCCACACCTGGCACAAACATTAACAATTCTTTCCACATATACAAATCTATAATTCTCGTTTCGTCTGCTGTCAGGTAGATGACACAGCTATCGCCAACGGCCGGCTTCGTTTAGAAGTATCTATATTTGAGAATTTTACACCACCACTTTTATAAGCAGTAAACAATGTTATTTAACATTTTCCAATACTGTTATTTTAACACAGTTCCAATAATGCATAATATTATAATATGATCCATTATTCGAATTGTGTTAAAATAACAGTATTGGAAAATGTTAAATAGTTATTAATTGCAATATACTGCATTGTTGAAGGAAAGGACAGAGAGTAAAAGATTGTCTGAAGCAGACACTGTTCTCTGGAAATGACAAGCGCCCACTTGCCACTCTGTATTTTATAGTACTGTTTGTTGTTATGTGTTCTTTTGCAGTTCTCGTTATTTCCATTGGAATCTAATACTTTACATGATGCTTTTCATGGTGATAGTACTCATTCCATTTTACATCGGGTACTTTATTGTAAGCAACATAAGGCTTGGTGAGTATAATATCATTTAAATTGTTTATTTTATCAACCTCTGAATTAAGTTATGAAATAACACTATGAGGTTTTTTAATATTTTTTTTTTTTCACTCACCTCATACTTCATAATTCCTAGCAGACCCAGGGTTTCTTCACATCATTTGTGACATTCTCAATGCTGTGTCATGTTCACAACTGACGTCCAACGGCCTTCTATCTATAATAAAAAATAAACAACCTCTGAGTTGCTTACCTCGGTCCTGAGGGTCATGGATTGAAACCTGGCCAGCATCGATGGATTTTTTAGGATGGAAAAATCCAAGGGACAAGTTCTCCAGGAAGGACTTTAAACTGTGGGTCCCAAGTCTGAAATTTTTCAGCCTCATAAAAGATTCTTAAGGCTTCTAAGCATAATTTACTGACCTTCGATGTTTTTATTATTATTTTAACACTTCTCACTGAAGAATAAATTATATTTGAAGAGAAAAATTATATGCTCAGACTGAGTTTTCCTCTTCAAATATAATTTATCGTTCAGTGAGAAGTGTTAAATTAATAATAAAAACATTGAAAGAAGTCCTACTGGTTTTATAAAGTATTCCCAATAAATGTCTTCTTAAACAAGAAGCCGTCGTTTGCATGATTGAGCAATTGCTCATAGCATTTGCCAGTCAGGAATAAACAATGTATACAAAAAAAATTTGTATTTAGATTAAAGTTCTCAGGTAGCTCAGTGGTAGAGCATTGGCCTAAAAAACCAAAGGTCCTGGGTTCAAACCCGAGCCTAGGCGTATATTTTTATTTTCAAATATAATTTATCCATCATTAAAATGTTTAAAGACGAATAATATGAACATATGAATAAAGAGTTTGTTTGTCTTTAGTTAGTATTTAATCTTGATAATTGTAGTGTCCCGTAGCCAAGTGGCGAGAAACCTTGGTGCAGAGCTACGGGACTTGTGCTGGTTCAGGTCTCCATGGGGGAAGAAATTTTCTCATGGAATTTTGGCCAGTATGGGACGTGGTGCCCACCCAGCATCGTGAGTCATTTGGAGCTACAATTAGTAGCGACTCCAGGTTGAGAAGACGAGCTATAACAGCTGGGGGGACCTGACATGCTGACCACATGTCATCCCTACACTGGCTTTGTGATCGTCTACTTCTGTGATTAACACATGTGGATGTGAGGCCAGCAGTCGACTGGTAGGCCAAGGTCCTTCTAGGCCTGTTGTGCTTGGAGTTTTTTTTATGGTAGCGTTGCTACTGAAACACGTTGAATCTTTTAACTTTTTTAATTTATCATAAAGAAGATCCTATTTATTACATACATCTTAATTATGCTTTGATAGTTCCTACTAGGAATCCTTTCACTTCCATCATTCAATGTATTAATTTAAATGTTAACATTTACAATGATGGCCAGTTATTATTTTGAAAAGGAAGATTAATTCCTGAATTGGGATTTGTACGTGAAACCTCTAGCTCTGTATGCTAGTGTGTTAACCATTACACTATTTCTGGCTCCTGGTACAAATGTTAATTCTTATTCCTCATATACATTTATCTTTATCATCAGAAGCAGATAGCCTTCACTACCAGTGCTATCGGGATGGCTTCTAATTCAAGAAGACAATTTTTAAATCCTGATTCAGGAGTTAATTTTTATTTTCAAAATAATAACTTCCATTTTTTCTCTTATAACATTATTTCAAATTTTCTCTCTCCTTGAAATTGTTGCTGATTGCTGACACAGGATATATTGTTATTAGTAGGGCTTGGAAGTTGACCTATAAAATGCATATAAAAGACCTTTAAAAAGACCTAAAGATATCCTAAAAAACCTAAAAACTGAAAAAAAAAAAAAAAAGGACATATAAAGGCAATTCAAATTAAATAATAATTTTAGTTTGAACTGCATTTTTAATGAATATATTTAAAAAATGTTTAAAAACTACAAAATTCTAGTGAAATGCAACATACATTGCAAAAAAAAAAATTGATGACTGAAAATGCTTCTTCTTTCATACTTTTTCTTTTAAATTTAACATGGTTCGAAAAATTTTTCTCTTCAAATATAATTTATCTTTCAGTGAGAAATGTTAAATCAATAATAAAAAACATCATTAGAAGCCTTACTAGCTTTATAAAGTAATGTTAAATTCCCAATAAATGTCTTCTTAACTAAGAAGCTGCCATTTGCAAAGATAGAAGCAATGGTTTCAAAAAGCATTTGGCGATAGGGAATTACAACGTATATAAGAGAAAAATTTGCATCTAAATTGTAACTCACCTCGGTAGCTCAGTTGGTAGAGCACTTGACCTGGAAAGCCAAGGGTCCCGGGTTCGAATCTCGGTCTAGGTGAAAATGTTTCTCTTCAAATATAAGGAATTCTGTGTTCATTAAAAATAAAATTCTTGGATAATATAGAATGAACGATTTTACCCACCTAGAAAGAATTCAGCGAACAGACAATGGATAATTGGCGGTCAGTAGGCTTGTTAAAAATAACGGAATATTTTGTGAGGGTTTAATAATTTCTCGCGGAACAAAAATGTTTGCAATGAAAAGTTATTTGTAAAGTAAAATTAGATGGTGTTTTTAAAAGAAGTTGGAATTGAGACTAGACTCTGTGGATTCTTGAATTAACATCATCATCATCATCATCCATGCAAGTATTAGGCCATGTGGCGTGTTACGGTCTCAAAGAGGAATTTTCCATCCAGCGTTTTTTTGGATGTCCCAGCGATCTTTTGCCTTGGGGCAGTAACGAAGTATGGCTTTTGGAATTCTATGAGACGGCATTCGTTGAAGATGTGCTTTCCAGTTGTTCTGGTAGTTTATTCTTGAATTACACAAATGGTATAGATTAGATTTTTAGATTAGATTAGATTAGATTTATTTAGCCTGGTGGAGTTAAGGCCATGTGGCCTTCTCTTCCACTCACCAGGACAAACATATATTACATCAGAATATAACAATCTCAATTAATTGTAGTCAAAAGAGATAAAGTTGCAAAAAAAACCGTTAATACCTAAAATAGGCTAGAAAAGGACTAATAAGGCAATAAACGTCAAAAAAGGACAAAACTGGAAAATCAAAACCACCATTTTCTGGCTTACAATGACCCAAAATGTATATATATATATTAAGTTAGGACTCATCTTCAGACATAAAATGAGAAAAGGATTTTTCTTCAACTCCTGATCCCTAATTATTTATGATGTTTATTATTGAAATTCATCAGAGAACATTTTTTGGCAATTCACCTCATAAATTTCACGTTTTTCGCAAAATTGTGAAAAACACAACATTTATGAGGCGAGTTGTCAAAAAATGTTCTCTGATGAATTTCGATGATTATACCTCATAATGTTTACTTCCCAACATTAATTTAATATAATGTTTATTATGTTTTCAGTGAAACTACAGATGATACGGCCTTTGACAATTTTAATATGGCTGGTATATATCTATCTGTTCTGGAAAGTAGGTGACCCATTTCCAATATTAAGTCCCAAACAAGGGATATTGTCCATTGAACAAGGTATCAGTCGTATAGGAGTGATTGGTGTGACAGTCATGGCTCTGCTCTCTGGTTTTGGTGCAGTTAATTATCCATATACATCAATGGCTTATTTTATGAGGTAATTGTCTATTTATATCAGTTAAGTAGGAGTAAAAATTAACTGACACTTCGAGTAAAATTCCAGTAAATGTTTCTTGGTTCTATCATCGTAGTATGGATTTGTATTTAAATAAATATTTTTTCCTAATATGTGCATCCATAAACAAAAGCTTAATATCCCAATTAAGGTCCGACAAGAGTATATTCAAAATTTGATTTCATAAATTAGTTAGATTCAATCCATAGCTAAGCAAACTAAACACAGATTTAAGAAAAGCTTCTTCTCCTTCTTCCTTCCAAGTATTAGGCCAAGACCTGTTATGATCCTATAGAAAATTTTCCCTCCAGCTTTTCATAGGACAGCCCAGAGATCTTCGTCCTCTTGGTATATAATTATAAACAGCTTTGGGGATCCAATTTGAACTCATTCTTTCAACATGGTGTATACAATTTAGTTGGTACTGTTTAATATATTCCAAAATTGGCGTAGTCTTCAATTCTTTTAAGATATCGGTGTTCCTTTTCCTATCCCATCTGGTGTAACCCGCTGTTTGAGCAGAATCCAAGATACAGAAATGAATTTCTTACGTGGAATGGTACATAAAACATGTCACATTGTGTTGGTATGATTGATGACATCTGTAGGGAAATAAGCAAAACTAAGATTTAAATTAAATTTCTTAGTGAATTTTCCTATAGCATAACTAAATTACCTTGGTCTAGTAACTCCTAATAAAGGAGAGGCTAAGGCCCAACATTGGGCAGTTACAACATTGTAGATTTTGTTGGCCCTCTAATGCCCATATTTGAATAATGACTATAATGACCTGAGGTGTTAATAGATCTACTGTACTGAAAGTACATTTTTGGTTTGCTAGTCTACGTCATCTCTTCCATGTCCTGTTGTAAGATTTGAGAATAGTCCCATTCCTATCACTTTTTGTACACTCTCATACCTTCCCTCTCCCCTGTGCTGTGGATATTGCGCGGTGCAACTTCCCCTCTTCCCTGGAACTCAAATTCATGAAGCCGGAGAAAGAGTCATCATCTGGAGCTTGGTCAGAGCTGGTCTACATTTTGTTTGCAGGTCCAGAGAGCCTTGGGTAGGGAATCCGGGTGTGGACCCTAACTCTTGGCTGGACTGTATGTGAATGTATGTATGGTTGATTATTATTGTTATTGTATAATTTCTAAAGATTGTAGAAATTATAGACGTCCAATTCAGTTAATTTCTATTGTTAATATTATTGTTTTTTTCTAATTTATACACATTGGTCAAGGATTGTAAATATTCAGTTTATTTGTATTATTGTTATTATTTAACTACCTGACATACCATAGACACATTAAAGATCATTTTAGTTAAAGATGTTTATTTGTTGTATGAACTTGCAATTAAGTTGCTGCTTAGATTGCTAAATTCCTATGTTATATAAAAATTTTCTCATATCAATCTACCTTCCTTCCCTTTCTTGTTCTCATGATTGTATTTTGGTTAGAAATTAAGTACAGTTTGCTAAGTAACTTGAAGATATTTAAGTTTTGATGTTTATAAATTCCTTCTGGCTTTTTTCGTGTTGAGACTTGAAAGTAGTTTTGAAGTTCCTTAGGACAGGTTACTGGCCCGACGCTAAGTAGTCCAGTGGTAGGGCTGCTACCTTTTAGTCTCTGGACAGACATTAGGATACCGCATTTACTCAGTACCTGATGGAACGGTTATACCGCCGTGACTCGGTCCTCAGAGCCTCATTTGTGAAAACGGGTTGTACCACGAGAAGGTGAGGATGAGAATTAGGTAGGAGAGGTTATACACACGTCACTACCCCTTACAACCCTGGCTCTTCCAACTCTTTTGTATGGTAGTGAAGTATGGACGTTGAAACAGAAGGATATACAGAGACTTAGATCTGCTGAAATGAGATATCTTCGGAGGACTGCAGGATACACACTACTAGATCACAAAAAAAATGAAGACATCTTAGAAGAATTACACATGGAATCTTTAGAAAACAAAATTTCTGATTATAAGTCAAGATGGATGCAACATGTTCATCGAATGGAAGATCACAGAATACCCAAACAAATGTTAAGATATCAACCTGCAGGAAGAAGAAGACCAGGACGTCCACTCAAAAGACTTCTGGATGGTGTTTCTCTTGAGGCCGAAACAGGTGAACAAATGGCCTAAATTCGTGAATGTACTATATATATGTTTATAAATGTATATGTTAGTTAAACAGCACAGAAAAGATGGATCAAACTTTGCCTCTCATGGGTCTGGGCAAAGGTTTGTGATTGTTGTTTGAAACTACTGATTATTATATCCACTGGCATCACCTCCGGTGCACTACCACCTTGATTTAACCCATGAATATTCAGAATAATTTCTTAAAACACTCGGTTCACTTGTATTGTCCTGTTTGTGCCATTTCAACACATTTGGATAAATCATATTTAAAGAGAAAAATTATACGCTCAGACCGGGACTTGAACCCGGGACCCTTGGTTTTCTAGTCCAAGTGCTCTACCATTTGAGCTACCTGAGCAAGTACCGATCTAAACGCAAATCTTTCTCTATATACGTTGAAATTCCCGCCCACCAAATGCTTTGAAGCATTTGGTGGGCGGGAATTTCAACGTATATAGAGAAAGATTTGCATTTAGATCAGTACTTGCTCAGGTAGCTCAAATGGTAGAGCACTTGGACTAGAAAACCAAGGGTCCCGGGTTCAAGTCCCGGTCTGAGTGTATAATTTTTCTCTTTAAATATGATTTATCCATCATTGAGATGTATGAAATTAATAATAAAAACATTTGGATAACTTTGTAGGAATTTGCTAATACAGGTATAGTAAATCAATTGTTTTTTTTTTACAGGCCAGTTATGCCTTCCGATGTGCAGGTTATTGAAAAGAGGTTATTACAAACAATGGATATGATTCTTGCAAAGAAAAAGCGAATTGCTTTAGCAAAAAAAGGTTCCATTGTAAATGGAACACAAAATAATCAGAAAAATTCTGGAATTTGGGGAATGTTAAAAACTGTTACTTCTGTTAACAAAAATGGTGGAGAAAGTATCCTTATTGATTGGATGTGTGTTAGTGTAGAAATGTAATAAGTTAGTTACTGCATGTTTATAACATTCTGTGCACAATATAACAGCAGATCTTGTAAAATATTACAAATCCTTATGTGGATGGCTTAAAATTACATTGGTATAAGTTATATTTCTTTCTTTTCCTCATATTAACGTAATGTCACAGGTGCTGTAATAGTTGAGCAGTTTAAAGCATTATGTCTTGGTGCAGAGCTACTGGTTCCCATGGAGGAAGAAAGTTTTGTCTTCGAATTTCGGGCAGTTTGAGCCAGTATCCACTCAGCACTGTGAGGAATTTGGGTGTATATATATATATAGTCCACCGCTGTGGTCTCGAGGTAGCATGCTGCCTTGTCACGCAGCGGGCCCGGGTTCAATCCCCAGTCGGAGCAGTTTTTCTGGGTGAGGTTTTTATCGGGGTTTTTCCTCACCTGTAAGACAAATGTCAGGAAAACTTTAAGGCCCAAACAGTCCCCTAAATCATATGGCCATCATCATCCTTATCATTATCATCATCATCCTTCACCGGTGTGGAAAGCAACGGCAAGCTACCACGCCTACAATTCCCTGATAAAGCTGCAAGCATAGCATGAAAATGCTATGATTGCAGTGAAGGAACTGCCTTCGGGCAGAATTACTATAGATGGATGGATGGATATATATATATATTTAATGAATGAATGAGTCAATTCTTATCTTACTTCATATTTCCTGTTTTTTTAAACATGGGATCTGCGGCTTTCAAGAGGAGATCTGTCTCATCCTTAGCCAATATTATGAAAACTGCAGTCCCTGTATTTAAAAAAACATGAAATATGAGGTAAGATAAGAATTTACTCATTCATTGATTGAATTAAGAACCTCATAATGTTATTTCCCATATTTCTTCTGCCTTCCAAGTATTAGGCCAAGGCCTGTTACGATCCTATAGAAAATTTTCCCTCCAGTGTTTCATAGGACGGCCTTCCGGGAAATTCTCGTATAAGATTTGAAAGCATAATAATAGTCCCTTCGATTGGTTGCTGGCCAAAGGAAGGCAAGACCAGTGATGGGGCTGCCATCTTATAGCCTCTGGTCAGGCTTTTCTGGAGAAGAAAAGAAAATAAAGGAAAGAAGAAATGGAAGAAAGGAAAGACTCCCTAGCCCTCGGATGGCCTAATAGCGTCGGGGTCGAAAAAACAAGAGTTAACCAAGAGAGGTTAGATAGTAAAGTTAAAAGAGTGCAAAACGCAAGTAAGTGGAAGAAATGTTTTGCACAGCTTGGGCACCTTGTGGTCGCCATCCACATATCCCCTAGATGAGGACCCCTGAGGGGATTTAACTTATTAATATATATATATATATATATATATATATATATATATATACACACACATACGCACATAAAATGGTGTATTTCAAAGAAGAAAAAAAATAATATGCAGAAATTACTTAATATGTAGTCCAGTTTCATAAATTGGTGAGCAATCCACAGCCACAGCATTATTATACAGTATGCTTAAAAATATAATGCTCCAAAATATAGCGTGTGCAGATTTTAAGTATGAATTCCTTGTGGTAAATTGTTATACTCTCAGACTCAAGAGCACCTCTACAAAATAATCCAAAACTGCAACTGTCGTGATATTTCAAAATTAGAAATTCGAAATTGAACAGTGTTGATTATTTTTAGAAAATAGTAACATGATATAAAATATTTTAGCCCTTAAATAAAAATGTGTTAATGTTTTTTTAAGAATTTTAAAACTCAATTTCTTACAAAGTTATAATCAATTCCATGTAAAGGGTTACATGCTTGCGAATTGTTGAAATAGAACAGGAATGCTTTGTACTGTAGCAGACCTTCATGCAGTTGGTTTTATCTGGAGATTACAACTAATGTTGAGTTTTGTTAACCACAGTTTGTAACTTCTTTAGATATTCCCAGATGTCCTCACAACCTATAGAATTGCTATGTAATTGCATTTCTTGGTAAGTATTTAAAATCTGCACACTTATATTACTTCTGATCTGTATTTTGCACCATAATTTTTTTAACAAACTATATAACAAAGCTGTGTTTGTTATATTTAACTGAGGATGTGAAGGTATATGTTATGTGTTCCTTAACTACATTTCTTGAGATATAAATCAGCTGAAGCAAGAGGTTGCAGCACTGGAAGAATTAAGCCGACAGTTGTTTTTAGAAGCTCATGATATGCATATAATGCAGGAGAGAATACAGTGGGCATCTACTTTCCAAGGAAAATATTTTAATTTCCTAGGATATTTCTTTTCTCTCTATTGTATGTGGAAAATATTTATAGTAAGTTTGTTTTTCTTTATTAACTTTAAATAAAAATTATCAAGGGAATACCATAAGAGTTTTTTTTATTTATTTTAAAAAGGAAAATTAATACTTGGAGTGAAGTCGAACCCCAGATCTCTGACTCTACGGGCCGCATGCAAATACATTAGTCTCTGGTGAGCTGAGTTTTCTCTGAGAACATGCAAAGTTCAAATTAGCAAGTCGCTGACTGGTCATGCATGAAAGTAGTTTTTTCGTAATATTGGCAAGAAATTACCCAGAATTCTCAGCGATAAAACCACTTCCATTATTTTCATTTGCTAGAGAGTGCATTTACACTTGTGTCCCGCAAATAATACGACGATGTCTGCATCGCGCGATATTATGCCGATTCTCCTGTTCTTCCAGTTGAATTCTTTGGTAGACTCTATCAAATTCCTCTTCTCCATGTATACTGAAAACATGATCGAAGTCTTCAAGGTCCGACATCTTGGATAAAGCAGCAAGGTTTCAAGTACATCGGTTCCCATCGGGTTGCTCACGATTCGTTCTCTGCAAAGTCACCTTGCCAGGTAGCTTAGGAATTTCGACAATTATTATTGCGTGAACAGATTCTTGAGTACGCAAAATGTATTTGGATGCAACTTTCTCAGCAGAGTACATGTTGAGAACGACTTTTACGGTCTAATGCGTTCATAGATACGAGTTTTAGTGTCAGTATGATATCAATTACACCATCCGAACTGCGTTACGAACATCAACAATTCTTTCCACTTATACAATTCTTTTTCATCTGATGGCTACTGGAGTTCGGTGGTGTAATCGGTATCATACTGACACGTAGAATCAGAGATCCGGGGTTCGACTCTCAGACCGAACATTAATTTATCTTCGTAAAATAAAACAATGTCCAATTCTGGAAAGTGTTAATTTAAAATATAACATCAAATAAGTTAATAAATTAATGAGTCATTTTAACATCTTACCTCATATTTCATGTTTTTCTAACACGGTAACTATAGTTTTCAAATGATCTTGTCATTCATTTTCAACCGCCATTATGACTACCGGATATTCGCTGGAATCTCCCTCTATAACGTTGCCATCTGGTGTTGATTTGACGAACTTCGAGACACCAGATGACAACGATATCTCGAAGTTCGTCAAATCAACACCAGATGGCAACGTTATAGAGGGAGATTCCAGCGAATATCCGGTAGTCATAATGGCGGTTGAAAATGAATGACAAGATCATTTGAAAACTATAGTTACCGTGTTTGAAAAACATGAAATATGAGGTAAGATGTTAAAATGACTCATTAATTTATTAATTAAGAACCTCATAATGTGTTTCCCAATTTTAACTTTGAATCAAATAAGTTATTTATGTATAAGCCCTTAACGGACCAAATGTCCTATAGAACATGTGGTTACTTTGTGTTACAGTCAACAATTAACATTGTGTTTGATCGTGTGGGGAAGAAAGATCCTGTGACCCGAGGAATGGAAATAGCCGTCCATTGGGTTGGTATTAATATTGATGTGACATTTTGGTCTCAACACATTTCATTTTTCCTTGTGGGCTGCATCGTTGTCACTTCAATCAGAGGTTTACTGTTAACTCTTACCAAGGTAATTTCATCAATAAAATTATTTATTTTTTGTGATTCTAGTACAAATGACAGTCCACAGCAATTTGAAGAAAAGTAGAAAAAAAATTGCACAAAATATTATAGCAGGATTTGAATAATTAATAAGCTGTTATAAATCAATGGTAAAGAAAAAAATCTTTGCCTGAACCGGGAATCGAACCCCAAACTTTCAGCTTTCCGTGCTAATGCTCTGTCCACTGAGCTAATTTAGGCTTCATTCCCATCCAAGCAGAGTAAGGTAAAGGAAGGATTTTTGCTTGGATGGGAATGAAGCCTGAATTAGCTCAGCGGACAGAGCATTAGCACGGAAAGCTAAAAGTTTGGGGTTTGATTCCCGGTTCAGGCAAAGATTTTTCTCTTTACCATTGATTTACAATAATTTAATTGTGTTCATTAATTTACTTATTTCTATCATAGTAATAGCTTTAGCTTCTCAATATTAATTAATAAGCTGTTAGTTTGTGTTGAAGATGTATTATTAATAGGTGATAGTGAGGAGGTGCTAGGAGCTAACACGCACACCCTATTGAGTAACACTAAGGAATAGGAGTTGGAATTAAACATCAAAAATACTAAATATATAGCCACACATAGAAATTTATCATATAATGGAAATGGACAGTTAATGACAATTGAGAGAAATTTTGAAGAAGTGGCTGAAACATGAAAATAATATAACATAATATAAAATAATGGTATTAATAAGCTGTTAGTTTATGCTGATGATGTAGTATTATTGGTCAATAGCGAGGAGATAGTAAAGGACAACACGTACACACTATTGAGTAACACTAAGAAATTAGGATTGAAGAAAATATCAATAAAACTAAATATATGGTCACACGTAGAAATTCATTATATAATGGAAATGGACAGCTAATGACAAATGAGGGAAATTTTGAGGAAGCGGCTGAATTCAAATACCTAGGATTAAACATAGGCTCAATTGTGGAAATGTGTGCTATTATTCATTGCAGAGACTCTTGATGTCCCAACTCCTTTCAAAAAACGTTAAACTGAAAATATATAAAATTATTATTCTACCAGTTATATTATATGGGTGCGAAACTTGGACTCTTACTTTAAGGGAGGAAAGGAGATTACAAGTTTTTGAGAATAAAGTACTTAGGAAAATTTTTGGACCAAAGAGAGATGAACAGACAGGTGAATGGGGAAGACTACATAACAATGAACTACATGGTCTTTATAGGAAGCCAGATATAATAAGAACAGTTAAGTCTCGTAAACTGCGATGGGCAGGACATGTTGCACATATGGGGAATGAAAGACTTGCATGGAAGCTTCTTGTAGGAAAGCCAGAGGGAAAACACCCAGTTGGTAGACCAAGAATGAGGTGGGAGAATAACATTAACTATGATTTGAGGGAAGTAGATTATACAGGGAATGATTGGAAAGCATTAGCTCAGGTTAGGGATGTATGGAGAGTTTATGTTCGTGTGGCCATGTGCCAGTGAGTAAGTAAGTAGGTAAGTAAGCACAGCAATACCCTTATATTTTCTTAAATTTATTAAATGTAGCATGCTTTCTTATCACAGCTTTATTGTGTAATTGGTACATTAAAATTTTGATAATGTATGAATAAATACTGTATTTCTCAGAGTATTACACTTTTTTTTAAATAGGCTAAAAATTAGGTTGTAACAGCAGAGGTAGGGATATATTTCTTCATGTATCATTTTTTTTCCTTTCAAGATGTTAAAGTCTTGATCAGATATAGTATAGTGATGCATTGTCATTAACAAAGGACTGTGTTGAAAGAAGTATACCTGTCATAATTATTAAATTGTTTGCATTTGGAATTTCAGAAAAAATAATGTAGATTTCTGTATTATTATTAATCTCTCTCTTTTCAGTTTTTCTACGCCATCTCCAGTAGCAAATCATCAAATGTCATTGTTTTGGTTTTGGCACAAATCATGGTAAGTTGAGATATTTTTGTATGTGTACAAATATTTTCCCATTCCCCATTGGGAATTGAACCTCAATACCTTCAGGCTGTATGTATTGCCTTTACCAGTTATGCTACAATATGTTATTTGTTGTTAATGCTATGTTTTTCGGCTTTATTTGTCGTAACCATCTTGTAATAAACAAATTAATATCAAAAACTGCAAAAATAAGGTTATACAAAACACTCATTAGACCAATAGTTACATATGCTTGTGAAACTTGGGTCCTAAAAGAAACAGAAAAATTGAAATTCAAGAGATTCACTTACCATCCATTGACACTATAAATTAAAAAAAAAAATTCAAAAAGTTTAATATAAGATTAGCACCAAAGAATGAATACAGCCTTAATAGGATAATTAAAACCAATAAAAATGAAAGAATTGAAAATGAAAACAAATCAGGAATTTATAAGATCAAATGCAGTGATTGTGACAAAATTTATATTTGGAAAAACGAAAATAAATTTGAAAACAAGGGTGAAAGAACATCTTAGAAACATCAAAAATGGAGAAGTGGAAAAGTCAACAGTAGCTGCTCATGCTTGGTCCGAAAACATTTAATTAAATCAAAAGCCAGTCTAATTAAACAAATAGACAAACAAAAGGAACTCACAGTTTGGGAAAAGATCTACATTCAGAAAAACAAAAGAAAACTTATGAACTTCAAAATTCCCGCAAATTTTGACCTGATCCAGAGGTTCATCGGTTCACCAACAGAGGGAAGAAGAAGAGGTTCTTCCGATTGACATAACACCAGTCGCCAACAAAGTTCTGATGATGAGACAGTTATAGTCTCGAAATCACGATCAACTTAGAAAATATAGATGAGGAGAGGTAAGAAACATTTAATTTCACCACACCTCATAATGTTTACTTCCCAACATTAATTTAATATAATGTGTTTTTTACTGTTTCATGCTTCTAAAAGATTTTTATGGAAAATGTTATAGCACCTTAAACTTCATTTCAACAAAAAAGTGACTTATCTGGTTCTTTCCCTGTATCCTAAGCAGATCATCGATAGTAATTCTGCCCGAAGGCAGGTCCTTCCCTGCAATCATAGCATTTTCATGCTATGCTTGCAGCTTTACTAGGGGGAATTGTAGGTGTGGTAGCTTCCCTTTGCTTTCCACACTGGTGAAGGATGATGATGATAATGATGATGATGGTCATATGATTTTGGGGACTGTTTGGGCCTTAAAGTTTTCCTGACATTTGTCTTACAGATGAGGAAAAACCCCGATAAAAACCTCACCCAGAAAAACTGCCCCGACCGGGGATTGAACCCGGGCCTGCTGCATGCTACATCGAGACCACAGCGATGGACATGCAGATAATAAGACGTGATTTATTCATAAATTAATTATGGGAAATAACATTATGAGATTTTCAAGTTAATAATTAATAAAAACTGAGTCTTATCTCACCTCACATTTTGTCGTCTTCAAGCACGGAACTGCAGCCATAACCACGACTCTAGTTATAGATATGGCTGAAGATCTGAGGGATGCCTCCAGAAACCGTGGTTCTGTGCTTGAAGATCAGAAAATATGACTCAGTTTTTATTAATTATTGATATGATATTGTTTTTTGCAGGGAATGTACTTTGTTTCATCTGTTTTGCTGATGAGAATGAACATGCCAGCAGAATATCGAACCATCATAACGCAAGTGTTGGGTGAACTGCAGTTTAACTTCTATCATCGCTGGTTTGATGTGATATTTCTAGTGAGTGCACTGTCCTCCATTGGTTTCTTGTATTTGGCCCATAAGCAGGGTCCAGGAGATGCTGGATAGCTGGAATCTGTTTTAACATTTCCATGAAGAAATTTACAATTTTGTTCTGTGTTTTGAAAGGAGGGAAGAATGCACACCAAGCACTTGTATGTTACGAATTTTACATGAGAGTGCAAAAATGGATTTAAAATGTGATACGCATAACAAGGACAATATTAAATTTATTTGATTGATCGATTTTATAATCAAATAAAAATGTACAAAGTCACACATTCTTTTGTTATTACTTTCTAGGTTGAACTGAAGAAGTAATTCTCTTCATGCCCGATGTTGTAGTAACATTTTGAAGAAGGATTTGTGTCCCAAGAAGAATTACTGGTTCAGGTTGGGTTTAATTTTCGGTAGAGCCAGATTCTCTTCTTAGGGTTGGAAATTGGTACACTGGATAGAAAAACACTTCAAAGTTACTAAAAAAATGTTTCTTGTAGAAATAATTGCAAATTTATTCACTTCTTAAGTTCCCAGCAGATTAAGTAAATGTAGGTGGTATTACTCTTCACCGTCAATTTAAAAATAAATTCTCTTCTTTTCTTAACCTTTTCACTGCTGAGATGTTTCCAGCCTTTCAAACCCTCCTTTGCTGAGTTATTTTTAGAATTATTAAAATATTTTTAAATATTATCCTACCATTGACGATTTTATTATTAATAGAAGTGTTAAATTAATAATAAAATCGTCAATAGAAGCCCTACTGGCTTTATAAAGTAGTGTTAAATTCCCAATAAATGTCTTCTTAACTAAGAAGCCGCCATTTGCAAAGATAGAAGCTACAGTTTCAAGCATTGGGCACAAGGGAATTACAACGTATATAAGAGAAAAATTTGCATCTACATCGCAACTCGCCTCGGTAGCTCAGTTGGTAGAGCACTTGGCCCGGAAAGCCAAGAGTCCCGGGTTTGAGTCTCGGTCTAGGCAAAAATTTTTCTCTTCAAATATAATTATCCTACCATGCTAAAAGTAATAAATATATTTAGAAGACTCACCTTACATGCACATGTAATTCCTGATCCTGAGTTGTTATCAATAGTAGATCCATCTGTGTAATTCTGACCATTATGTTGGTTTTCCAATGTCCAGTCAGTATCTAGTTGAGAATGGGGACAGTGATCTCTTGCTTGACATGCCCACATGAGAAATTTTCCTGACAATATTACTTCATATTGTTACTTCCTGTCGCACTGGTAGGAGATCAGTCTAAGGCTTTATGCCTTGGTGGAGCTATGGGACATGCACAGCTTTTAGTCCCTGTGGGGAATACATTTTCTTATGGAATTTCAGCCAATATGAGACCAGTGCCCATTCAGGATCTTGAGGAATTTAGCAAAAGATAAAGATAAATTTATTGCACTATTGGCCTTAGGAAGTCCCAGGGGTATTAGGAGGTTAAGGCTCTCACCTTTCTAGATAATCAGCATGAGATGTCAGCACTACTTGACAGTCATCTTTATCCCCACAAGAAGCATCTTGTACTCATTTTTGTTAGAGACTGAGGCAACCTCAGGGCCAAGGTGCTGCCAGAGGGTTTAGGCAAATTTAAAAATCCTGACCTCACTGTGACTTGGACCCCAATCTTCTAGTTTATAGTATATTGCCTTAACCAACTATGCTACGGCATGCCGCTTGAAGATTTTGGATAGCTATAGTAAGTAGAGGCTTCAGGTTGAGTATCAGCTTGGGTACTCGGTATGCTGACCACTTGTCACCCTTATTTACTGACTGGATTACTATTCAATTCAGTAAATAGCACCTCTGGATGTTAGGCCAGCAGCTGGCTGGTAAGCTAAGGGCCTTTTAGTACTGTTACACAATGGAATTTAGTTTTAATGTAAAAATGTTAATTCATATTTCAATGCAAATAATGTTATGGGGTTCATTTGAATAAAATTAATTGAGTCAGTACATTCTACCTCATAATCTTGTAGAATTCTTGAGAACATCTTTCAATATATCTATGTACTATCATCAGCTCTTCTGACTCATGCTCTGTACAGAGGGTTACCATTGCTGGATTCTGGCTTAGATTTCTGTGCCTTCCAAATAATTTTTAGGACATTGCCTTGGTACATCACAACACTTCTATGGAAGAAATTTCAAGGTAGGTTTTGGCATGCAGTTCCTTTGTATGTATTTTACTTTCCCAAGTCATAAATAATTGTTGTATCTTAGTAGTCAGGTTCCTTGCCTCTGATCCATATAAAACAAAGGACCTTTTACAGTTGTAGGGTAATGTACTGTATTTACTTAATACTTAATGCAGACTTTCCACTTTACAGCAGTTTGCTTTTGATTCCTGCTTTCCAGAGATTCCTATCTTCCCATTGTCCATCTTCCATACCCCTCTTCATCATGGCATCATATATTCCCTCATACCATGCTCTTCTACTTCTCCCCCTCTTCCTTCTGCCTGGTACCATCCAATCCAACACCTGTTTAGGCCACTGGTCTTCTGACATCCGTTGTACATGTCCATACCACTGTAGAGCTCTCTTTGTTATCCTATCGATAACAGTTTCTTGTGCATCCATTTCTTGTCTGATATATGTATTTTGAATATGTTGTAGCCTGGATATTCTCATACTTCTCCGTAATCCATCCATTTCTGTTGCCAAGATTCTTTTCTGCGTCCTTTCATTTATTGCCCAGCTTTCTGATCCATATGTGAGTATACTTTCTATTATTGTCTGTATAATCTCTTTTTTTTTTTCTGGTCAAATTTCTATTCCATAAAAGACCATTCAGGGATCTAATCGCCTTCCTTGCACAATTTACTCTGTTAATAATATCTTTTTCACAAGTACCAGATTTATCTATTATAGATCCAAGATATTTAAATTCTTCAACACATTTAATTATCATATTATTTATTTGTAGGTCTTCTGAATTTGCTCCGATTACCATATATTCTGTTTTAATATAATTTATCTTCAACCCACCTACCTCAAATGCATCTACCAACTTTCTAATCATATATTCTATATCTTCTTTATCTTGTCCTATTATAATCTGGTCATTAGCGAATAATAAATTGTGCAGTAAATGACCATTGATGTTGATTCCCATTCCCCTACATGACTTATTCCATTTCATTAATACATCTTCTAAATATATCTTGAACAATGTTGGCGACATCCCACATCCTTGTCTTAATCCTTCTGTTATATCAAATTCTGAGGATACTCTATTTCCAACCTTAATACTTGCTTTACAATCATACATTCTTTTAATAAAATGTATAAAAGATTGTGGTATTCCAAACTTCAATGTACTTTATAAGAATAAATAAAAGTTGTGCAGTGTGGGGCTCTCTGTCTTCATTAAATAAGCTGTCTTCACAGTGAGCCAGACTAACAAGACACTGTGCTAAGAATTGCTGATGTCTACCTTTTGCAGAAATATCAGCAATGATATGAAGAAGAGTCGACCACAGTGAACTAGTTGGTATGTTCCTTGCCTCTGTTCCCAATGGTTACAGGTTCAAACCCGGCCAGGGTCAATTGATTTTTTAGAATGGAAAAATCCGGAAGGAACTTTGAGCCATGGATCCTGAGTCTGAAGCTTTTCAGGCTCGTAAAAGAACTTTAAGCCGGAATAAAGAGACCTCTAAGCAAAATTTACCGACCTTCATTCTAGTAATACCTTAGTTGCATATAATGTATCATTGGGTTGGTATGCTGACTGCATACCATTCACGGCATCTCTAGGGAAATAAGCATTACTAAATTAACTTGGTCTAGTAACTCCTAACAAAGGAGAAGCTAAGGCCCAATATTGGGCTGTTACGCCATTGTAGACGTATATAACTGCATAAATGTCTGACATACATATTCTTTCTTAGAGTTTAGGCAAAAATGTATATGCCTTGATTAATTTACTGTTAATTTAGTAACTCAATAGCAGAAAATAATATAGTATAATAAATAAAGCTAAGATAGTAAAAGAGCAGTCTTGGTGTTAAAGGTGACATGCCAGGGGGATGGCGGTGGGGCTCTTAAAATAAAATATTAAAGTGTGCAGCACAAGAAACTTTATTATTTATTTGGGATGGGGAGAATTGCCTTGCATCTCTTTTTACTGTTAATTATTAAGTTCGTTTGAATGGAGATTACATTTTTTTATTTCAGTGTTGCAACCAAAAGAATATATTATTTTTTTAAAATGTTGGTCACAATGTTGCGCAATAATTCGCATAAAAATTCGATGAAGATTTGGATCTGAAACGTAATATTACGAAAATTTAGAACTTTCAAAATATGTGCATTGATTTTAAACACGAAAATAAATGTTTATATTAATGTTGATCCAAAATAAATAAATAAATACAATTTTCTTTCTGTTTTTACCAGTCTGAAATGTAACCTATGTATAGCGAAAAAGTGTATATTGAATTAAATTGGTACTGCTGAATTTGCGGCAATTGGCAACACTGAATATTTGGATTGTGTTTACGAAAGTTCTATGTACACGAATAATCAAATATTTACTAGTTAATGTGTAAATAGTTGTTTAAAATGAAGTAAGTGTTGTGCATTTTAAATATTTATTTTATTTATGAAATTTATAGCGTTAAAAACGTAAACTAGTTCCTAGTTTTATGATATAATTTTGTTGAGGTGTTATTTTTAGGTTAGGTGATTGCTATCTGGAATTAATAATTACCTCCATCCACAGTAATTCTGCCTGAAGGCAGATCCTTCACTGCAATCATAGCATCTTCATGCTATGCTTGTAGCTTTACTAGGGATTTGTAGGTGTAGTAGCTTCCCGTTGCTTTCCACACCGGCGAAGGATGATGATGATGGCCATATGATTTCGGGGACCGTTTGGGCCTTAAAGTTTTCCTGACATTTGTCTTACAGGCGAGGAAAACCCCCGATAAATATCTCACCCAGAAAAACTGCCCCGACCGGGGATCGAACCCGGGCCCGCTACATGACAAGGCAGCACGCTACCTCGAGACCACAGCAGTGGACAATAATTACCTAGTACTTGCTATTTTTTTGTAATATATACAAAGAATGGACCAGGAGAAACCACACTTTAAGTCTCACAACACTATAAAATACTGGAAAACATACTCCTTTTTATCCTGCGCCATAGCTGAGTGGTTAAGGTAAGAAGCCTTGGCGCAGAGCTACGGGACTTGTGCTGGTTCGAGTCACCATGGGGAAGAAATTTTAATAAGTAGAGACTCCAGGTCGAGAATACCAGCTGTAACGGCTGGGGTATCCAACATGCTGACCACATGTGACCCTACACTGTCTAGATGATCGCCTACCTTTGTGATTAACACATGTGGATGTGAGGCCAGCAGCCAGATGGTCAGCCAAGGGCCTTCTAGGCCTGTTGCACTTGGAGTTTATACTCCTTTTTGCCTAAATATAATCTAACATTTAACCTAGGACAAATATAAGGTTAGGATGAGTAATTTTTGTTATCTTTTTAAATTTAAAATATTAATATATTGCTTGGCCCAGGCTTTGTATTCATTTACCTTTGGTAATTTTACATAATCGTTTTTGCTGTACCGTTTCTTTTGCACATATGCCTGTTCCTCCTCAGTTATCCAACTGACTATTATATGTTTAGAAAATAAGATCATTGTTAAGTAGTGCAAGAAATGAAATAAAGACAGTGGATGAACAATTGTAATAAATTATGGTAATTTTATATAGATCAACTTGTCTGATCTGTTATCGAACCGTTTTCAGTGATCTAGTTCCCTCACAATGCTGGGTGGACACTGACTGTCCCTTATGTCGACTGAAATCCTATGACAAAATTTTAGCTTGCATTCCGTAGCTGTGGGGGCACGCCGTAGCATAGTGGTTAAGGCACTGAGCAACAAGCCGGAGGGTCGAGGGTTCAAGTCCCGTTGGGGTCAGGATTTTTAAACTGACCCAAACCCTCTGGCGGCACTATGGCCCTGGGGTCGACTCAGCCTCTAATGGAAATGAGTACCAGACACTTGTTCTGGGGTAAAGGCGGCCGTCACGCAGGGCTGACAACCCAGCTGACATAAAGTGCCGATTGTCTAGAAAATGTGGGAGCCTTAACCTCCTACTACCCCAAGGGCCTCCGGGCCTGTTATGGGATCACTTTACTTTTTTTTATTCCGTAGCTGCACATGAAGGCAGGATAAGTTAAATTGCTTGGCTATGGTGCAGGACTTCTCTATAATTAAAGCCAGTTGGAAGTTCCATTCTTATGTCTTTTTCTTCTTCTTCCTTTCATGTGATAGACCTAGTGGTCTGTTACGGTCTCAATCCAACGTTTGAAGGGTCTGCCCAGAGATCTCTTGCCTGGTGGCTGGTAATTTAAGATCTGACGTGGTATTCTTGTTCTGCTCATTCTTCGTACGTGAGATTTCCAGTTGTTTCTGTATTTTTGTACATATTCCATGACTGATTCTGTGTGTAATTCTTTGAGAATCTCATCCATTCTTATGTTTTAATACTAAATGTATATTGTTTTTAAGGTTGAGTGTTGACGGACTGCTGGTTTACTTCCCTTATGACTACATATATCCAGAGCAGTTTGCATACATGTTAGAATTAAAAAAGGCATTGGATGCTAAGGTAAGTCTCTTATATTTAATGTTTTAATCATTCCATAGGGCCTATGTATCAAGATGAGATTTGGGCTATTGTTAGGGAAATTATGCACTTTGCATGTTAGAAGAACCACAGGTTATGGCCAAGGTAGTAAACTGTATCAAATGCCATGACATTTGACATACCAACTTCTTTTTTATTTGTATTGTGACATCTAACATTATTGTTTGTTACTATGTCCTACATTGTTAATTTTTTGCCTTATGTTTCACTCAGACCGGGACTTGAACCGGGACTCTTGGTTCTCTAGACCAAATGCTCTACCACCTGAGCAAGTACCAATCTAAATGCAAATTTTTCTCTATATACCTTGTAATTCCTGCCCACCAAATACTATGTAGCTCAGGTGGTAGAGCACTTGGTCTAGAGAACCAAGGGTCCCGGGTTCAAGTCCCGGTCTGAGCATATAATTTTTCTCTTCAAATATGATTTATCCATTATTGAGATGTATGAAATTAATAATAAGAATATTTGGATAAGTTAGATTAGGATTTTATGTTAAAAATTGATCTTAAGTTTTTGGATGCAGGACATTAGAGACAGTAATACCAGAGAGGCAACATTACTCATCTAATCTGATACATTGGCAATTCTATTTTTCCAGGATTCATAGCCATCTTTACAGAATCCATATTATTTATATCACAGTTTTAGATTATTTTTATGTCAAATTCTAATTAATTTTTGGAAAAACTGCACTTAAACTAGCGTGAAGTATTTTCAAAGTCCTATAGAATAAAACTGCGCATGCGCCAGAGTTTATAGAGCCAGCATAACTCACAATCGAACCATGTATCGATTATCATCCTCGATTACTATCCGTCGCTATGAAATTTAAATGACCAATAATTGCAATAAATCCCCAAATCTATGTTAAAAAAATATTAAAATTACCAGACGTTTATTAAAAATGGGTGTACACTTACTTATCACTCCCTAACGCTGATCCAATCAGCGATAACCCAAAACAGCGATAGAAAAACCATAGACTAAGTAATATTATTCTGTGGAGAAAATAGCAGTTAGCATCACAATATTGTCTAACAGTGTCATAATATTGTGATTTGCATATTTAAATAAATACTTCAAAATTGTCTAATGACGTTATAAAAATTGTTTGAAAAAGTTTAAAATATTAAATAATGTTAGTAAATACAGAAGAAGAGCTATAGCTTATAATAATATAACTGAAAAATCAAGTGCTAATAGAAGTGCAGTTGAGCCAATTTTTTTTTTTTCCTATATCTCATATTTTTTCTCACCAACAACTATGTGTGTGTGTGTTTGATCTCGTTGAAAACACAAACTCTGACATGAGGAATGGAGGTTTATTTTACCTATGAAAGATTTTTTTTTTTCTGTTTCCTGTGTTTATTATATTTTTCCTTTTTCAGGGTCACTGTTTACTAGAAATGCCTTCAGGAACAGGCAAAACTGTGTCTTTATTATCTCTGATAGTTGCTTATATGATTGCACATCCGCTGGATGTTACTAAGCTGATTTACTGTTCACGAACTGTTCCTGAAATTGAGAAAGTTATCGAGGAATTAAAAAAATTAATGGACTATTATGAGAAAGAAAGAGGCCAGAAACCTAAAATGGTAGGATTGGTCCTGAGTTCAAGGAAGAACATGTGCATTCATCCACAGGTAAAATATATTTACAAATAATGATGCAAGTAAAGTTTAAAAAAGTGATTTGGAGATATTTAAGCTATTCTATGTGAGATGCCAGTCTATGAATCTTGTGACAGGCCACTAGTTACTAATTATATCAATACTTAAGAATTAAATGAATCGTGATTTCTTCTTATCTCATACTTCTATTTTTTTTTTAAACACAGCACTGCAGTATCAGCGACCATCGTCACCATCCTCAGCTGTTCTCACGACAGAAAACAGCTGAGGATGGTGACGATAGTCGCTGTTATTGCAGTGCTGTGTTTAAAAAAACATAGAAGTATGAGGTAAGAAGAAATCACAATTCATTTAATTCTTATGAATTAAACCTCGTAATGTTAAAAATTCCCAAATTTATTATATAAAAATATCAATACTTACTGGATAACATACTAGTGACATGATCATGAAGAAGATTTTCGGGCTGTAGGCCATGGTCATGAGGCTTGTAGTTCCCTGACGTTTCGCCAGAGACTGTGTCTGGCATCCTCAAGGGTTGTCTTGAGACTGCAGTTTTCGGGCTGTAGGCCGTGGTCGTGAGGCCCCCGACGTTTTGCCAGAGACTGCATCTGGCATCTCAAGGGTTGTCTTGAGACTGCCAGACGCAGTCTCTGGTGAAATGTTAGGGAACTACAAGCCTCACGACCACGGCCTACAGCCCGAAAATCTTCTTCATGATCATAGCAACTCCGGCCGTGAAAGTCTACGTGGATATACTAGTGACATGTTTGTTCACATTTTCGTTGTAGCCAATTGCCAATTTATAATGAATGGTATAGAGAAAAAATTCTGCCTGAGCACAATTTTTGCTACAAAAATAAAAATATTCAAACAAATGCTAAATTTAATTCTGTGGTTGGTACTAAAGGACTAGTAGTTATCTGCTCTCCTTTGATTCTGAAGTTTACAGGTTGATATTCAGCTGGAGTCCATGGAATTTTAAGAGTAAAAATCCTTACCATAGCTTCCTTTGTAAAGGAAGTAACGCTATGAACTTTTATAGGAAAAAATCACTATGATGTTTAACTTAAGATTTAAATTAAAATGTTTTATAACTCACCTCATTCATTCTTCTAATTATACTGGTTTCAAAGCTTAGGCAGCTTCATCTTCAGAAATTACTGGAAGCTGCCTAAGCTTTGAAACTGGTATAATTAGAAGACTGGATATGAGGTGAGGTATATAAAACATTTTAATTTAAATCTTAAATAAAAAAAACTCCTGGCGCGACAGGCCTACAAGGCCCTTAGCTTACCAGCCGGCTGCTGGCCTCACATCCACATGTGTCAATCACAGAGGTAGATGATCAACAGCCAGTGTAGGGGTGACATGTGGTTAGCATGTCGAGTCCCCCAGCCGTTATAGCTGGTTTCCTCAACCTGGAGCCGCTACTTATTGTAGCTACCCAATTGCCTCACGATGCTGGGTGGGCACCGGTCCCATACTGGCCGAAATACCATGAGAAAATTTCTTCCCCCATGGAGACTCGAACCAGCGCAAGTCCCGTAGCTCTGCGCCAAGGCTTCCTACCTTAACCGCTTGGCTACGGCGCAGGACAATCTTAAATAAAGCTATGTTGTTATTTGTGGCACATGAAAGAACTCAAGCCTGAAATCAAAGATCTCTTAGGGTCGTATCTATGAATGCATTAGACCGTAAAAGTCGTTCTCAGCTTTGTGTACTCAAAAATCTGTTCATGCGATAATAATTGTCGAAATTCCTAAGCTACCTGGCGAGGTGACTTTGCAGAGAACGAATCGTGAGCAACCCAATGGGAACCAATGTACTTTGAAACCTTGCTGCTTAATCCAAGATGTCGGACCTTGAAGACTTTGATCATGTTTTTGGTATAAGCGGAGAAGAGGAATTTGATAGAGTCTACCAAAGAATTCAACTGGAAGAACAGGAGAATCGGCATAATATTGCATGATGCAAACGTTGTCATATGCGGTTTTATTTGCAGGATGCAAGAGTAAATGCGTTCCTCTAGCAGATGAAAATAATGGAAGTGGTTTTATCGCTGAGAATTCTGGGTAATTTCTTGCCAATATTATGAAAAAACTACTTTCATGCATGACCAGTCGGCGACTTGCTAATTCGAACTTTGCACATTCTGATGGAAAACTCAGCTCACCAGAGACTAATGTATTTGCATGCGGCCCTTAGTAAAATTAGTCAGTCCTTTCGTGCCCAGCTTTTAATTGAGATCTGATTATGTTAAAGAGCATCATTAAATAAAGTACTAACTTTTTGTTTAGTTGTTTCTTGACTCACCTCATACTTCTTAACTCCGTTGCATATCTAGATTTCGTCACTGTATTTGTGACATTTTCAATGCTGTTCACGTTCACAACTGATGTCCAATGGTCTCCTCTCCTGCAAGGGAGTTAAGAAGTATTGAGGTGAGTCAAGAAACAACTCAACAAAATTAAAATAAACCTCATAATGTTATTTCCTACCTACATAACTTAATAAAGTATTAACTAAATGATTCTGTTCACATGGTAATATTTAAAAAAAATTACATTTCAGGTTAGCAAAGAACGCGATGGTAAAATAGTGGATGGCAGGTGTCATAGTTTGACGGCATCATATGTTAGAGAGCGACATAACTACGATGACAGTGTTCCTATATGTAGTTTCTATGAAGGGTTTGACCTGGAGGGACGTGAATGTCAGCTTGAGCCTGGAGTCTACAGCCTGGATGACTTGAAGGAGTACGGCCGAGATAGGAACTGGTGTCCTTATTTTCTAGCAAGATATACAGTAAGTGCAAATTGAAAATAACCCATTAATAGTGAGTGGAGAACATATTTCTAACGACTCACCTCATATAATTTCAAATTTCTTTGATACCGGCGGTTTCAGACAATATCTTGTCCCATCTGAAACCCTGGTATCAAAGAAATTTGAAATTATATGAGGTGAGTCGTTAAAAATAAGTTCTCCACTCACTATTAATGATATCACCTCATAATGTTTACTTCCCAATATTAATTTAAAAATGAAAATAACCCAGTTTCTCTTGAATTATTGTCTTCTCTGGCATATAATACATACTTTTTTTTTGAAAATAGGTCTGAGAAACAGGGTAAGTCTGACATGCTGATATTCAATTTTTTTGGCAAATCCCTGTTATGCTGACTATTTAACTCATTACCCAAATGCGAGTCAATGCCCAATCACGTCTCAATTCATTTTTTTTTTACAACCAATGACAGTCATGTTTCACTTTGCCCTTTATCGATTTCTCTTTATCACTTCCTGCTTTTAAAGAAAACTCCTCCTTTTTAATATTCTCAACAGGCCAGAGTATTATTTGCAATGACTGACTCTTGAACAAATACATTGAACATATCAAATAGTGAACAGATTCCTTCGAACTTCACATTTGATAATTGTGTGTTCAATAATTGTGTTTTGTCCACCGCTGTGGTCTCGAGGTAGCATGCTGCCTTGTCACGCAGCGGACCCGGGTTCGATCCCCGGTCGGGACAGTTTTTCTGGGTGAGCTTTTTATCGGGGTTTTTCCTCACCTGTAAGACAAATGTCAGGAAAACTTTAAGGTTCAAATGGTCCCTGAAATCGTATGGCCATCATCATCATCATTGATATTCATCTTAGGTTAAGCTTAGGATTAGGGACTCTCCTGGCGCACCATCATCATCATCATCACCCATCATATCATCGGGGCAACGTAACCCCGCCTTCCAGGTGCCCCAACCTCAGAAGTAGGTTACAAGTACGCCATGTCAAGAGAGAAACCAGGAATACTGAAAGACAAACCTGGGGCATTTGAAAAAAAAAAATTGTGTTTTTAAATAATGATTTTACTGAGTTGTTTATTAAAAAAATTAATTAATAACCTATAATGTTCATTATAATATACAGTTTGATGTGTTTAATTTTTTCTGCACTAGGGTGCATTCTTACAATATTGTGATCCATTGGGTTATCGCTTATTGCGATCCTATTTTGCAATAAATAATATGATCAACATTTCTGACTTTTTTTCAAACATTGCCATTTACATTAAATATATAAATATTTTAAAATATTGGTAACTATATTTAAATAATGATTTTTGAGTAAACAGCTTAATTTTATTCATTAAATAGTCCTAACAAATGCCACTCTTGATTTCCAAATCATCTAGATTAATTCACTCATCACTTGGTGATTTGTGAATTTATTGATGATTTGGAAATCACTTACGATAACTTATTTATTCTTGCAGATTCTTCATGCAAATATAGTGGTGTACAGTTACCATTACTTACTGGATCCTAAGATTGCAGATGTTGTGTCAAAAGAATTGACTAAATCGTCAGTGGTTGTGTTTGATGAGGCACATAATATAGGTAATGAACTACATTATTTTAATTATCATAATTGATTCTAAAATGAACTGTGCAATTTAAATAAAATTATAATTATGTTACAGATAATGTTTGTATTGATTCCATGAGTGTGAAGATAAACAGGAGGGTCATAGATAAAAGTACAGCTAACATTCAGTTGGAGAGAACAGTTAATGAGTAGGTAAACTCTTATTCTTTTTTAGTTTAGCTGGTGCTCCTCTTCCACCTCATGTTTTGCACACATTCAGTCTGGGCTTTGTTATAATTATATTTGAGTTGTTAATTTTGACTCACATCATATTTCTTGATTTTTATGCAGACCTAGGTTTCATCGCTGGCTTAGCGACATTCTCAATGCCACACTCGATGCCGCTAAGTCAGCGATAAAACCTAGGTCTTCATAAAATCAAGAAATATGAGATGAGTCAAAATTAACAACTCAAATATAATTAAAACAAACCTCATAATGTTATTTCCTACGTATATTTAAAAAATGGGCTTTGTTAGTTTGTATCTTTTATGTAAATTAATGAGTCATTTTTTTAACATATTACCTCATATTTTATGTTTCTTCAAACACGGGAACTAGTTTTTGAGAGAAGGATCTCTCTTATTTTCAACCGACATTATGACTACCGGATTTTTGTTGGAATCTCCATCAATAACGTTGCCATCTGGTGTTGATTTGATACTTGAGATGAGATCACGTTCATCAGGAATCTCGAAATTCATGGATCTAAATGTGTTCTGAATATACAGGGTGGACCGCTCGAATGGACCTAATTTCAATTGCTTGTTACTGGCAAACGGTTGAAGATAGAAACTTAAAACAACGTTCATAGTACAGAAAAACTCACCAAGTTTCGAATCCTGTCGGTAGATGGCACAAAGATACGTTTCTCGTTCTTAGATTTAATTGTTTGTGAAAATGGCGACTCCGCAGATGAAAGCGCAAGCTGTTTTGTGGTATGCGGAGTTTAAATCAATCATTAGAGTTCAAAGGGAGTTCCGGCGTGTGTTTAACCGTGATGCTCCAACTGCTAGAAAGCATAACGAAGTGGACGCGTGAGTGATACATTATGTAGCTACAGGATATGTATATGAGGGAAGCATGCGTCGGTCGGTCGAGCAGAGAATCCGGTGATGAAATGGTTAGCACAAAGCTTCAAGCCCGCATTTGACAGAAGAACAAGCGAAGTCCATTAAGAAGAGCTTCGCGGGAACTTCAAATACCAAAATCGACATTACAACGGATTGTCCACAAACGCCTCAAACTGCACGCATATAAAGTGCAGTTAGTGCAACGTCTGGAGCCGAATGACATGCCGAAACGAGTGGAATTCGCCAATACGATGCTGGACCGTCTCGGCGCTGATCCTGACTTCATGACCAAGATTTTCTTCTCGGACGAAGCCACTTTCCATTTGTCAGGCAAGGTAAACCGGCATAATGTGCGGATCTGGGGATCGGAGAATCCTCACGCTATTCAAGAGCATGTTCGTGATAGTCCGAAGATGAATGTTTGGTGCAGTTTGTCACATAATAAGGTCATTGGACCGTTTTTCTTCGCCGAGAAAACTGTTCGTGGTACCACATATTGACATGCTGGAGCAGTTCTTCTTTCCACAAATTGAACAACTGCAGCCTAACATCGTTTTCCAGCAGATGGTGCTCCTCCCCACTGGTCCAATGAAGTTCGTACGACTTTGGACAACATTTTCCCTGGCCATTGGATTGGTAGGGGAGGACCAATCACGTGGCCCCCGAGATCTCCCGATTTAACACCACTGGATTTCTTTCTCTGGGGCTATGTCAAAGATAAAGTTTACACCACCCCAGTCAAAGACCTTCGTGATCTTCGTGAGCGCATCATAGAGGCTATTGAGAACATTCCAGAAGACATACTCCAACGTACTTGGCAAGAAATTGTTCATCGCTTTGATATCGTCACAGTGACTGCTGGGGCTCATATAGAGATGTGGTGATCTGGATATCAAAACTTGGTGAGTTTTTCTGTAATATGAACGTTGTTTTAAGTTTCTATCTTCAACCGTTTGCCAGTAACAAGCAATTGAAATTAGGTCCATTCGAGCGGTCCACCCTGTATATCTTCTCCCAAATTGTCAATTCTAAAGGTTTTTCCAAATGTTTTAAAAGTTGGGCTTCTTTTTCAATTTTATGATTCTCCAATAAACTATGTGCTGCAATAGCTGATTTTTCAATTTCACCATTTTTAATATTTCTGAAGTGTTCCTTAGTGCGAGTGTCCAAATTTCTTTTTGTTTTTCCTATGTATACTTTATTGCAGTCCTTACAATTAATTTGAAGGCTACTGTTTTTAACAGAGAGGAGACCCTTTAATTCCTTCCATTGAAGGCTTAAAGGAACCGACCTGGACAGTAACCTAGTGTCCAATCCCTCAACTTCTCGTGGTGCAGCTGTTAGTAATCATGCTTATGCATGATGAACGAAAGGGAAGGGCTACTCACCAACAAGCACTGGTCAGCTTGGTGAGTTTTTCTTTTTTGACCGAATTGGTATTATTTCTTCTTCCCATACCAATTCCCTCTTTCAACTTTTCTATCCAGTCTCCCTTGACTGACCTCTTGTTTCTTTCGACCCTGATGGTATTAGAGTACTCGAGACATTAGATACCAACAATTAATTTGATAAATTCCAGATTTTTTGCTATCTGGTGTGTTCAATTTCTTATTAGTTATTAATAGATTACCAAGGCTAAATTTATTTATCGGTGCCAACGTAATATTGAATTTCTTGAAAATTTTTATGACTCATTAATTTACAAATTATGAACCTCATAATGTTATTTCCCATATTTAAGTATGAATTGTATCTTTTAGTTTGTTTTTTTTAAATGTGTGTGTGTTTTTAATACCATTGACTGCAGTTTATGTGCTTCAGGTTCCGTGCTGGGAGCATAGATGACATTAATATGATCTATTTTCAATTTATGCACCACTTTGGTAGACCACTGTATGTAGTTGATATTTTCTGGTATTGTGTACAGGGAGGAGTGTAGGATGAGGATGAGTGGATGTTTATGTGTTTGTGTAAAATAAAGTGTGCTGTATGAAGGATGATGATGTGGAGTAATTGAAACCTAGTGTCGACATGTAGTTTACTCCTGTCAAAATGCATTAAACAGCTGTCAGGCTTAATGTCGCAGCTATCAACAATAACACATGCATTTTCAACTTATGTACTGCGGAAGGATTTAAAATTTAATACAAAATTTGGTGCACAATTAGTAATTAAAATGGTTATATTATTTTTAGTCTGGACATCTTACCTCAATATTAATGTTGATTTGTTCTTGGACATGTTTCAAAACAATTCTGTTTTATCGTCAGCTTTCCCAGATCTCCATCATTCTCCTGGCCCTGAAATTAAAAATTTTACAATCAAATCAATTTAATTTAAATTTTCAACTCGCTGGATATCAAACTTGGACCTGTCAGTCAGGAAACAGGCATATTACCACCTGAGTCAGCATGGCAGACATGTTTTAAAATTAATAATAAAGTCAAAAATGTATACCTGAACCAGGAATTGAACCCCGAACTTTCAGCTTTATGTGCTGATGCTCTAGACCACTGAACTAATTCAGGCCTTCTTCCCATCCAAGCACAAATTCTTCAATTTGTAATTGAGTTGGATAAAATGTTTTCACATCTCATAAAGTTCCATATTTTCATGATACCGGTTTCAAAGGCCTTTGTCTTCATCATCAGTCAAATTGTAACTTTTTCCTTTACCTTATTATTTTGGTCCCACATTCAAATGCAATGAACCATCATTCACAAACACACATTGAATGGCTTCTACATTAAGAAGACAAGCGGGAATTTATCTCTTATTTTATACTTTGTTAGCCTCTTTACCATTATTGGTAGGAATTATGTATCTTTATGATAGTAACAACTTAACTTTTTTTTTGATAGAAGGAGTGAGAGGATTAATTAGATTCCACACAGCTATAGCATTATTTATTAAATTAATATTAAGAAGCTAATGCTGTTACTATGATCGAAATTAGAACATTAATGTACACAACTAAACTATTGTAAAGAGAAAAATATCATTGATTACAATAGTTTACTTGTGTACTTTTTTTTTAATCATTTGGAAGTTACATTATGAGGTTTAATTTAATATTTGAGTTTGTATTCTTTATTAAGTTATGTAGATAGGAAATAACACTATGAGGTTTTTTAATATTGTTTATTTTTTATTATTTCACTCACCTCATACTTCATAATTCATAGCAGACCCTGGGTTTCTTCACATCTTTTGTGACATTCTCAATGCTGTGTCACGTTCACAACTGACGTCCAACGGCTTTCTATCCTGCAGACTGGCCTCTGCGCCATCTGGTGGCCGACCGAAGAATTTCCAAATCAGTCCTCTCTCCTTATAACCGGGTATTTCAAAATTCATAGTTGTACAGGGTGGACCGCTCAAATGGACCTAATTTCAATTGCTTGTTACTGGCAAACGGTTGAAGATAGAAACTTAAAACAACGTTCATAGTACAGAAAAACTCACCAAGTTTCGAATCCTGTCGGTAGATGGCACAAAGATACGTTTCTCGTTCTTAGATTTAATTGTTTGTGAAAATGGCGACTCCGCAGATGAAAGCGCAAGCTGTTTTGTGGTATGCGGAGTTTAAATCAATCATTAGAGTTCAAAGGGAGTTCCGGCGTGTGTTTAACCGTGATGCTCCAACTGCTAGAAGCATAAAGAAGTGGCGTGATACATTATTAGCTACAGGATCTGTGTTGAAGAAGCATGGTGGTGGTCGCAGAGCATCCGATGAAATGGTAGCAAATGTTCAAGCCGCATTTGAGCGAAGCCCCCGGAAGTCATTAAGAAGAGCTTCGCGGGAACTTCAAATACCAAAATCGACATTACAACGGATTGTCCACAAACGCCTCAAACTGCACGCATATAAAGTGCAGTTAGTGCAACGTCTGGAGCCGAATGACATGCCGAAACGAGTGGAATTCGCCAATACGATGCTGGACCGTCTCGGCGCTGATCCTGACTTCATGACCAAGATTTTCTTCTCGGACGAAGCCACTTTCCATTTGTCAGGCAAGGTAAACCGGCATAATGTGCGGATCTGGGGATCGGAGAATCCTCACGCTATTCAAGAGCATGTTCGTGATAGTCCGAAGATGAATGTTTGGTGCAGTTTGTCACATAATAAGGTCATTGGACCGTTTTTTCTTCGCCGAGAAAACTGTTCGTGGTACCACATATCTTGACATGCTGGAGCAGTTCTTCTTTCCACAAATTGAACAACTGCAGCCTAACATCGTTTTCCAGCAAGATGGTGCTCCTCCCCACTGGTCCAATGAAGTTCGTACGACTTGGACAACATTTTCCCTGGCCGTTGGATTGGTAGGGGAGGACCAATCGCGTGGCCCCCGAGATCTCCCGATTTAACACCACTGGATTTCTTTCTCTGGGGCTATGTCAAAGATAAAGTTTACACCACCCCAGTCAAAGACCTTCGTGATCTTCGTGAGCGCATCATAGAGGCTATTGAGAACATTCCAGAAGACATACTCCAACGTACTTGGCAAGAAATTGTTCATCGCTTTGATATCGTCACAGTGACTGCTGGGGCTCATATAGAGATGTGGTGATCTGGATATCAAAACTTGGTGAGTTTTTCTGTAATATGAACGTTGTTTTAAGTTTCTATCTTCAACCGTTTGCCAGTAACAAGCAATTGAAATTAGGTCCATTCGAGCGGTCCACCCTGTATTTTCATTCTTGCATATGTAAATTTTTTCCCAAATTGTGAGTTCCTTCGGTTTTTCCAATTGTTTAAGTAATTTTGTTTTGGTTTCTATTCTATGTTTTTCTGACCAGGCATGTGCAGCTATTGCAGATTTTTCAGTTTCTCCATTTTTAACATTTCTGAGGTGTTCTTTTAATCTTGTATTCTTTAACATTCTTACCTCATATGTTTATTATGTTGGACAATCATTTCAAAGCTATTGCTTCAGCCAAGCTGAAAATTTTGAAACGATTGTCCAACAGAATAAACATATGAGGTAAGAATGTTAAAGAATACAAACTCAAATATTACTTGTGTATTTTTATGTATTAAATTTGGGAATTTTTAACATTATGAGGTTCAATTAATAAGAATTAAATGAATCGTGATTTCTTGATTTCTTCTTACCTCATACTTCTATGTTTTTTTTTTAAACACAGCACTGCAGTATCAGCGACCCATTGACACCATCGTCAGCTGTTTTCACGACTGTCAATTTTTTCTTTTGCCGGTAATTATCCGAGCTGCCATCTGGTGTTCTTTTGAATGAATCATTTTCTAAACTGCCATCTGTTGTATTTTTGAAGAACTTTGTAATCAAGCTCGGTTCGTCTGGAATTTCGAAGTTCATGGTTCTAGTACGTTTTTTTTTAATATATATTTTTTCCCAAACTGTTAAATCCAAAGGTTTGGATAGATGTTTCAAAAGTTTTGCTTCTTTTTCAATTCTATGATGCTCTAATAAACTATGTGCTGCTATAGCTGATTTTTCAATTTTTCCATTCTTTATGTTTCTGAAGTGTTCTTTTTTACGAATTTCCAAGTTTCTTTTTGTTTTTCCTATGTATATCCTGTTGCAATCTTTGCAATCAATTTTTTTTGTTGTCTGGGGTGTTAACTTTATTATTAGTTAACCGAAGATTACCCAGGCTGAATTTGTTAATTGGAGCCAATATTATATTAAATTTTCCGAAAATTTTTTGAAACTTATTATGAACTTCAGGATGGTAAGTAAATTTCTTGAATTTTACTTCTTTCTTAGAGCATCATGGGATTGAAAAAGAAGCAAAACTTTTGAACCATCTATCTAAACCTTTGGATTTAACAGTTTGGCAAAAAATATATATTCAAAAAAACCATACTAGAACCATGAACTTCGACATTCCAGATGAACCGAGCTTGATTACAAAGTTCTTCAAAAATACAACAGATGGCAGTTTAGAAAATGATTCATTCAAAAGAACACCAGATGGCAGCTCGGATAATTACTGGCAAAAGAAAAAATTGACAGTTGTGAAAATAGCTGACGATGGTGACAATGGGTCGCCGATACTGCAGTGCTGTGTTTAAAAAAAACATAGAAGTATCAGGTAAGAAGAATTCACGATTCATTTAATTATTATTACTTGTGTACATTAATTTACTTATTTCAATTATATTAATAGCTATAGCTTCTTAATGTTAAGCTCCAGCCATAATATTCTTCATGAATTTTATAAAACTGTGTACTCAATAATAAAATAATCCCAACCAGATATTATTTTTATGTATGTTTAATTCACAAAGGTGCATGTTATAAATACATTTATTGTTTTTAGCTCTGATGCAGTATACATTTCTGTTCTTTTGTAGAATGAAAGAGGATGATGCCAAAAAATTAAAAGATGAATATCAGAGATTAGTGGACGGTTTGAGAGATGCGAGTATTGCAAGAGAGACAGATGTGGTTTTATCCAATCCCGTGTTACCAGATGAAATTTTGCAAGGTAAAATATTATTAACAATTCACTGGAACTATCAATCCAGAGGTTCATGTCTGCTTGGTCATAAACTCTCCATATATCCAGAGAGTTTTACTTCATTGACACTCATGTCAGCATTATTTCTGCTTGTGTGTGTGCTTGTCCCACCCACTCCATTTTATGTGCTTCAGATTCTGCACTGGGCGGATAGATGACATGTGTTCTATTTTCAATTTACACACCATTTTGGCAAACCACTTTATGTAAATCATGTATTCTTATTGTGTACAGAGAGGAGTGTAGGATGAGTGTATGTTTGTGTGTTTAATAAAATTACAGTGGGAGGAAACACTACGAGGTATTTATATTAATAAATGAGTTGGAGTAAATGTTTTAACATCTCACCTCACAAAGTTGCGTGTCTTCACGATACCAGTTTCAAAATTATAGTATTACTTCCATCTTCAGTCAAATTCCAACTGTTGAAATTTTGTCATTAACATCATCTTCTGAACTGCCATCTGGTGTAGATTTTATGAACTTGGAGATTAAATTATTCTCGTCGGGGATATCGAAATACATTGCTTTATATTTATTCTTCTGAATGTATATATTTTCCTAATTTGTTAATTTTATGATTGTTAATTCAGGAAAAGATATACATTCAGAAGAATAAATATAAAGCAATCAATTTCGATATTCCCGACGAGAATAATTAAATCTCCAAGTTCATAAAATCTACACCAGATGGCAGTTCAGAAGATGATGTTAACGACGAAATTTCAACAGTTGGAATTTGACTGAAGATGGAACTAATACTATACTTTTGAAACCGGTATCGTGAAGACACACAACTTTGTGAGGTGAGATGTTAAAACATTTTCTCCAACTCATTTATTACTATGAGGTAATTTTCAATTTATAAATGAGTTGGATAAATTATATTTGAAGAGAAAATATACATTCAGACTGGCATTTGAACTGTGGATCTTTCACACTCTAGGTGAATGCTCTACCAACTGAGTTACCTGAGAAACTCCAAACTAAATGCAAATCTTTTTCTTATATACGCTGTTAATTCCCACGCACCAAATGTTATCAAGCCATTGCTTCTATCTTGCAAATGGTGGCTTCTTTATTAAGAAGACCTTTAATTGGGAATTTTACATTACATTATAATGAAATGAATAATAAAAACATGGATAAAATGTTTTTACATCTCAACTCATGAAGTTCCATGTTTTCACGATACTGGTTTCAAAGACCATTTTCCTTCATATTCAATCAAACTCCAACAGTTGGAGAGAAGATGGCATAAGAATGGTCATGAAAATACTGATGATGAAACCAAAGAAGGTTTCGAAACTTGTCAAAGAAGAAGAAGAGGTGACAAAATTTGACTTAAATAAATAGGCTAATATTAATATTATTCGTTTTTAAACATCTTAATGATGGACAAATTATATTTGAAATGAAAAATATATGCCTAGACTGGGGTTTGAATCCAGAACCTTTGACTCTCTATGTCAATGCTCTTCCAAGTGAGCTACCTAGACCTCCAATCTAAATGCATATTTTTCTCTTCTACATAGTTAATTCCCTAACCCCAAATGCTATGAGTCGTTGATATACAAGAATGGTATCTCCAGTTTCTGAAGAATGCATTACAGATCAATTTTAGTTGTATATGGAAAAAAGTTATTTTCTGGTTCAGAAATAGTAATAAAAACATACTAATATGACTTTCACTCCGGCCATATTTGCTGAAGCAGGATTTGTTCCATGAGAAGAAGAAGGAATTAATGCTATATTTCTTTGATATTCATTCTGTTAATTGACCACTTTCATCATAACCTATATATCCAGGGGATGAAAATGGTCAATTAACAGAATGAATATCAAAGAAATATAGCATTAATTCCTACTTCTTCTCATGGAACAAATCCTGCTTCAGCAAATATGGCTGGAATGAAAGTCATATTAGTATGACGACAAAGGTGTCGCCGATACTGCAGTGCTGTGTTTAAAAAAAACATAGATGTATGAGGTAAGAAAAAATCACGATTCATTTAATTATTATGTTTTTAGTACTATTTCTGAACCAGAAAATAACTTTTTTTCCATATACAACTAAAATTGATCTGTAATGCATCCTTCAGAAACTGGAGATACCATTCTTGTATATCAACGGCTCATAGCATTTGGGGTTAGGGAATTAACTATGTAGAAGAGAAAAATACGCATTTAGATTGGAGGTTTAGGTAGCTCACTTGGAAGAGCATTGACATAGAGACCCGAAGGTCCTGGGTTCAAACCCCAGTCTAGGCGTATATTTTTCTTTTCAAATATAAATAGGCTAATATCTCACTCCTAAAAAAAGTTAATTGTGATTTATGTTTGTTTTAGAGGTTGTTCCTGGCAATATTAGAACAGCAGAACACTTTGTGGGATTTCTTAAAAGATTTGTGGAATATTTGAAAATGAGACTTCGTGTACAGCATGTCGTTTTAGAATCGCCTGCAAGTTTCTTGAAAGATGTTTATCAGAAAATTTGCATCGAGAGAAAACCTCTCAGGTAAGAGTAGAATTCCAAATTCCTTAGCATGACAGGCCTAGAAGGCCATTGGCTTACCAGCCGACCTCATATCCATATGAGTTAGTAACAGAGGCTGTATAGGGGTGACATAGTGTCACATGTCGGGTCCCCCAGCCATTATAGCTGGTTTTCTTAACCCTGAGCTGCTATTTATTGTAGGTACCCCAAATTTTTCATAATGATGTTTGAACTTTGGACCCTCAGCTGAAGTTGCTGATGGTCTATCTTTGAGCTATCCCGATCACTTCCCTTCCAAGCACAAATTTCCCTCTTTCGCTCTCTAATTCCTCTTGTCCCAGCAGTAGTGAAATATCATTCACAATACAATTGGGTTGCTTCTACTTTATGAAGACATTGTGATGGCATTTTGCAGAGTACTAAACCTATTTATGATTATAATCATTATGATTCTTTACAGTCTTGTACAATGTAAACATTTATATTTGCTATTAAATTAATATTGAGAAGCTAAAGCTATTACTATGGTAGAAATAAGTAAATTAATGAACACAAATTATTGTAAATCAATGGTAAAGAGAAAAATTGTTGCCTGAACCAGGAATCGAACCCCGAACCTTTTAGCTTTCCGTGCTAATGCTCAGACCACTGAGCTGATCCAGGCTTCATTCCCATCCAAGCAGAAATCCTTCCCTTACCTTACTCTACTGGTCCCGCATTCAATTGCAATGAATCATCATTCACAAATACACAATGAATGGCTTCTACCTGAAGAAGACATGACACACAGCTATAGCATTATTTATTGAATTAATATTGAGAAGCTAAAGCTATTACTATTATAGAAATAAGTAAATTAATGAACACAATTAAATTATTGTAAATCAATGGTAAAGGGAAAAATGTTTGCCTGAATTGGGAATCGAACCCCAAACCTTTAGCTTTCCGTGCTAATGCTCTGACCACTGAGCTAATACAGGCTTCATTCCCATCCAAGCAAAAATCCTTCCTTTACCTTACTCTACTGGACCAGTAGAGTAAGGTAAAGGAAGGATTTTTGCTTGGATGGGAATGAAGCCTGGATTAGCTCAGTTGTCAGAGCATTAGCAAGGGATTCAGGCAAAAATTTTTCTCTTTACCATTGATTTACAATAATTTATATTTGCTACCTGAAGAGATAAGTTGAAACAAATTAAAAACAAAAGATTAATGCTTGAACCAGGACTTGAACCCCAGACCTCTGGTTCAATGCACCAGTATGCAATCCGTTACACCATTCAAAATATGATACAAACATCATCATTCATACACAAGTCTCTAATTGTCTAAAGGCAGAAGCATTAATTTTTCTTTTCAAAATAATATTGTCCAGTATTACAAGGTATTTGGCGGCTCTATGGCGCAAGTGGTTAGATGCTTGCCTCTCACCACTGGGGTCCTGAGATCGAGTCTCGGTCACTCCATGTGGGTTTCGTGGTGGACGAAACGGGGCTTAGGCAGGTTTTTTTCGAGGTTCCTCCCATTTTCCCCTGCCACAGTTTCATTCCACCGTATCTCCATACTCATCTCATCCATTTCATTTCATTTTCATTCATCCGCCCCTGTGATGGTGTGTCAGGCGTGGTCGGACGAAACCCTTGTCATTCACAGACCTCTATATATAGGGTCTCATCTCATCTCATCCCTTGACCCAACCCTGAGTTGGACACGAGTTGAGGATATTTATATTTTATTACAAAGCATGTGTTAAGGAGAGAGAATGATAACATCACAAAAATGACATTTGATTGGAACCCCCAAGGATTGAGAAGGCCAAGAGGAAGACCTAGGGCAACATGGAGTAATGCCATCAGGGATGAAGCTGAACAGGGAGGGATGAGTTGGAATGAAATTAGTTCATTGGTGAGCTTTTATCAAGGCCAATGGTTATAGTGACCAGGACTGCTACTACTTAGAAAGTATTAATATTTAAATATAACATCAAAATATTAAACTTTACTGCTTGAAAAGGTAGTGTAAAACTCTCATTAAAAAAATACTTCTTGAATAGAAGCTGTCCATTGGCTGTTGGTAGTGCTGTCTATCTGCCCTCGGATGATTAGAGAATTGTATATGAGGCAAGAAATGTTGACATTTGTCAACTTAAATGGCTGCAAAATACCAACAAATCCAAACTTCCACGCACCCAAATAAATAAAAATGATATAAATCTTAATTTTAAATAAAATAATAAAGAAGATACATCAGATTTAATTAAATTTACAACACTATGAGCTATTTATTAATATAAATACCTCATAGTGTTTCCAATTTGACTGAAGATGGAAGTAATACTATACTTTTGAAACCGGTATCGTGAAGACACACAACTTTGTGAGGTGAGATATTAAAACATTTTCTCCAACTCATTTATTAAGATACATCACATCTTGAATGGTGTAATGGATTGCATACTGGTGCATAGAACCAGAGGTCTGGGGTTCAAGTCCCAGTTTAAGCGTTAATTTTTCTTTTCAAAATAATATTGTCCAGTATTGCAAAGCATTAATATTTAAATATAACATCAAAATAAATTCAAACTGTCGATTTTTGAGGAAATTGATCTTAACAGGGTTTATTTTCTAGTTGACAGATTAAACATTTGTCATGATAAGAATTAAATTAATCATGATTTCTTCTTACCTCATACATCTATGTTTTTTTAAACACAGCACTGCAGTATCAGCGACCCATTGTCACCACCCTCAGCTGTTTTCACGACTCATGTCATGATTTTTGGCTTTCAGATTAAAAAAAAAGTTTGTCTTATATTAGTATAAATAACGAAGTATACAGAGTTAAGAATCATAATGTTGAGTTATGTGGCCATGGTTCATTACTGGTTTCTCCCTCAGCTGCGGAGGGCATCTTCAGTGGCGAGTACTTCTAGGTGTTGTTTCCTGGTCGGAGGCTCGACTGTCGAATCATTCAACATTATGATTACCGGCCGTGGAAGCCTGCATTCAAGAGTTAAGAATTCTATTTTTAATTATTGTTGTTCTTACAGGTTCTGTCATGAGAGATTGGCTTCATTGTTACGCACATTAGAGATTGCTGATCTCTCAGACTTCTCGCCACTTATTCTCATTACACATTTGGCAACTCTGGTATCGACGTACACAAAAGGATTTACAATTATTGTGGAACCATTTGATGATAAAACTCCAACAGTATCAAATCCTATTCTTCATTTCAGGTATTTCACATTTTATATCAATTACAGGGTTATCTTTTTGTTTTTCATTTTAGAAAATACAAACTCAATTACAGGGTAATCCGTTTGTGTATGGATAAAATACAAAACTCTTTTGTACATTTACTACTGATTTAATATTTGAAGGAAGTAACACTATGAGGTTTTATTTAAATTAATATTGGGAAGTAAACATTATGAGGTTATATCATTAATAGTGAGTGGAGAACTTATTTTTAATGACTCACCTCATATAATTTCAAATTTCTTTGATATCGGCAGTTTCAGACAATATCTTGTCCTTCTTCAGTCATGGCTTCGATTGATGAAATTCTGTGATTGTTGATTTCTCTAATGACATCACCTCTTGTGCTGCCATCTTTTGTTGGGATTATAAACTTTGTAATTAAATTTTTATCCACCGGAATATCAAAATTGATAGATCGATATTTATTCTTCTGAATGAATATCATTTCCCAAAAGTTTTGCAAAACTTTTGAAACAATTGGATAAATCGTTGGAATTGACAATTTGGGAAATGATATTCATTCAGAAGAATAAATATCGATCTATGAATTTCGATATTCCGGTGGATAAAAATTTAATTACAAAGTTTATAATTCCAACGAAAGATGGCAGCACAACAGATGATATCATTAGAGAAATCAACAATCACAGAATTTCTTCAGTGGAAGCCATGACCGAAGAAGGACATGATATTGTCTGAAACCGTCGGTATCAAATAAATTGAAAATTGACGCCAAGAAACGACATAACACCGGTCGACCAGAGGCTACTGATGATGGAGATAAGCTCCGAAACTGCAGTATAGAAGAAAAAGGATATGAGGTGAGGTAATAAAAACATCAATTTAATTCTTATGTTTTAAGTTACTGAGTTATTAGGAATTAAATTAAAATTCTTTATACCCTACCTCATATCCAATCTTCTGATTATTCTTGTAAGCCCATGTTTCCTTTAACATAGATTTAGGTGCTCTCCCCCTACAGGGAAGAATTTGAACCATACTAATTTAGTTACCCTTGTTTTCGTATAGATGTCATTTGAATGGTCCATGGTCAGCGTTCCGCCTCATACTGACATCTAGGAAACGAAGGTACTACTAGGAGGGGAAAATTCGGTAAATTTTGCTTAGAGGCCTTTTCATTCAGGCTTAAGGATCTTTTACGAGCCTGAAAATCTTCAGACTTGGGAACCACGGCTTAAAGTCCTTCCCGGAGGACTTGCTCCTTGGATTTTTCCATCCTAAAAAATCCATTGACCCCGGCCGGGTTTGAACCCGCGACCCTTAGGACCAGAGGCAAGGAGCATAACCACTAGTCCACCGTGGGCGATATCTTCTAATTATACCGGTTTCAAAACCTATGTGGTTTCATCTTCAGTAATATCTTGATCGATGTTGAGGAGATCTGCTTCTGTTGGTGGACCGATGAACATCTGAATCAAATCAAGTTCTCCAGGAATTTGAAAATTCATAAATTTTGATTTGATTCGAAGGTTCATCGGTCCACCAACAGATGTATTAAGAAGCCATTCTCCTGAACGACACAACATCGGTCGAGATATTACTGAAGATGAAACCACCTCGGTTTTGAAACCGGTTTAATTAGAAGACTGGATATGAGGTGAGGTGTAAAGAATTTTAATATAAATCTTAAATTAAACTCATAGTGATTTTTCCTATAAAACTCCTATATATGAATTATTGTTTATTTTTATAGATTTTATTTTTCACTTGTGATCTTTGATTATTAACTAAAACTTGTTCTTTTTATTTTTACAGCTGTTTAGATTCTTCAATTGCAATAAAACCTGTGTTCGATAGATTTCAAACAGTTGTCATTACATCTGGAACTCTTTCACCGCTGGACATGTATCCAAAAATTTTAGATTTTCATCCAGTTATTATGAGTTCGTTTACTATGACATTAGCAAGACCTTGTCTTCTTCCAATGGTAATAAGACACATAATTAATATTACTTACTACATTCTTTTATATTTGAAGAGAAAAATTTTCGCCTAGACCGGGACTCGAACCCGGGACCCTTGGCTTTCCGGGCCAAGTGCTCTACCAACTGAGCTACCGAGGCGAGTTATGATCTAGACGCAAATTTTTCTCTTATGTACGTTGTAATTCCCTCGTGCCAAATGCTTGAAACCATAGCTTCTATCTTTGCAAATGGCGGCTTCTTAGTTAAGAAGACATTTATTGGGAATTTAACACTACTTTATAGCCAGTAGGGCTTCTATTGACGATTTTTATTATTAATTTAACACTTCTCCTAGAAGGATAAATTATATTTGAAGAGAAAAATTTTCACCTAGACCGGGACTCGAACCCGGGACCCTTGGCTTTCCGGGCCAAGTGCTCTACCAACTGAGCTACCGAGGCGAGTTACGATCTAGATGCAAATTTTTCTATTATGTACGTTGTAATTCTTTTAACTTGTGAATATTTGTATGCATAATTTTAAAATGAAGGAAGACTATATATATTTTTTTTCTTTTAATTTTGTTAGCCCTTATGTTCTGTTATTTGTCGTTGAAACATTCCAGTGCCAGCCACTACAATTTGACATTAAAAATCTTATGCATTAAATAATCTCTTAGTTAATAAATTAATGAGTCATTTTAACATCTTACCTCATATTTCATGTTTTTTCAAACACGGTAACTATAGTTTTCAAATGATCTTGTCATTCATTTTCAACCGCCATTCTGACTACCGGATATTCGTTGGAATCTCCCTCTATAACGTTGCCATCTGGTGTTGATTTGACGAACTTCGAGATATCGTTGCCATCTGGTGTTGATTCGATGAACTTCGAGATGAGGTCACGTTCATCCGGAGATAGAGGGAGATTCCAACGAATATCCGGTAGTCATAATGGCGGTTGAAAATGAATGACAAGATCATTTGAAAACTATAGTTACCGTGTTTGAAAAAACATGAAATATGAGGTAAGATGTTAAAATGACTCATTAATTTATTAATTAAGAACCTCATAATGTGTTTCCCAATTTTAACTTTGAATCTCTTAGTTGGCTGCAGAGACTAGTGGTTATGCTCCTTGCCTGTGGCCCTGAGGGTCATGGGTTCAAACCTGACCGCGGTTGATGGATTTTTTTAGTATGGAAAATTCAACCTCTGGAGGGATTTTAAGCCATTGATCCCATGTCTGAAGATTTTCAGGCTCGTAAAAGTTCTTTAAAGAGGCCTCTAAGCAAAATTCACCGACCTTTTTTTATCCTAGTAATACCTTAGTTGCCTACTAGATATCCATTGGGTCAGCGTGTTGACCGCATACCATTCATGACATCTTTAAGGAAATAAGCATAAGTGATTATTAATGGGTTGGATATTTTGATTCACCTCATATTTCTTAGTTTTGATAATTTTTCTAAGAAATTTTGGTGTAATTTCCAATTCCAAACATCTGTTAATGAATTATATATCGGCAGCTCTTTTATTTCTTATTTCTTTAATGTTAAATATCTTATAATGTTCATCTTAGTTTCCAAAAAAAATTTACGTTATTAAATTTAAAAAATTGATACTCCTTGTTATTGATTAATTTAAACTAGCTAAAGCCTAAGAATTAAATTAATGTTTTTATTACCTCACCTCATATCCTTTTTCTTCTAAGAAGAAAACCACCAAGAAACGACATAACACCGGTTGACCAGAAGCTACTGACGATGGAGATAAGCTCCAAAACTGCAGTATAGAAGAAAAAGGATATGAGGTGAGGTAATAAAAACATTAATTTAATTCTTAAATTAAACCTCATAGTGTTCTTTCCCTCTGAAAGTTAAATAGCTGAAGCCTGCTTTGACACATTAGACAATAGACAGTTAAAACTAATCAATAACAAGGAGACCGTTCCAAACCAATCAGAAGCCAGTTTGATGATGACGTCTACGACTCTGCCCAGCTACCCTGACATCAGCACAAGCATAGTTCGAAAGTCAAACATTCCGCAGACAACTTACAGTCGAGTCTACGACAAGGTAACATCACCTAGAAGCACTCACCACTGAAGATGCCCTACGCAGTTGAGGGAGAAACATCTGGAAGAAACACCAGCTATAGACCACGGCCACTTAGCCCGGAATCTTTTAACATTATGATTACCGGCCGTGAAAGCCTGCATTCCACAATTAACAAAGAAATTGTTGGGTCATTTGAACCATATGAAACAAGCTGCATGAAACTATAAAGGTTTATATGGATCACTCTGTATTTAGCTATTCTCAAGATTGTATAATTTTTATTTTACAGATTGTTTCTAAGGGCAATGACCAAGTAGCAATATCATCTCGATTTGAAACTCGAGAAGACGTAGCTGTGGTGCGAAATTATGGTCAATTACTGGTAGAGATTGCATCTATTGTACCCGATGGAATTGTATGTTTTTTCACCTCATATTTGTACCTGGAATCAGTTGTAGCGAGTTGGTATGATCAGGGAGTTGTGGATAACTTGCAGAGAAACAAACTCCTCTTCATTGAAACACAAGATGCTGCTGAAACTAGTCTCGCTCTTTTGAACTACATCAAGGTAATTGTAAAAACTGTCTTCTTCTTCATCCAACCAAGTCTTAGGCCTATAGGCCTGTTACAATCTCACTGATGGATTTTGTATCCAGTGTTTCCTTGGACGGCCCAGAGATCTCTTCCCTGTTGGACAATAATGAAGCATGGCCTTGAGAACTCTATCTGTAAAAATTGTTCCAAACTAAATTCTAGCAGGAAAGCAGAGCTTTATTAGATTTAGATTTTAGATTAGCCTGGTGGCGTTAAGGCCATGTGGCCTTCTCTTCCACTCACCAGGACAAACATATTTTACATATAAATACAAAACAATTACAATAATAGTCATACTAAATAATTAATTATCTGTCAAATTGAATAATAATGAAAATAATGTCTAATAATATAAAAATTAAATACAATTAAAATTAAATTAATGATAGAATGAATACAGAAAGGAATAACAGCTCGAGTCTACCATACATAAACAGAAAAGAAAGAAAAATACAAAGAAAGTAATAAACTATGATGAATTAATTTATCACTTATTATACAAGGCATTAGGTAAATATATTAACAAATTTTAAAACTATTTTTATTAAATAATGAAAAAACAAATTATTAATTTTTAAAAGTAATATTAGTGAGTTGTTTCTGTTATTAATTTTATTTTCAATTTGTTTCTGAAAGATGGTAAAGTTTGGCAGTCTCTGACATAGGGTGGAAGGGAATTCCATGTTCTAGCAAGAGAAATTGTAAAAGATTTTGAATAATAGGTAGTATGATGAGGAGGGATATAAAGGACACTGTGCTCAAGGGATCGGGTATTTAATTTATGTGTATCAGAGAGTCTAGTGAAGCGGTGTGATAAATAATAAGGTAATGATGTGTGAAATATTTTATAGAGAAGACACAGGGAATGGATGGTTCTGTGATCTTGTAGACGAAGCCATTATTATTATAATGTTAAAGTGTACATTTGTTTTTAAATAAGGTGAATCTGGTTTTGTCTTATCTCATAAATCATTGTGTTCTATTTGAACATATTTCAATATAATATTGAGTTTGCATTTTTTTTAACATTCTTACCTCATATGCTTGTTTAGTCGGACATATGTTTCAGGGCTATTGCCCCATCTTCAGCGTTGCACATACTGGCTTTTATTTTCTTCAAGTTGTCAGCCCTGGATCTGTGGTCCAAAGAACTTGGTAATAAGGCTCCTTTCTCTGGGAATTTCAAAGTTCATAATTTTTTCCTTGTTCTTCCAATACAGAAGAACAAGAATTTCAATGTTCATAATTTTCTCCTTGTTCTTCTGTATATAGAAGAACAAGCAGAAAATTATGAACTTCTATATACAGAAGAACAAGGAGAAAATTATGAACTTTGAAATTCCCGCAGAAAGGAGCTTTATTACCAAGTTCTTTGGAACACAGATCCAGGGCCGACAACTTGAAGAAGAGAAAAAAACAGTTTATGTAATTCAAAGTTAAAATTGGGAAACACATTATGAGGTTCTTAATTAATAAATTAATGAGTCATTTTAACATCTTACCTCATATTTCATGAAATATGAGGTAAGATGTTAAAATGACTCATTAATTTATTAGTTTATGTAATGCTGAAAATGGGACAACAGCCCTGAAACATATGTCCAACTAAACAAGCATATGAGGTAAGAATGTTGAAAAAATATAAACTCAATATTAAATTAAACCTCATAATGTTACTTCTTAATGATTTTCAATATGCTATCCATATCATTGTCACCTTGTCCAGACTGTTGAATTTTATGTTGTTGGCCCTTGATGTCACACAAGTGTGAAGAAACTAGTCTGCAGGAAATACAAAAAAAAATATGAGGTGAGTCTAAAACCCTAACTCAATAATGGATGGTGAATATTTGAAAGTGCGCAAGAAGCTCAGTTTGGATGGCAAAGAGAAGAGAATTGTACAGCTGTAGTGGGAAGTCGGTAGTCCATTGACTAGTACCAATTGTTGGGGTTGTTTTTGACAGGCTTGTGAAAGTGGGCGAGGAGCTGTACTGTTGTCAGTTGCCAGAGGGAAAGTGTCTGAAGGTGTAGATTTTGACCATCATCTTGGTAGAGCAGTTCTTATGTTTGGAATTCCATATGTTTACACACAGTCAAGGATTCTACGAGCAAGACTTGAATATCTCAGAGATCAGTTCCAGGTATGAAAATTACTTTTATAAGTTTTTTGACTTTGGGTTAATTGTTCATTACTTTCGAGAGTGTCCAATACTCACTACCATATGTAAGGACAGATCTTAGCTATGTGCTGATGGTCTACCACTGAGCTATCCAGACATTCATTTCCATCCAAGCACAAATTTTCCTCTCTCTGTTTACCCCATAGAAGTGAACCATTATTCACAATGCAATTGAGCTGTTTCTATATCATCAGGAGAAAGTTTTGAGCTGAAAACCAAATGCCCTTGATGGAACTGGTTTCCAAAAGGACATTTAACTAAATTGAAGACAATAGCATATCAAGTAATAATTTTATTATTTCATATTTATGATTGTTATATAAATTAGTGCATGAGGCATGATTGACCCCCAATATTAGGGGCTTCATGACATCCCATGAGTAAGAATTATATAAATTAATATACACAGACAATCTGTTTGTAAGCAAAGGTTAACGGAAGTGAAGAGAAAAATACAGTTGTCTGAGAAGCACAAATGGTTAGATCACCAGGTCTTGGGTTTATAGCATGATCCAACCATAAATTTTTCTTTTTAGTTATGTTAATATATTTAAATTGTATTATAAGTTTAAAAGCTGTTTAAATTTCTGTTGACAGATACGAGAAAATGATTTTCTAACTTTTGATGCAATGAGACATGCCGCACAGTGTGTGGGTCGAGCCATCAGAGGGAAGACAGATTATGGTATCATGGTGTTTGCAGACAAGGTGCGTAAGTCTACAGTTCCCATGTTAACAGAACATTAAGTACGAGTTGACTCATTCAATTAAATGTACAGTGGGAGGAAACACTATGAGGTATTTATAATAATAAATGAGTTGGAGAAAATGTTTTAACATCTCACCTCAAAAAGTTGCGTGTCTTCACAATACCGGTTTCAAAAGTATAGTATTACTTCCTTCTTCAGTCAAATTCCAACTGTTGAAATTTCGACGTTAACATCATCTTCTGAACTGCCATCTGGTGTAGATTTTATGAACTTGGAGATTAAATTATTCTCGTCGGGGATATCGAAATTCATTGCTCTATATTTATTCTTCTGAATGTATATCTTTTCCCAAATTGTTAATTCCAAAGGTTTCTCCAAATGTTTCAAAAGTTTAGTGTCTTTTGTGATTTTATGATTTCCTAGCAAACTATGAGCTGCAATTACTGATTTTTCAATTTCACCATTTTTAATATTTCTAAGGTGTTCTTTTGTACGAATTTCTAAATTCCTTTTAGTTTTTCTTATATATACTTTTTTGCAGTCATTGCAACTGATTTTGTAAATTCCAGATTTTTTACTATCTGGGACATTAACTTTCTTATTGGTTATTGAAGACACACAACTTTCTGAGGTGAGATGTTAAAACATTTTCTCCAACTCATTTATTAATTGACTCATTCATTAAGTCTACAGGCTTTTAAATAAAATTAATCAGTAGCACAATAACCACAGAGAAGAAAGATTCAGTTCAGATGACATCAGCCATTCTTTAAAAAGTAAAGCTTTATTGGCTATAAAAACAGTGTTTAAAGTTTTGTTGAAAAGAAGCTGTCAGATTGTTTGTGGTTCATGGGGTTGTATAAGAGAGAGAGAGAGAGAGAGAAATTTCCATTTACCATTGACGATTTTATTATTAATTTAACACTTCTCACTGAAGGATAAATTATATTTGAAGAGAAAAAATTCTCGCTGTAGGTGAAAATTTTTTCTCTTCAAATATAATTCCATTTACCATATTTACTCGAGTAATTTCCCCCCCCTTTTCAAGATTTAGGAGTGAAAATTCAAGGGGGGAAATTATGTGATAACTATGAAAATATTATACTTTCACAGTGTAGAACACTATCAAGTAGACATGTATGGTAATTACCACTTGCAACTTAACATTTGCAGTGTAGCTGTTAGACTTACTTCCCATAGTTGAGTTTAAGAACATTGACGCTGTGAGGAATAACATTCTTACCAATACACAACGATACCTAACTTAATTCAGACTGATGACAACAGATGCACGGGTGACAGAGACTGCAGGTACTGTTAGGTCTTTGTAGAAGGGGATGGATTCAGCCTTGGGTTTTCCATGAATTCCTTTGTGATGTACTTGAAATATTCATAAGAGTGTCCAAAGTTGTAACTGAAAATTTTTGGCCTAGGCAATGCACATTGTATCAGAGGTGTTTTTTAAAAAAATATATAAAAAACCTAGGGGGAAATTACGAGGGGGTCAAATATGCGAGTAAATATGGTAAATTTGGATGCCTAAAAGCTCAGTGGCAGAGCACTGATGTATAAAAACAGAGACCTAGGGTTCAAATCCAAGTTTGGACGTAACAATTTTTCTCAAATGTGATTGATATTTGATGATTATGATGGCCAGATAGAGTTCAAAGGTTGTAAAATTTCCTGACATTTGTCTTATAAGTCAGGAAAATACCTCTTGTACTGACAGGGGATGAAACCCAGACCTGCTGTGCAGTGACATTACCCTCAGAGCATGTGCTGTATTATACAATATGATTGACTATTTAACTCACGCCCCAAATGGGAGTCAATGACCAATCAAATTTCAATGATTTTTTATTTACAAGCAATCACAGTCATGTTTGTCCTAGAAGTTACCAACTAAAGTTTATCATAATAAAGAAAGCACCTCCTTTTTAACATTCTGAATAGGTCATAGCATTATTTTGCAGTGACTTACTCTGAAGAAATATGGGTACCAGATTGTATATATATAGTGCATGAATGTCAACACATACCGCATGCAGGAGTTAATATAAAAACCTTTGTAGCAATTGATTATACCACCAAAAAAAAGGAACCACTGTTTGCACTTTCTTAAATGTATTTTTTCCCAGGTAATAACATTCCAGAAAAATATAATTATCATATTTACATCATACGACTAGAAATGAATTAATATACTGTTTGATGGGTTTCATTTTTTCTCCACTAGAGAGCATTCTTACAATATTGCGTTCCTTTGGCAATAAATAATATGATCTGGTTGCAGTGATGAACAAAAGAAGCAAATGAAGCATACCAATCGTTTCTCAATTGTTTTCAATCATTTCCGTTTACATTAAATATATAAATATTTTAAAATAACTATATTTAAATAATGATTTGTGAGTAAACAGCTTAATCTTATTCGTTAAATAGTCCTAACAAATGCCATTCTTGATTTCCAAATTCTCTAGATAAATTGGAAGTCACTCGTGGCATTACTTATGACAAAGATATAAAAATAAAAGCTTGGATTTATATTATTTAATTTGTAAATATTTCTTATTATGATCCTTTTTTTGTTTTCAGAGATTTTCTCGTTCTGATAAGCGTAGTAAGCTGCCCAAATGGATCCAAGAACATCTCAAGGATTCCTATTGTAATTTATCTACAGAGGAAGCTGTTCAGGTATATCATTGTTAAAGTAATTAAAAAAATAAATGAACATTAAATTCTTGCAAAGATGATTTTCACTTGTTGAAATGAATACACTATTCAGTAAGATTTAAATTAAAATTCTTTACATCTCACCTCATATCCAGTCATTTACTCTATTCATTAATTAGATTTATATTTACATTAATAAATTACAGTAAAAAGTAACATTATGTGGTTGATCTTAATAAATAAAGTGAATCTGGTGCATCTTACCTCATAAATATTTGTGTTTCATTTTACATAATATTTAATTTTAGGAAGTTATATTTTGAGGTTATTTTAATTATATTATTTTTATTAAATTAATATTAAGAAGCTAAAGCTGTTACTATGATTGAAATTAGTATATTAAAGTACACTACTAAATTATTGTAATCAAATGGTAAAGAGAAAAATTTATGCCTGACCCGGGAATCGAACCCCAACCCTACAGCTTTCCGTGCTGATGCTCTAACCATTGAGCTAATCCTGGATTAGCTCAATGGTTAGAGCATCAGCACGGAAAGCTGAAGGTTCGAGGTTCGATTCCCGGTTCAGGCATAAATTTTTCTCTTTACCATTTGATTACAATATTATTTTTAGTCTGGACATCTTACCTCAATATTAATGTTGATTTGTTCTTGGACATGTTTCAAAACAATTCCCAGACTGAGAAAGTTGACGATAAAACAGAATTGTTTTGAAACATGTCCAAGAACAAATCAACATTAATATTGAGGTAAGATGTCCAGACTAAAAATAATATAATTTCATTTTACATGTTTCTGTATGCTATCCATACTATTGTCAGCATGTCCAAACTGTTGAATTTTAGGTTGTCAGCCTTGGTTATTGACTCTCACTCCATCTTTTGGCTGACTGAAGAACTTATAAATCAAATCTTTTACCCCAGGAATTTGAAAATTCATTAATCCTGTTTTTATTCTCCTGGATGTAGATCTTCTACATGAAATATGATTATGAATTTTAAAATTCCTGGGGTAAAAGATTTAATTTACAAGTTCTTCAGTCAGTCGAAAGATGGTGTGGGAGTCAACATCCAGGGTTGACAACTTAAAATTCAACAGTCTGGAAAATTGTATTTGAAGAGAAAAATATACGCCTAGACTGGTGTTTAAACCCAGGACATTTAGCTTCATACACCAATGCTCTGCCACTGAACTATTCTAAGGCATCCAATCTAAATGCAAATTTTTCTCTTATCTGGAAAAGCTGACGATGATGTGGACAACACATTGAAACATGTCAAATGATACATAAATATGTATGAGGTATGATGCTCCAGTTTCACCTTTTTCATTTTGTAACCTTTCCTAAGTTCCTCAGTAAGTAGTTGACATACTGCTGGGTTGTTATGTTGTACTGAAGATGGAGTATTTACTCTGAAACTGGTCCATTAAGAAGACGAGGTGAGGTGAACATTTTCAATATTAAATTATAATAATCAATGGTAAAGAGAAAACAATTTTTTTTTATGCTTTAGCTGTGTGGAGTCCCTTCATGTCTTCTTAAATAGAAGCCATTCATTGTGTATTTGTGAATGATGATTCATTGTATTTGAATGTGGGACCAAGAGAGAGAAGAGTTAAGGAAAGTTTTGTGCTTGGATGGGAATGAAGCCTGAATTAGCTCAGTGCTCAGAGCATTATCACGGAAAGCTAAAGGTTCGGGGTTTGATTCCTGGTTCAGGCAAAAATGTTTCTCTTTACCATTGATTACAATAATTTGTTCATTAATTTACTTATTTCTGTAGCTTCTCAATATTAATTTATTAAATTATAATACGTCATAATGATACTTTCTACATAGTTTTAAAAAATGATTTGAAATAGCTCTGGCCCCTTTATATTAGATAACAGGGCTCTTGTGTATTGGATGACTTCAATATTACCAAATAAACCAAGCAAATATCTTCTACTTATTTTAAATGGTTGTTTTAAAATCTGATAAATATTGATTAAATTAGTAATTTCTCTCTTTTGTGACTTTCAGATGGCCAAGCGTTGGTTACGTCAAATGGCACAACCATTCAGCCGAGAGGATCAGCTTGGTGTGTCTCTTCTGACTATAGAACAATTACAAAGTGAAGAAATGCAGAAAAAGTTACAGCAAGCTGCAGAACAGAAATAAAATGTTATTTCCTATTGTAATATATTAATAAAATGTCATTATTTTATATCAATTACTGGTCTTATAAATTACAACTACTGAAGTTGAAAAAGTCAGAATCTTCTTGTATCTTGTAAGCCCATGTTTCCCTTTACAGAGATTTAGGCACTCTCCCCCTATAGGGAAGAATTTGAACTATGCTAATTTAAATTTCATCGGAGAACATATTGTTTAAACAACTCACCTCATAGGATTCATGCTTCCATGATATCGCGATTTCAAACATAGTCATGTTCATCTTCAGCCATAACTCCGTCGGAGTAGTGTTTAAACAATATGTTCTCCGATGAATTTTAATGATTATACCTCATAATGTTTACTTCCCAACATTAATTTAATATATGCTAATTTAGTTACACTTGTTTTTGTATAGATGTTATTTGAGTGGTCCGTGGTCAGAATAAGAAAGAAAATGTATACACTACTCAAAAAAATTTGAGGAACACGTTTTTAAATCAAAGTCACAAAATAAAAATTGAAACAATTTAATGTTTGATCTTTTGTCGTCATGAATTGAAGATTTATGTACAATTAGAATAGACATTCAAGCAATATTTTATTGTACAGTGTTAAAAATAAGAACAAATTTGAGATTTATTATTTTAGGAATCTGTATTTCCATGATTATTTCAACACTCAGTACTTAGTGTGTCCTCCGTGAGCTTCAGTGACTGCATTACTCCTACGAGGCATGCTTTGCAGAAGCCTCCTTAGAGAAACTTGATGTGAGATTCTCTCCCATTCCTCGATGAGTACATTTGAAAGTTCTTCCAGGTTCTGTGGCACAGCAGGATGCTTATGAACAAGTTTTTCCATTTCTTTTTTTTTCAGTGATAAGTGTTAAATTAATAATAAAAATGTCAAGTTTTTCCAGAAAAAAAAATAGTAAAAATTTTATTATTTCTATCCCATCTATCTTTAGGGGGTTTGCCCCCCTTCCTAGGCTTCCTCCCAAAATGAATAGTAATTCAATCTATATTATTCAATTTTACCCACATATGCTCTATCGGATTAAGGTTCAGACTGCATGCAGGCCAGTTCTTCGCCCGAATTTGGCATTCTTGCAGGTCATCTCTGGTAGTCTGTGCTGTAATACATCTACCATTATCATGCATTAGAAGAAAATTAGGGTCCATATCAAAAGCAAAGGGTACGCCATGTTGAAGGATAGTGTCATTAATGTAGTAGTAGTATTCAAATGTTGTGAAGCTCTTGATTTGTCATCATTCGCTTCCCAATAATATTCAGCAGTTTGGAATGGTGTTGCAACTATTTTCTGAAGATCAGCGCAGAACATCAAGTGATCCTTGTTCATTATCGTATTTGTGTCCTTGCATACTATGCAGTGTGGAGAGTCTAGTAGCTTAATTCTATGTAGATATGCTGCCAAGCAATCATGACCAGTTTCAAGACGAAATTATGTAACTGCAATTGATCGGGGGCTGTTTGGTATTGTATCTGGTTCTAGTAACGTCTTCCATATCTTGGTTTCACATTGGATTTTGTTTTGTTCAGCTATATGGGATTTTATTTTCATTTTGGTGTAGAGTTGTACTGATTTGTAAGATAGGTAATTGATCTTACTCTGTTGGATGAGTGCAAGCATATCAGCCTTCTCATTACCTTCCATGCCACAATGTGCTGGAATCCATTGTAGAACAACGTTTCTGTTTAGATTTTTCAACATCCTGATGCAATTTTTGGCTTCTATTATTCTATGGTCTTGGATGGTCTGGTTGTGTGTTATGGCTGAGCTAGAGTCAGAAAGTATTACAGCATTTTGGAAGGAATTGATATGTTGTAGGGCTGTAAGTATTGCTTGTAGTTCACCGTCATAATGTGTTGTATATTTCCCAAGAGAGATGTAAAATGAGAAGAGTTTACACGTTATTCCTGTTCCTGCTGCTGCTTCTCTATTCATTAGCGACCCATCTGTATAGACATGAAGCCACATTTGTTCTGGATATCTAATGTTGATTGTTTCTAATGCTAATTTTTTCATTACTATTGGTAGTTTTTTTGTTGATCTCTTCTGTCAGGTTTAATGAATAGTCGATGTTGCCAAATTCGAGAGGGGATATTGGAATTATAAGTTTTTGTGCCATCTGTGGTATTTCATATTTCTCTTTAGTCGGTAATATTTTTTGGATGAATCCTACTTGAGTTTTTAGATGTCTATTTTGTTTTATGTAGCTGTTCCAGTAGTTTATTGAATGAATTGGGCATGGAAATTCTTTATATGAAAATAAGAAGAAAAACTTCCAGATTAAGTCTAATTTGAGAGAAGTGAATTATTAATTCAGGATATGTATCAATACAAATAAATTTCATATTACAATTCAGTTGATGTATTAGTCAGAATATAAAAAGTATCTGGACCTTGTGCTGAGGATGGAACTGGTCCCAAAAGACCTAACATGTTTTAATTAATTCAATAATTGAGGAGACTTCAGACAAAGTATTTAAATTTATAATATTATATTATGACTTTTTATATCAGGATATGGATGTATAGAGCTGTATTACATCTACCATTATCATGCATTAGAAAAAAATTAGGGTCCATATCAAAAGCAAAGCGTATGCCATGTTGAAGGATAATGTCATTAATGTAAACATCACCATTCATGCACTGTGGGACAACGACAAGCTTTGTCCGAGACTCAATAATAATCCCAGCCCAAACCACCTCCAAATCTGTTACGTTGAATAATTGTAGCTGGATAAAAAGTTCACCAGGACGTCTCCATACATGTGTACGACCATCAGCACCTGTTAAATGAAATCTTGATATGTCTGTGAATAAAACACCTTTCCATTGGCGGAACTGCCAGTTGACATGATTCTGACCAAATCGCAGCCTGGCTTCTTTGTGCTGACAGGTACGAGGGGCTTTAAAGGGGATTCTAGACCTCAACCTTGCATTCCTCAGTCTATTTCTTACAGTCTGATCTGATGACTATTTGGCATAACTACAAACAATGGCGAACAAGGATTCACCCATACATTAATATTTATTAAATTTCCATTTTGAAATTGTCCTGACTTTTATATTAATATGAATTGAGGTTTAAAATCTGAAAATAAACAGTACCAACTAATTTTCGATGTTTTTATCATTAATTTCATACATCTCAATGATGGATAAATAATATTTAAAGAGAAAAATTATACGCTCAGACCGGGACTTGAACCCGGGACCCTTGGTTTTCTAGTCCAAGTGCTCTACCATTTGAGCTACCTGAGCAAGAGCACTTGGACTAGAAAACCAAGGGTCCCGGGTTCAAGTCCCGGTCTGAGCGTATAATTTTTCTCTTTAAATATTAAGTACCAACTAAATTGGAAATACCATCTTGAAAGAATGAGTTCAAATCGGATCCCCAAAGCTGTTTATAATTATATACCAAGAGGACGAAGATCACTGGGCCGTCCTATGAAACGCTGGAGGGAAAATTTTCTATAGGATCGTAACCTATGATCGTAACAGGCCTTGGCCTAATACTTGGAAGGAAGAAGAATTATTGAGTTATAAAATGCGGTATTGTAAACATTGAATTTGACGACTGAGCCACCGGTTCAATTGTTCAATTAATTGCATATTTCTCGATAGATGGTGCAAATGATTTTTCTCTATAAAACAGTAAGCTGCATAGAGAACGTAAGCTGTTACTGAGCTGTTATCCATTAGTTTTTTCTTCCAACGCTTGAGGACACTGACGTCAAGGCATCACTTTCCTGGGTTATTGCTGGCCCCCCAAAGTCTATTATCATCAATAAAAAATCAGTTATTTAATAGTATATTAAGAAGAATACAGAAAACGGTTAATTTTAATTCTTCACCTACGCAAATTAAAACATTTTCTTAAAAATTAAATAAATGTTTCATGTTATGGCTGTATTGCAGAGCTACCAATAACAAGATGCATCAACAAAAAAATTGTCGCTTTCATCACTTTTTAACCTAATATTTAATTGTAATTTGATAATGAAATAATTAAATATATACTGTATCTGTAGTTATTTACTCTACAGATTGTATTTCAGTAATATTTAGATATAATTATTATTTAAATATTAAATTACTATTTTTAACATAAAATGTTATGTTTCCTAATTGTTTGCCTCCAATACACTCATTACCGAAGACATTTAAATTTCCCTATTATTCGATGCAAAGGAACATTTTATTAAAATCAATTATTTTAAACGCAACAGTGTATACATAAATTACAATTAATAACAGTGTATTCAGTTTACGAAGAAGGACAAGGCAATGTATTTTATTTTTTTTAGCTACGCAAATCAACAAATTTCCTCAAAAATTAAATAAATTTTTCATATTGTGGCTATACTGCAGGGCACCAATAACAATGTACTTCAACAAAAACACTCTTCATTACTTCAGTTTTAATCTAATTTTTAACTGTAATTGGATATTAAAATAATTAAATATATATTAGTGTCTATAATTGTATAACCAAAAGATTCTATTTCGATAATATTTAGATAGAATTATTGTTTAAATACTAAATTACCAATTTGTACATAAAATGTTATGTTTGACCAGTGTCTCCACTACACTATTATTATTATTACCCTAAAAATTTAAATTTCTCCATTATTCAGTGTAAAGGAACATTTTATTAAAATTAACTAATATTAAAAGTACGAGTGAATAAATAAATTACAGTATATCAATATTTTGAAATATTTTTGATAATTGAACAATTTCTAAAAAATTTTGTCGTAATAAGAAAATTAAAAATTCGAACAGCTTGGGTTTAGGCGACTATGGTTCTTTGAAATTGTGTCGTGTTAAGAGGTTAAGAGCGGTTAGGAGTCTGACGAATGCTGATTAATGCCCTTACCGTGGACAAGATATTAGCGCATGGAACTTGATGCATAATAATGTTGTCCTTGGATTAATGTTGGATGGTTTATGCATTTTGATATGACATTTGCAATCATGTGTTCTACCATAACATTTAACTCTTTAATCAGTGTACTTAAATTTACTACAACAATTTTATTGCCCAAATATAATTCGGATATATCTATGCTGTTCAAAATAATTTTAAAACAGCACACATTTTCCAAACAAAAAGGACATATATTGAAATTAAAGCCATTGCCTGAACACATATTTATGAAAGTTTTGCCAATAAATGAAGTCTGGAAAATTGGAAATGTACATTCATGTATAATAGTTGGTTCTAATACTTTAAAAACGTTTGGAGTTGAAAGTCTTTCATGGTGTAAGATATTAATAAAATTAGGAAATACTTACAATGTTTATGTGCTTCAAGTTGTAAGTCAACCAGAATTAGAAGACAATGTAGGAATTATATCAAGTTTACTTCATTACAATTTAAACAAGAGTTCAGCATTTGTCAGTAAATCTTTAATGGCTGAAGAGATAAATATGATGAAAAATTTTGTTCCTCATTTTGCTACCTCAGTTAAAGTAGGTCTTCTACAAAGTATTAACACTGAACAGTCATTAATTGACACGACTTTGTCAAATTACTTTGAATGTCCACATTATCTTCAAACTGGTGATACATTTGGGATTGATTTATTTAAATATGCACCTTTTAACTATCAAAATTTCCTGAACAGAAGTTTATTTGTTAAAGTTATGGATATTGAAGGAAATCACTATACAAATGAATTAAGTGATGATACACATTGTGGTTATTATGTTCAAAAGGAATATTCTTCATTGATCCAATGTGAAAATCAGCAAGGCTTTTCTCCAAATATTGATGGTGCTGTTTATTGACAAAGAAAATTATGGAAATGAAGATCGTACATTTGGTTTAGAGTCGTACATAGATGAACTCGTAGGATGTATTGCACCATTTATAGCACCAGGAAATGATACTTCGAAACTTAAACCAGTGTTTCTGTTGACTGGTGCACATGGAATAGGAAAGGGAGAAGTGGTGAAAAGTGTTTGTGAAGCTTTGGGGTTGTATCTGTGGGATTTTGATTCATTTGAGCTGCAAGGTGGTTCTCCAGGTCATGCTGAAGGAAGACTGAAGTATGTTTTCAACAAAGTTGAACAGTTAGCTCCTTGTATGCTGGTTATAAGTAGTGGAGAGGCAAGTACTGTAGCACACACATTCATCTACTCGTTACAATTAAAATTACTAGGCTGTTATAGTACAAGTGACAGCTCAACTTTAGAAAATTTCAACCTCTTATTTTCTAATTATTCTTTGCCACTGTGCCATTTTTTAGTATTCAATCAGAGAACAAACAACTGCTCATGTTGGTCAATGTGATAATACATGTTCCTACTAGAGCCAATTGTCAACATGTTTGCTTATATATAAGGGGATTCTATTACAAGAGTCCACCTATATTAGTGGGCAAGTTAGGGTGAGAAAATGGACAAATTAATACATCAGTTACACTGTCTGAACAATGTCTAATTACTAGAGACCGTATGTTAGGGAAAATGCCTATAGTTATTTATTATAGATATTGTAAAAGTGACTTCACATAAGTTCATACCAATGACCCTAGAGTTGTTTTCCATGAAGTTCATTTTGCCTATAAATGCCTATTTCAGCTTATAATGCCTATAAATGCCTATTTGCAATTTTTTGTCGAAATGAACTCAGTATTTCAATTAAATCAATTGAAATGGACAAACTTTATGGCACAAATCATTTCATAGAAGTTTTTAAGTGTTCTTTTTATAAATTTCCTTAGAATATTTTAGGGTAAGGGTGGCGATAACCTAGCAGGTAGATGGTTTCTTGACTCACCTCATACTTCTTAACTCCCTTGTAGATCCAGATTTTGTCACTGTATTTGTGACATTCTCAATGCTTTTCACGTTCACAACTGATGTCGGTCAGCCATCAGATGGCGCAGAGGTCAGTCTGCAGGAGAGGAGACCATTGGACGTCAGTTGTGAACGTGAACAGCATTGAGAATGTCACAAATACAGTGACGAAATCTGGATCTGTGAGGGAGTTAAGAAGTATGAGGTGAGTCAAGAAACAACTCAACAAAAATATATATATATTTCTCTCAAGTTAATTATTCACATATTGCAACAAATAAATTCTACATTTTTATTTGAATTTATGTAGGTGAAATAGAATCCCCCATTCTTTAATTCTGCTGCTGTATGTATTTTTCCATCTTTACTGATTTTTTTTTATTATTTTAAACATTTTGCTACAATACTTACGAGATTTTTAAAAATTATTAAATATTTATCTAGGTATGCATATTTATCTCTCAATGATTTTTCAAAGTTCTACAGAACTGTAATGCGAATGTGCGAACACTTAAAGAAACTTCTGCCAGATGGCAGATGAAATTGGAATGACCAACTATTGCAATTAATAAAAAAGCTCCATGGTGCAACAGGCTTTGAAGGCCCTTGGCTTACCAGCTGGCCTCACATCTACATGTGTTAATCACAGAGGTAGACGTTCATCGATCCAGTATAGGGGTGACATGTGGTCAGCATGTTGGGTCCGCCAGCTGTTACAGTTGGTTTTCTCAACCTGGAGTTCACTCACTTCATTTTGTTAGATTCCAGTGGGACAAGTTAGTGTACATCAGATTAGTTTATAATTTATTGAATAATATGTATATATATTATATTTAGTCTGATCATCTTACCTCAATATTAATGTTGGTTTGTTCTTGGACATGTTTCAAAACAATTCTGTTTTATCGTCAGCTTGTCTGTCCAAGAACAAATCAACATTAATATTGAGGTAAGATGATCAGACTAAAAATAATATAATTAAAGTAACCTCAAAATATCACTTCCTAAAATTAAATATTAATATGCATAAGAATTAAATGAATTGTGATTTCTTCTTACCTCGTACTTCTATGTTTTTTTAAACACAGCACTGCAGTATCAGCGACCCATTGTCACCATCCTCAGCTGTTTTCACGACTCAATTTTTTCTTTTTTTGCCGGTAATTATCCAAACTGCCATCTGGTTCATTCCTTTAATTCTTATTAATTGAACCTCATAGTGTTAAAAATTCCCAAATTTAATATCTAAAATTAATATGCATATAATTTATTTTGATTGGTTATGAAAGGGCAGGTTAGTGTACATCGTTCTCTTGCAACAAGTTTGGGAATCAGTTTCACAGATATGTCAACCATCTGTCAGAAGCTTCTTTAAACTTTTACACATGTGTACTATGATTCTGTAGAACAAACAAGGGAACTGTCAACCATTGCATGGTGAAACCTACCTTGAAATTTCTCCCAGAGAAGCGTTGTCATGTAAGAAGGCTGTGTACAAAAAATTATATAATCAATTGAGTTGGTGTTTACTTGATGAAAATCCATATCTATTAATTAAATAAAAATAAAACTTAGTTTTATTTGATTTTCATATTTATTAAGATATATTCAGTGACAGCTGTTTCGGTACACTGTACCTTCTTCAGACATAATTTAACATGTCTGAAGAAGGTACAGTGTACCAAAACAGCTGTCACTGAATATATCTTAATAAATATGAAAATCAAATAAAACTAAGTTTTATTTTTATTTAATTAATAAAAAATTATATGCTATTTTTAACTACAAGGCACAAAATTGAAGCTAGAATCCAGCAATGGCAACTCATTTTGCATAGATGGACTCCCTGCTTGACTTAGAGTGGAGTGAGGCAGGTGCAGCACATGAGGTTTATCCATTCCATTCAATTATGTAACAAGTTGTATTAGTTCCTTGTAGTTTAAATGAGAGATTTGGCCTTGCAGTTAAAAACAGCAGGTAATTTTTTGGACGCAACCTTGGTATATCACAACACTTTTCTGGGAGAAATTCCAAGGTAGGTTTCAGCATCCAGTGGTTAAAAGTTCCCTTCTGAGAAGTTTATTCTCAAATATGAATCAAATGAATCGTGAATTCTTCTTACCTCATAAAAAAAAGTAGAAGTATGAGGTAAGAAGAATTCACAATTCATTTGATTCTTGTTGATAAAACCTCATAATGTTAAAATTCCCAAATTTATTATATTATTCTCAAATGCTCATTATCATCAAAAGAAGCTCCAAGGACCTTTCTTAAAACTTTACTGTCAAGTACACTTGAATGGCATTATGCATCAACCGGCTATGCACCATTATGTAAGTTTTGAGAAAAACTATGTTTAAAGTTAAAGTTTATTGTAGCGCCAAGCTAACAATACTGGATATTATAAGTTATTTTCCTTGTTTGACAGTTATGCATCAACAATCTAAGAGCAGGAACATTTAGGGCCGCATGCAAATACATTAGTCTCTGGTGAGCTGAGTTTTCCGTGAGAACGTGCAAAGTTCAAATTAGCGAGTCGCTGACTGGTCATGCATGAAAGTAGTTTTTTCGTAATATTGGCAAGAAATTACCCAGAATTCTCAGCGATTAAACCACTTCAGTTATTTTCATCTGCTAGAGGAATGCATTTATACTTGTGTCCCGCAAATAAAACCATGTACGACGACATCTGCATCGCGCAATATTACGCTGATTCTCCTGTTCTTCCAGTTGAATTCTTTGGTAGACTCTATCAAATTCCTCTTCTCCGCGTATACCGAAAACATGATCAAGTTCTGACATCTTGGATAAAGCAGCAAGGTTTCAAAGTACATCGGTTACCATGAGTTCCCATCGGGTTGTCATGATTCATTCTCTGCAAAGTCATCTTGCCAGGTAGCTTAGGAATTTCGACAATTATTACGTCTTTGGATGCAACTTTCTCAGCAGAGTACAAGCTGAGAACATCTAATGCATTCATAGATACAACCCTTAGTGCTTAGGTGCATTTTGCAAAATTTAGATTACCATTTATGAAAAATGTGGTTTCATTCTCGTTTGTTACAAAACACACAATCTCAATACGACTGATGACATTTACATTTTCTTTAATAATATGGCATATAAGATTAAATTAAATCTCATAGTGATTTTTTTCCTATAAATGTTCAAAATAAGGCGTTATAAAGTGTGTGTGTACACTTATTTCATGAGTCAGAGCAACAGATGGCATCAAAATATCATTTTTTAATGGTGTTTAGCCAGTTGATGCATAACATTGTCCACTTAGTTTATTACTTAAATCTGTGTGCCAAGAAATTATTCAGTTTTACATTAAGTAAAATTTTTTATCACTCACCTCATATTGTTCTTCTTATTTGACTATAAACTAGTTTCAGAACATAGTTTCTGTTCCATCCTCAGTATCGTCACGACCGTTGTTCTGTCGTCTTGAAGAGCTGTCCTTCCATTGGCTGACTGAAAAACCTTGAAATTTTGAAATTTTACATGTTTGTGATAAGGGTAAGAAGTTGGACCTTTTGGAGGCTGTAGAAATAAATAAATTGAAAAGTAGTAATAAACTGCTAAATTCTCAACTTGATTTGAATGAATTGCCTTTGTTAAATTAAAAAATTTAAATAAATTATTGTTGTATTGTTGCTTAGATCAGTATCTATCTGGGGTGTTCAATTTCTTATTAGTTATTAATAGATTACCAAGGCTACATTTATTTATCGGTGCCAATGTAATATTGAATTTCTTGAACATTTTTTAAAATTTGTTATGTATTTCAGGATGATACGTAATTCAAAGAAAGGAAAACAATTTAAGAAAATTACGTATCATCTGATATATATATATCACTGGGAGAATGACCTGGTTTCGAGGTTTTTCAGTCAGCCAATGGAAGGAGCGAAGGATAGCTCTTCAAGACGACAGAACAACAGTTGTGATGATACTGAGGATGGAACAGAAACTATGTTCCAAAACTAGTTTATAGTCAAATAAGAAGAACAATATGATGTGAGTGATAAAAATTTCTACCTTAATGAATATACCTCGTAGTGAGAATTCATAAAATAAGTAATTATAAGACATATCAGTTTTACATGTTTGTGATTCAGGTATTGTGCAAGGACAAGAACGGTAATGAAGATGAGCGAGCATCAAATGCTTTTATTGATGAAGTGCAGAAATTGTACAAAGAAATTGTTCTTCCAGTTGTCATCGTAGTTACATGTAACAGCAAAGATGGAAGTACAGTAAGTCACTTCCCAATCTCATGAAATTCTTAACTTCTAGAATTAGAGCCAACCTAATTGTATTCTGAGTAATAGTTCACTGCTCTGGGTAAACAAGGGATTAAAGAGGAATAAATATCTGTGTAATGCAACTGTTCCATAGTAATTCTGCCCGAAGGCAGGTCCTTCACTGCAATCATAGCATTTTCATGCTATGCTTGCAGCTTTACTAGGGAATTGTGTAGGTGTGGTAGCTTCCCGTTGCTTTCCACACCGGTGAAGGATGATGATGATAATGATAAGGATGATGGCCATATGATTTCGGGGACTGTTTGGGCCTTAAAGTTTTCCTGACATTTGTCTTACAGGTGAGGAAAAACCCCGATAAAAACCTCACCCAGAAAAACTGCCCCGACCGGGGATTGAACCCGGGCCCGCTGCGTGACAAGGCAGCATGCTACCTCGAGACCACAGCGGTGGACATGCAACTGTTGTAAAACCAAATATCCTGTGTGCACTTTTTAATCTAGAGTAATAATTTAAAATACCAACTAGTGATACCACTATCCATAGTTCTTCTCTTCACCCATATACTAATAAGATGGCAGCCTTTAATAGTTACATTCATAGACTTTTAAATATCCCTCTTTCATCCTTGGAATATAATAATGAAATGAATATTATTAAACAATTAGCTATTATTAATAACTACGACCCTAAAATTATATAATATTTAATTATGAAGGTTCATTACAAAAAAGCAATTAACAAAGTTTTTCCTTTACCCAAGGAAAGCATAAAGAAATATGTCATAATGTCATACATAGATCTACTTTCAAATAAAATATCTAAATAATTTAAAAAGTTGAACATTAATGTGGCATTTAAAACTAATAAAACTTTACAAAATATAATAAAAAACAATAAAACCAAAATAAAGAAATAAAAATGATCAGGTGTATATAAATTGAAGTGTGGCACATGTGACAATGTCTATATAGGACAAACTGGTAGACCATTCATCTCTTGGATAAAGGAACACATGAGAGCATATAACAGAAATTTAGAATATTCAAAATATGCTAGCCACCTATTCCAATGTAATCATTGTTTCAATCCAAATTTTGAAATTTTACATGTTTGTGATAAGGGTAAGAAGTTGGACCTTTTGGAGGTTGTAGAAATAAATAAATTGAAAAATAGTAATAAACTGTTAAATTCTCAACTTGATTTGAATGAATCGCCTTTGTTAAATTAAAAAATTTAAATAAATTAATTGTTGTATCGTTGCTTAGATCAGTTGATATGTACTATAATAACACAATTCATAATTTGTTAAATTGTCGTATAGTGTGATATATAACCTTCATACAGTGTACCGAAACAGCTGTCACTGAATTATATCTTAATAAATATGAAAATCAAATAAAACTAAGTTTTATTTTTATTTAATTAATGAATATGGATTTTCATCAAGTAAACACCAACTCAATTGATTATTTAATACAAGCTGAGACAAGCTTCTTGGTGATTTGGTATTTTAAGTTATTACTCCAGATTAAAATATCTGTGTAGTTCAGTAGTAGAACTGAAGGTTCAAGTCTCCATGCGAGAAGAAATTTTCTAATGGAATTTTTCCCAGTATGCGACCAGTACCCATATAGCATCGTGAGGAATTTGGGTAGCTAAAATAAGTAGTGGCTCCAGTTTGAGAAAATCAGCTGTAACAGCTGGGGGACCTGACATGCTGACCACACCCCTACACTGGCTGGATGATCGTCAGACACTGTGATTAACACAAGTGGATGTGAGGTCAGCAGCTGGTTGATAGGCCAAGGGGCTCTAGGCCTGTCATACCATGGAGTTTATATTGTTTTGTCTCTCCTAAACTGGAGTGATCCATGTTCTTTTAAGAGAATGAGCTACTATTTTGAACTATAGTTTTGTATTTACAGATCCCTTACAGTAGTGTAAAATTTCTTATAATTCAATTATGAAATATAAATGATTGATTAATATTTATGATGAAGGTAATTGCTCCTGCACTATCAAGAATGTTTCTTCATTCAATTGACATGGAAACACCAGACGACAGCAGGCGTTTAGCAATGCTTGAATGGTTGTTGAAGAAACATGGAATGAGAACAGATGGTGATCTGACTTATATAATTTCTCAAACTTCAGGATATTTGTATGCAGACCTTGTTGTTCTCCTCTCACTGGCTCTTAGGTATGTTTAGGTTAAATATTTATTTATTTTTAATGTTATGACACTTGCCCTCCACGGTATCTTTACCTTGTTGTGGTGGAGTAGCTTGCATGCTTAAATGATCCCGAGAGCTATGCCGGTGGTAGCATTGCTGCCGATAGGGTTACCCATGCCGGACTGTTCGAAGGTGATAAGCCAGATGAAAAAAGTACCTTGGTCGAAAGAGTGACAATCTTTCACCTTAAAAATTACAACCGTCAAGAAATGTGGACATGGGTTCTACAGGGTAAAATTTTCCGGAGGTCAAATAGTCCCCCATTCAGTTCTCCGAGCGAGGACTACTTCAGGGAACCCATGACAAAGCTTACTTTAAGGGAGGAAAGGAGATTATGAGTATTTGAGAATAAATTTCTTAGGAAAATTTTTGGACCAAAGAGAGATGAACAGACCGTGAATGGAGAAGACTTCATAATAATGAACTACATGGTCTTTATAGGAAGCCAGATATAATAAGAACAGTTAAGTCTCGTAGACTGCGATGGGCAGGACATGTTGCACGTATGGGGAATGAGAGACTTGCATGGAAGCTTCTTGTAGGAAAGCCAGAGGGAAAACACCCAGTTGGTAGACCAAGAATGAGATGGGAGAATAACATTAACTGTTATTTGAGGGAAGTAGATTATACAGGGAATGATTGGAAAATATTGACTCAGGATAGTGATGTATGGAAAGCTTATGTCTGCATGACCATGAACCTATGGGTTCGATAGTGTCAGTGAGTTTAGTTTTTAGTTTAGTTACGACTAGGGCAAGGCATTTAATGACCTATAAATTGGTAAAAAATGCAAAATAAAAAATGCATTTATGATCTGAAAAATGCAAAAAATGACCAATAAAATAAAAAAGATGATGAATAAAAAGTTAAGAATTACCAATAAAAATACTATTTATTAGATTAAGTACTCACTTGATTACTGAATTACATAAAATTTAACTTAACATCAAAATATTAAAAGAAAAGTATTTAAAAAATACATATTACAGTACCTTTTATTGCATAAAATCCATTTCAATTACACAGTGCACTTTTCCAACAATTTTGAATTGCAGTTAACAATCAGAATAAGGGTAGAAGCTAGCATAAGCTCTAAGAAATTGAATAAAATTCCTAAAGTGGGCAAGTTCATTATGCGCATACCTTGAAAAATAGGGGTAGTAGTTAGCAAAACAACTACTTAATTCCAAGAAATTGTATTGACAAGGAAAAATACTGAATTATAATAAAAATCTTAAATCAAATACAAATAATGTCACAGCCTTCCGGAAAAGTGTAAAAAATGCTCAAAATGATCTAAAAATTGACAAAAAATGACCTATCCCTAAATAAGTTAAGAAAATGAAAAAAAAATGCCCTAATGAATTGCTTTTATTTAATCCGTTTTTTAATGCCATACATTTTCATATATGCAAGCCATGTTTCAACCTTCATAAGAAAAAGATGCAAAATGATTAATTGCCTTGCCCTAGTTATGACACTTGACATATTGTCTTGCTTCCCAATATAAAGTTGCTAAGCTTGCAGCATAATTACTTCATTAAATAATCTTTGTTGATAATAGAGCCTCGCCTAGACTGAGACTCGAACCCAGGACATTTGGCTTGCTGGGCCAAATGCTCTACTAACTGAGCTACCGAGGCGAGTTTCGATCTAGATGCAAATTTTTCTCTTATATACGTTGTAATTTTGAAAATTATGTTGAAAATTTTTCTCTTCAAATATAATTTATCCTTCAGTGAGAAGTGTTAAATTAATAATAAAATCGTCAATAGAAGCCCTACTGGCTTTATAAAGTAGTGTTAAATTCCCAGTAAATGTCTTCTTAACTAAGAAGCCGCCATTTGCAAAGATAGAAGCAAAGGTTTCAAAGCATTTGGCACGAGGGAATTCAAACGTATATAAGAGAAAAATTTGCGTCTAGATCACAACTTGCCTCGGTAGCTCAGTTGGTAGAGCATTTGGCCCAAAAGCCAAGGGTCCCAGGTTCGAGTCTTGGTCTAGGCGAAAATTTTTCTCTTCAAATATAATTTATCCTTCAGTGATAAGTCTTAAATCAATAATAAAAAACATCGAGTTTTATGATCTTTATGGAACCAGATGTAATAAGACGATTTAAGTCTTGTAGACCAAGGTAGGAAGGACGTGTACTACGACTGGGGAATGAAAGGGGCATATGGAAACTCCTTGTAGGAAAACCAGAAGGAGAATGCCTTCTAGGCATGAGGTGGAGAATAATATTAATCATTGTTTATGGGAAGTAGATTATACAGGGAATGTCTGGAAAGCATTAGCTCACGATAGGGATATATGGAGAGCTCATGTCTGCAGGCAGGCAATGAACCTATGGGTTCAATAGTGCCAGTGAGTTAGTTTAGTAACTTAAAATTTTTTTAAGGTGGCACCTCCACCTCTAGGTCCCAAGTTCGCATCTTGGTTATTCCATGTGGGATTTGTAAAAATCAAATTGGAACGAGTTTGGCATTTTTTTCCTTTTTTCTCCTCCCAAAAACTTCATTCTACCAGTTTTCCATACTGATGTCATCCATTTCATTTCATCTGCTCCTGTGATGGGTACGACAATCCTGACCACTGGACATCCTCAGATATCTCTTCAAAAATAAGGCCTTCATCTCATCCTGTTGTGTAAGCACGACCACAATGTTGATCGAATTAACAAACCCGCAACACGACTAAATTTAGATTCAATGGTGGAAAAGTCCTCTGGTAGGTCGCTGGAATTTTTATGTCCAGATAGAATTTGTAGAACACCTTGGCAACTATTATAAGTTTTATTACGAGTGATAACTAAACAGAATTGACGTTAGGAATAACTTTACGTATATTAATATGAATATTAACAATTTTCAACTAGGGATCACGAGGCTTGAAATAAATAGAGATAATTATATAATAAGATTTATATAAATATAAACCACTTAAATTTTAAATATTCCAAGCACTACCATCGTCGTAGACGGATGAGCAACAAGCGAGGTATTCAACCTCCAACAAATAAGACCGTCACCCTAGACGGCTAGGCACACAAAAAATGAGGTGTTCCTAAACCTCTTAACTAAAACAGGACCGTCGTCCTCGACAGCTTGGCACACACTGAGAGCGAGTCACACGTGGACATGCTAGACCTGGATACAACACCGACAATGTTGGTAGCCATGGCAAAGGCTGCAACAAAACAGTATGACTAACATAAATGTCTAGTGCTGTACTCAGACGCCTCCAAGTGGAGAGCAAGTGAACTACATCGGTAGTTGATGCAGATCACGCCTAGTACGACTGAGACAATCCCACCAGCTAACTGTTGCGGAGCAAGTCGCAACACATCCCCTGACTTGACATTATGCTAGGCATGAGCAGAGTGTTTACATTTTATACATTTTTCCCCTCATGAAATTTGGTTGAGCAATGTTACCCCTACACTGGCTAGAAGATCATCCATCTCTGTGGCCAGCACCCGGCTCGTAGGACAAGGCCTGGTGTTTGTTTGTTATTGCATTACAACACACACACACATACACATTTTGGTGCTTGGATCATTATTTCTAATCTTTGCCCAATTACAGGTTTATGTGTATTTATGATTGTATTGTTTGTTCTTCAAAACATTACAATTTGGTGTAAATTTGTTTCAGAAACATGTACAAACATGAGAAGATAAATTTTACTGAAAAACAGAATTCCAATAATTCAACATTAACAAAACCAGATTTTGATGAAGCCCTGAGTAAGTTCAACTTGTTTAATGTTAGTTTTAACTCATATACATTTAATATTGAGTACTTTCATTTCACAAACAAATTTGAGGATTAAAATTTTAAATATACTCTTTTGTCTGTGGCACTCTATGAATGTGAAACATGGTTCCTTACATTAAGGGAAGAAAACAAGCTAAAATTAATTCCCATAAGGAGTCAGAATAGAAATGGAGGAAACTTCACAATGAGGAATTCCATAATATAAGGTATTATACTCTCTTCAAAGGAGAATATCACTTGATAGAGCGCTGGTGTACAGAACCAGAGATATTAGGTTCAAATTCAGATTTAAGGGTATATTTTTCTCTTCAAATTTAATTTGTCATTCAGTTATAAGTGATAAATTTAATGTTAAATATAGAGACAAATTAAGTTTTGTATTAGAAGCCTGAGAGCACAAAGTTAATGCACTGGTCTATAAAAACTAGAGGTCTCAGGTTCAAATCCCAGTTCAGGCATTAATTCTTTTCAAATAATAATTAATTTCTTCTGTTATCATCTGTAATGAATGAGCCCAGATATTTATATGTTTCCTTTTGTAAAATGTCTATAATAACGAGCTTAGATATTTAATTTATCACTTCTCATCTAATGACAAATTTTATTTGAAGAAAAAAATAAAGGAGACAAATAATGTGTGTTTGAATTGGAATGCCTGGTAGCTCAGTGCTCTGAAGTACAGAACCAGAGACATTGGGTTCAAATCCTAATTAAGGCATTTATTTTTCTGGTGAAATTAAATGTTTCTCTCTTCATATAAATTTTCTAAATTGATCGCGATTTCGAGACTATAACTGTCTCATCCTCAGAACTTTCTTGGCGACTGGTATTATGTCGATCAGAAGAGTTTCTTTCGGTCAATATAACATCAGTCGCCAAGAAAGTCCCGAGGGTGAGACAGTTATAGTCTTGAAATCGCGATCAACTTAGAAAATTTATATGAGGAGATGTAAGAAACATTTAATTTCACCATAAATTAAACCTCATAGTGATTAATTCCTATAAAAGTTTAATTTATTTTTCTCTTCAAATAAAAATATATAATTTGTCTATATTATTCCATTTGTCTTTATTTGACATGTGGTTTCAGATGCGATGCAGGCCACATACTCTGTTGCTATAGATGCTCCTAAAATACCAAAAGTGTCATGGGATGACATAGGAGGGCTGTTGGACTTGAAGAGAGAAATAACAAGAACGGTGATGTTACCTCTGCAGCGACCTGAACTGTTAGCAGCAGGACTGCGAAGATCAGGTTATTTATTTTTATCTTATCTCAACTGTAAGCAAGCCACCAGGGGTCAAAATAAACCCTTTCTCCAACTTATGTCATCAAAGAAAATCATTCTTTTCATTATTTAGTAATGGTGTTTAACACCTTAAAACTGTCTGGACAATATTTAATTTTAGGAAGTTATATTTTGAGGTTATTTTAATTATATTATTTTTGGTCTGGACATCTTACCTCAATATTAATGTTGATTTGTTCTTGGACATGTTTCAAAACAATTCTCTGTTTTATCTTCAGCTTTCCCAGACTGGTTTTATTTATGTTGCATTATGTTGCACCACCTGGATGTCGATGTCAGCTCCATCCTGTGGTTGGCCAAAGAACCTCCAAACAAGGTCACCCTCCATCGGAATATCAAAATTCATAACTCTGTTTTCTGTTCTTCTGAATATAAATTTTTTCCCAAATAGTCAGCTCGTTTGTATTTTCTAACTGTTTTAATAATTTAGTGTCTGAATTTATATTATGTTTTTCAGACCAAACATGAGCAGCAACTGCAGATTTTTCAATTTCTCCATTTTTAATATTTCTTATTGTGTTCTTTGTTTCTAATTTTTAGGTTTCTTTTTGTTTTCCCTATATATATCTTTTCACAAACCCATGCATTCAATTTGATATATTCCTGACTTTTTATTTTTATCAGTTTTTTCATTTTTTGTTGGTTTTTATTAGTTTATTTAAACTGTAGTTATTTTTTGGTGCTATTTAATATTAAACTTCTCAAATATATTTTGAAATTTATTATGTACCCAGGGTGATATGTGAATTTCCTATATTTTTTCATAGGTGGTTCTTCTTTTTACAGATTACCTTCTGTTTTATCATTTTTTTGTTTTTTTATACTTTTCTATCCTTTTATGTACCATTTTTTCATCAAACCCATTTTCTCTTGCTACTTTGATTATGTGTTTTTTCTCATGTTTTGAAATCTTCTTCGTTTAAGGGTAAGTTTACCAATCTATGAGTTAAACTATTAAATGCTGCTAATTTATGTCCAATTGGATTGAACCCTGTTGATTTTATAAAATTTTCCGTATGAGTTTCTTTTCCTATGAATCCTGAATTCAATTTTTCTTTTTTTCTTCGTTTCTGACCAATTTAAGATCCAAAAAAGGTATTTGTTTATTGTCTTCTATTTCTTTGGTGAATTTAATGTTGGTACTCTGTAAATTTAATAGTTTTAGGGAATCTTCTACATGTTTTTCTTTAACAATACAAATTATATCATCAACATACCTACTCCAAAATTTAAACATTGTGGGATGTGCTTTAGTGATTTTACATTCAAATCGCTCATAAATAATTTGCCAGAAAGGTGATAATGGGTTTCCCATTGAGAGCCCTGATTTTGTCTATAGAAACTCCCATTGAATGTAAAAAACATTTGATCAATGCATAACGCAGTTAATTTCAAATAATCTTCTTTGATCTCTCTGTCTATGTTGTTTTTTCTTAACCAATTGTTCAATATCTCCAAAGTTTTTTGTTTCGGTACATTTGTGAATAGTGAAACTACATCAAACGAAACCAACCTATCTGTGGGTTCAATTTCCACTTTTTCTAATTTCTTAACTAATTCCAATGAATTTTCAATCTGCAGACTTTCAAAATTATTAATTCTTTTAAATGATTATTCAGCCATTTCGAAATTTTGTAGGTTGGTGATCCAATATTGTTAATTATTGGCCTCATTTTGTTTCCCGGTTTGTGAATTTTTGGAAGTCCATGTATATTAGGGTTTCTTGGGTTGCTTACTTTTAATTGAAATTTTTCTTTCTTGGATAGAATTTTAACATTTTTAAAACAGTTTTCCACTTTTTTTTATGGTTTTTGGTAGGGGGTCATTCTTAATTTTTTCATACTCTTTTTCTTTCAAAAGTTCTTCCATTCTATTTTGATAATCTTCTTTGTCCAGAATTATAATTTGGTTACCCTTATCTGATTTTGTATATACAACATTTTTGTTATTTATTTCTTTGAGTGTTTTTAAATTCTCCTTACAAACTGGGTTTTTATTTGTATTCTTTTATTTGTCTGGACAAACTGATGTTGGTATGGACAACATGTCAAATGAAAACACAATTTTATTCTTATATCATAAATTAATTATGGGAAATAACATTATGAGGTTTTCAAGTTAATAACTATTATCTGTCCAACGTAAGAAGCACACTTTGACATGTAACTTCAGAATGTATTACTCCATGCAGCACGTGTAAGAGTGCAGGCGAACTCTGTCAGCTGTTTGTTACAAGCTGATAAATTAATGCACAACAATCATTTTAATGTTGCAGGTTGTATTAAAATTTACAATGGTATGTCAAAAACTAATTAATAAATATGGATTTTCATCAAGTAAACACCAACTCAATTGATAATTAAATTATATTTGTTAATATTAAACAAATTAATTTAAATTAAAATAACTATATTTTCAGTAATAAAATATAAAACCTATGCACCTTGTAATGAACTGTATACTTCACAAAATTGTCCACCACTCTTAAAAAAGGTTTAGGCCTTTTCCTCTTCTTGTTGGGCGTTTTGATATAACCAATTTCTTTTAATGTTCATATTATCCGTTTTTAAATATCTTAATGATGGACAAAGTATATTTGAAAAGAAAAATATACGTCTAGACTGGGGCAAAAATCTTAGCAATGGCTTGTAGCATTTGGGGTTAGGGAATTAACTATGTATGAGAGAAAAATATGCATTTAGATTGGAGGCCTAGGTAGCTCACTTGGATAGAGCATTGACATAGAGAGTCAAGAGAGCAAATGATTTCATTATCAAGTGCTCGACATTAGATACCAACCTACCTAGATAGTCAAAGGTCCTGGGTTCAAACCCTAGTCTAGGCGTATATTTTTCTTTTCAAATACAGTTTCTTTTAATTCAGCTGCGAACATGTACAACACTACTCTCCGACACACCAGTATATTCTGCAGTTAATGTAACTATATTGTTCACTACAGCGCCAGGATTATGCTCCATAAACTAACAAAATACATTTAACACTGTTTTTCACCCCTCTTTAACAATTTTGATCACACATTTTATCGCCGATTTAAGTTAACATCATCATCCTGCCAGGTATTAGTCCTAGAAGAACTGTTACGGCCTGAGAAAGTGGTTTTCGTGCCATCTTTTCATCGTCTGGCTTTTCCTTTTATCAGGCTTGAAAGCAATTGAATGTCCTACCAATTAGTTGCTGGCAAGGAGGTGATAAGTCCAGCAATGGGGTTGCCATCTTTAAGCATCTGGACCTGCTTCAATACTGCATTTACTCGGTATTAGGACTCGGTCCCCAGAGCCTCGTTTGTTAAAACAGGTTGCACCACGAGAAGGTGAGGTTGAGAATTGAGTAGGAGAGGTTATATGAGACACTTCACTACTCCTTGCAACAACATAAACTACCCAACAGCTGCCATTTGTAACTGACATTCAACTTCCTCTCAAGAATCGTTCAGTTTTAAACAAATGCAAATTTTTAGTTAGTCTCCGACCTTCAAAGAAACATGTAGGTATATACTGTATTCTGATCAACTATAGTTAACATAAATAGCTTTAAATACATAATTATATTAATCAAGTACATGATCTATTTTTTTGCTTCCGCTGAACTGTGCTTTGGTCATGAACGAATCGCAGTAACTGCAGCAGTCATGTGCTTCGTGGATTACGTGCCCATTTATTTTCCTGAAGTGTCTTTCTTAGGCTGGACTGAAAAATAATAAACAATGAATCTTGAAATCTCACCTCATACTCTGTGATCTTCAAGCATGGAACTGAAATTTCTGGAGGCATCACTCCCATCTTCAGCCATCTTTACTACTCTTGAATTCTGGGTTACACCTTCATCTTCAAAGTTGCCATGTGGTGTTGATTTGATGAACATTGAGATCAAATCTTGTTTGCCGGGAATTTCAAAATTTGTTCTTCTGAATGCATATCTTTTCCCAAATCCAAGGGTTTTTCCAAATGCTTCAAAAGTTTACCTTGTTTTTTTAATTTTATGACTCTCTACCAAACTATGAGCTGCTGATTTTTCAATTTCACCATTTTCAATGTTTCTAGTGTTCTTTTGTGCATGTGTCTAAATTTCTTTTTGTTTTTCCTATACATATACTTTATTTCAGTCTTTACAATTAATTTGATAAATTACAGATGTTTTACTATCTGGGGTGTTCACTTTCTTATTAGATGTTAGTAGATTACCCTGACTAAATTTATTTGAAGATGAAGGCGCAGACCAGAATTCAACAGTCGTAAAGATGGCTGAAGATGGGAGGGATGTCTCCAGAAACTGCAGTACTGTGCTTGAAGATCACGGAGTATGAGGTGAGATTTCAATACTGATTAATTATTATTTATTAATCTTATTGTTGTAGGTATTTTGTTATATGGACCACCTGGAACCGGCAAGACTCTCTTGGCAAAAGCAATTGCAACGGAGTGTAAGCTCAACTTTCTGTCAGTTAAAGGACCTGAGTTGTTAAACATGTACGTCGGTCAGAGTGAGGAGAATGTTAGAGAAGGTAATACATTCCATATTTCATTATTTTAAATACACTAAACTCTCAGTTTTGTTTAGTTGTTTCTTGACATACCTCATACTTCTTAACTCCCTTGCATATCTAGATTTCATCACTGTATTTGTGACATTCTCAATGCTGTTCACGTTCACAACTGACGTCCAATGGTCTCCTCTCCTGCAGACTGACCTCCGCGCCATCTGATGGCTGACCGACGAACTTCCAAATCAATCCCCTCTCCTTAACACCGGATATTTCAAAATTCATAGTTGTGTTAACACAACTATGAAATACCCAGTGTTAAGGAGAGGGGATTGATTTGGAAGTTTGTCGGTCAGCCATCAGATGGTACAGAGGTCAGTCTGCAGGAGAGGAGACCATTGGACGTCAGTTGTGAACGTGAACAGCATTGAGAATGTCACAAATACAGTGATGAAATCTAGACATGCAAGGGAGTTAAGAAGTATGAGGTGAGTCAAGAAACAACTAAACAAAATTAAAATAAACCTCATAGTGTTATTTCCTACCTACATAACTTAAACTCTCAATTATCCGGGAGTTAGCAGAATTACTACTAAGATAAATTATTTTATTATATGTATAATGAATTTCCATAAAGTTAAGCCTGACTCCATTAATTATATTAAAAAGAATAATAAACATTAAAAATGGGGAGTTTACTGTCAAACTCATAAAACATTATACATTTTTTTTTTCAATTTGTTTAGTGTTTGAGCGAGCAAGAGCTGCGTCTCCTTGTATAATTTTCTTTGATGAATTGGACTCGTTAGCACCAAACAGAGGGAAGAGCGGTGATTCTGGAGGTGTAATGGATAGAGTTGTATCACAAATGTTAGCAGAGTTGGATGGTTTACAGAAATCTAAACTTTTATTTGTGATTGGAGCAACAAATAGACCTGATCTAATTGATCCAGCACTTCTTCGTCCAGGCAGGTGAGTTAATGGTATAATGAGGATAAAAGCTATGTTTTTACTAAGATAGATCATTTTTTGTTTTGATAAAAAGAAAGAGAAGAGACTATTACACATCCAAGTTAACTGTTCACAGATGGAGGGGAAGAGTTTCAGCGCTAGTGTCACCGATGGAAGGGATGTAGGAGAAAACTCGTACATCTGATCACGTATTGAAATTTTTCAACTTCAAATGTGGGGGAGAATCTCTAAAGACGTGTGAAAGAACTTAACATGGTTGTCAAATTAGTCATTTAAGCACGGAATGCTCAAGCAGTCGGATCATTTAAAATCACGGTATTTGTCATCTCTCTGTTACCAGCTTCACAATAAATCACAAGTGGCAACATGTAATGAGAAGGGCAAGGGAGGTACAGCTCATTCTTAGACGTAACCCTAAAGCTGTATTTAATTTTGTGCCCCTCGTTGTGGAGACATTTAAAGTTGGGTTTCTCGGTGAGATATCCGAAGTTGAAGATTTGTGATATAACTTAAATCACTTTAAATCTGCCACGGCACTAATAACTCTCTTCAGGGGAATGAGGAAAAGTTTCTTACACAAATAACAACACTTTATTAACAGTTGAACGATAAGTTAGTTTATTTAAAACTTTCACTTTGGTCAAGATGAATCTTGTAATTTAAAAGTTCAAAAGATACCGGCTTAGGTTGATACTTTTCACTTCTAGAAGATTACTATTTTATGTATTTAACGAATGACGAATGCTAACGGTCAATCCAGTAATTATTATTCATTATTTTCACTTAGAAGCTGTTTTTCACCAAGATGGATGACTATTATATCACTATATAATCTTTCATACTTTTAACACTATTTCTTTCAACCAACATCAATAAAATAAACAATTATTTCCTTATTCTTTAAGGAGCAGTCGCTGAACATGACCGACCATCTTCAAGTATTGTAGCCATCTTGTTATTTCAGTTATAACCTCTAGGTTCTGATTGGTCCAACAGAAAAGGAAGGAGTATTTTCAAGCTAACTTCTATCCAATTCCACCAATCCCATTTATTTCTTTATAAAAATTATCAATTTGAATATTTGAAGTATTTTACATACTGCATCAGTTATAAAAACATCTAACTGTATTAACAGTTTATATTGACTGGTTATTTTTTTTTATATACTTATAAAAAAATTTGAATTCTATAAATCAATCTGATGTCCATTCTTCATATAAATAAATATAATTATAAACAAAACAAAAACCCTTATTATTTTTATATGGGGATAAATATCCGGTTTTAAATTGCCCCTGATTTATTTTAATCTTAGCTACAACTAAGTGTCAGGCTAAATTAAAATAAATCACTTTCCCCAAATATCAAGTTTCTTTCTATACAAGATTCATCTGTATTAGAATCAATACAATGTAATACATCACAATTACAATAAATACATGTTACATAATGAAATAGAAGTATTAATTTTACAAAATTTACATACAATATTTTAAATACACTTTGAACTATTTGAAGTCACCAGCTACAACTAATTAATAGGAGTCTGAAATGGTTTCAAAAGTTCTTTGGAATATTTTCCAATTTCTTTTCTAGTGTCTATTTCTCTTAGCTCATATGTGGTATCATTAAAATTTTTAAATATTTCATAGGGACCTTTATACAATAGGTTCATCCTATGATATTGTTTCTTTAAAGCATTGGATAATGAAATATCCCTTATGAGAACTTTGTCTCCAACTTTGGGATTCCACTTCCTTTTATGTCTTTTAACCTTATTGTTGCGCTTTTCTGCGCGACATTCTAACCTTTCAATAACTCTTTTACATATTTCCTCGGATGTCTCCGGGATTTGACTTTTATCAATGATAGGTAATGGTAAATTAGCAATTAACCTGTCAGGTTGTTTACCTGTCATTAGGAATATGGGTGCTTCCCCAGTATTGACATTAATTGAATGATTCATAACATTCTCTATGACGCTGATATGTTTAAACCAGTCAGAATGTTTATGATGGGTCAAAATTCTTAAACTTGTAGTAATTTCCCTATTAACTCTCTCACAGGGATTACTTTTTGGGTGATATTTACTACAATGGTACAATTTAATTCCTATCGCAGTAAGTTTATCTTTAAACTTAGGACTTGAGAACACTGAAGCATTATCACTAAGTAGTGCATCAATAGGTCCATAATTAGGTAAATAATCTCTCACAATTTTACCTAGGCAAGCTCTGCTATTTACACTTCTTAATGGATATATTTTTACAAATTTTGAGAATACATCAGATAATACAAGAATATGCTTGTAACCAAATTGTGTAGTAGGCATTTCTCCATGAGTATCCATTACTACTAAGCTATTTACTTTGTTCCTTAATATGTTTTGTGGAACTATATCATATTTTACGTTCATACATTTGGCTTTTTGACAAGTTATGCATGAAGAAGTAAACTTTCTCAACTTTTTATCTAAATGTTTAACATAAAAAATTCACTTATGTTGAGAGCTAATTTTTCACAACCTGCATGATTTAAGCCGACATGAAAAGTTCTAAATAGTGGAACTTCCATATTATTAGGAATTATAACTTTCCATTTTTTCACATTTCTCCCATGTAATTTGTAAAGAATGTCATCCTTTATACCGATTTTCTTATTACAATCAATTCCATTTTTGTCATCATTATTTATATCTCTCGCACTATACTTCAATCGTTGTAACTCTATATCAGATTTTTGATGCTCAACAATGTTTTTCATCAACAATGAAAATCCTTTGTCTCTATACAGTTTTACATTAAACATTACTACTTCGTGTTTAGGAGTATGTACAGTTTCAGGTATTTTCCCAACACTTTTCAATCTAGACAGGAGGTCAGCAAACACATTCTGTTCTCCTTCTATGTGTTTTATTTCAATATCATAGGAAATTATTTCCATGATCATCCTACTCAGTTTATTATTGGATAATCTACATTTACTTATAAAACTTAGTGAAATGTGGTCACTATGAACAATAACTTTGTTTTTATAAACATAAATTCTAAATTTATTTAGAGCATAAAATATTGCTGTAAGCTCCAACTCTGAAACAGTGTAATTTCCTTCAATGATGGTAGTCGAGCGCGAAGCTGTCGACACAACATACTGTTGCCCATCATCGTCAAATTGAGTTAAAACAGCACCGAGGCCAGTTTTACTCGCGTCTGTGTATAAATGGAATTCTCTGTCCATTTTTGGTCTCTGTAGTGAAATACTATTTGCAAATAACTTCTTAACATATTCAAAAGTAGATTGATGGTCCTCTGTCCATCTCCATTTACTATCTTTCTTCAGCAGCCCTCTCAGCTTACTAACCGCTGAGGCATAGTTGATGACAAACTTCGAATAGTAATTTAAGATTCCTAAAAATCTACGAAGTTGTTTTATGTTCTTTGGTGAAGGAATTTCTAAGATTCCTTGAACCTTGTCTGGGTCAGGAGTAATCCCTTGATTAGAGATCCTGTATCCTAGGAATTGAACCTCCGACCTAACAAACACAGACTTTTCTAGGCTGACTGTCATTCCACTATTCTTTAATTGAGACAACATTAAATCAATATGAGATATATGATTCTCAAAAACATTATCAATAATAATTGCATCGTCAACATATATAGTACAATGTCTTTTAACATCATCAGATAGTACAATATCTAGGGCTCTAAGAAGCGCACTTCCGCTATTTCTTAGACCGAATGCACACCTGGTAAATTCATATACTTTTCCATTATGTATAAAAGCTGTATAGGGCCGAACTTTGGGGTCTAGTTCTATCTGCCAAAATGAAGAAGTTAAATCAATAGAACTAATAAATCTACCAGTTTTCATATTTGCTATAGATGCTTCAATTGTCTCGGGCCTATAATTATCCCGGACAGTGAAAGAATTAGTCCTACGACTGTCTAAACACAGGCGAATTTTGCCATTAGGTTTTAACACCCAGCAAATATGGTTGGCGTAAGGAGAATCAGATTTCTGTATTATTCCTTGCATTAACATGTCATCTATCATTTGATCTGCCTGCTCTCTGATGGCAATAGGGATGGGTCTACTTTTAATATTTATAGGTGGATGTTCCATCACTTTAAAGGAATATTTAAAACAGTTGCACAATCCCGGCTTCGAAGAAAAAGAACTCTTATTTTTCATTAAGATGTCATACAACATGCCTTTCTGTTCATTGTTTATGCCATGAGTGTCTTTAACTTTTTCCTTTATCATTTCACAGATGTCTTTATCAAGTTCGTCACTCACACAATATAATAGAGGAATTTCATCATACTCAGTATTGCAAGAGACACATTCTAAATCACAACATTTACATGCGACATAATCGTCAGCACAACCATTTTCATTAGTAAGGCTTTCTTCGCCCTCGACACTTTTGTCGGAAGTACAATTAACTGCAATATTATCTTGCATTTGGCATCCACGGCCATTTACCACTTCACTCTCCTCATGAACAACAATATTCTCTATAAAAATGTGTTCTTCAGCAATGTCACTCTCCTTCTTACTTAGATTCTTATTCTCCTCATATTCATTATCAAATGGGATGACGACTCTCACATTATCTTCATTATACAAGGAAATATTCTTACACTCAAAATTTATTATGGCATTATATTGCTCCAACAGGTCGCAGCCTATTAACATATCACAAGACAAGTATGGAGAAATTAAACATATTGCACTGAAGTAATATCCTCCGATATGTAAATCTAGAAGGCACTGTAGCTTAATTGGCAGTTTCTTCTTGCCTATCGCAAGAGTACAATACACTCCACATATTCTTACAGTCATTATCTTATTCCCTTTGTTGACTAAGAAATTATAAAATTTCTGATCTATTGTTGTGTTTGAGCAGCCACTATCCGCTATGCAAGTAACATCATTGTTAAAAATATTTACTTTAATTTTGGGTGGTCGTCCTATGACATTTAATTCTTTATTAGTAACAGGCATAGCATCCTGATTCTTATAAATATTCAAATGATTATTCAATATTATGTTATCTCGCTGTCTTGAGGTACATAACTTACTATCTCCTCTCATATTTGCTGGTACAATTTCTAAATTTTGAAACCTATCAAAGCATCTATTTTGGACCCCTAAGTTCATAACGATTGAGGTACATTGCGGAGTCTTTAATGTACCTTCTATGCGTTTAAAGCACGAGGTATCCTGTGATTTACTTCGAGGTCATTTTCATTACTAGGTATATCTTGACTTTGGTTGTGAATAGTTACAGAGTGTATTCTATTTTGCTCTGTCCTATCACTAGTTTCATTAATTTGACAATTTTGTTGTCGTTGGAAATACCCTTTATTTTCATTACCATAGGCATTCCTTCTTCTTTTACCTCTACAGGGAGAAGTCCAATACCTATTTCTATTTTCTCCTACTCTGTTAACATCCATATAATTAATTTGTCTGTCATTCCTATTTTCATTACGTTTGAACCATCCATTTTGGTTATTGTTACTATAATTATTTGTCATCCTATTTTTATTTGGGCTGTTTCTATTTTGAACAAACCTATTATTATTGTTGCCCTGTTTGAAACTTCTTTCTCTATTCTCATTATGATATTCATCATTTCTTTTAGTTACAAAATTACCTTTCTTATTATAGGGCTCTGCCCCTTCCCCAAATAAATTTCTTTTACTACATTTATCTACTTCTCTTTTATTCTCTAGTAGAGCTAACAACTCTAACATTTCAGAAACATTTTGTGGTCTGGCTACTATCAAATGATATCTAATCTCATCTGGGAAGTGATGCGATAACATAGAAATTAAAGTTCTCTCATCTATTGGAGGCTGTAACAATGATGCCATTTTTGCCTTCTCCAAGAAATAATTAAGATAACCTTGTTTACCATTGTTGGAGAATTTTCCACTAGTTAGGTCTAACCTTAGTTTGTTTTGTCTTTCTGGTCCCCAGTAGTAACCTAAGAAAGCATTTTTAAATGTTTGATAAGTCATTGAATCATGGCAAGCTATCTTAAACCAAGACTCTGCATTGTCTTTTAAACTTTTTCTTATGAAGAACATTCTGAACTTGTCTTCTATTCCTTTGATTTCGAAGTATTCTTCAATTTCCCTAATGAAATCAGTAGGGCTTTGGCCTACAGTATCACCAAAATTAGGTAAGTTAATTTCCCCTAAAAGATTAGCAGGAATTTTACATACATTTTTACTACTACTACTAGAAGGAGGATCATTATTAACATTACTAGAATGTCCTGACATAACCTCAATCTCCTTTTCACTAGTTTTTGACACATATTTGTTTTCAAGTTCAACAATCTTAGTTATCCATCCTTCAACTTGTTCTTTTATAATAATTACTTCATTTGTTATCTTTGATTGAAGTTCTTCATTACCTAAGATAACACTTTCTTCGGAAATTTTTAGTCTATCTTCGACTTTAGTTCCTAATTCTTCGATTTTATCTTGGCAACTTTGCCTTACCTCAATCAAAGATGTTTCTATTTGATTATGAGTTTCATCAATCTTTTCATTACATTTTTCTATCTCATTTTTACAATCTTTGGCTATATTTACTATTCTCTTTTCCAGTTTAGAATTGTTTTGTTTGCATTCTAACCTAATGCTTTCTAACTTTTGATCTAGTTTTAAGTTATTTTCTTTAATTTCTTTACTAAGATTGGAAATATTTGTATCAATTTTATTGCTGAGATTCGAATTGTCATTCCTAATTTCTTTTAATTCATCACTATTCTTTTCTAATTTGTTACTGAGATTTGAATTGTCATTCCTAATTTCTTTTAATTCATCACTGTTCTTTTCTAATTTATTGCTAAGATTAGTTACATTAGCTTCTAATTTACTACTGAGAATTGAATTGTCATTCCTAATTTCTTTTAATTCTGCACTATTCTTTTCTAATTTATTTATTAATAATGCTACCCAAGGAGGTGTATCATTAGTTTCATTATTTTCATTGTTACACAAAATTAAATTTTCTTGGCCTTCACTAATTTGTTCGTTTTCAATATTAACAGTTTTACAAGTTATATTTTCGTTATTGGCCATTGTTGGGTATTTTAATATTTTCTTATTTCTTAAAAGCATTAATTGTTATTATCACTAATTCACTTTTCACATATAAATTTTAACTGTACTCACTTTTGAAGATTTTTATTATTTTCCTCCTTCTCGTGGTCCTTGGTTCGATTCAGGTTTACATGTCCCTGGTTCGATTCCCATTCGAGCCCTCGTTGATGCGCCATTTAAAGCTGTTTTTAATTTTATGCCCCTCGTTGTGGAGACATTTAAAGTTGGGTTTCTCGGTGAGATATCCGAAGTTGAAGATTTGTGATATAACTTAAATCACTTTAAATCTGCCACGGCACTAATAACTCTCTTCAGGGGAATGAGGAAAAGTTTCTTACACAAATAACAACACTTTATTAACAGTTGAACTATAAGTTAGTTTATTTAAAACTCTCACTTTGGTTAAGATGAATCTTGTAATTTAAAAGTTCCAAAAGATTCCGGCTTAGGTTGATACTTTTCACTTCTAGAAGATTACTATTTTATGTATTTAACGGATGACGAATGCTAACGGTCAATCCAGTCATTATTATTCATTATTTTCACTTAGAAACTGTTTTTCACCAAGATGGATGACTATTATATCACTATATAATCTTTCATACTTTTAACACTATTTCTTTCAACCAACATCAATAAAATAAACAATTATTTCCTTATTCTTTAAGGAGCAGTCGCTGAACATGACCGACCATCTTCAAGTATTGTAGCCATCTTTTTATTTCAGTTATAACCTCTAGGTTCTGATTGGTCCAACAGAAAAGGAAGGAGTATTCTCAAGCTAACTTCTATCCAATTCCACCAATCCCATTTATTTCTTTATAAAATTATCAATTTGAATATTTGAAGTATTTTACATACTGCATCAGTTATAAAAACATCCAACTGTATTAACAGTTTATATTGACCAGTTATTTTTTTATATATACTTATAAAAAAAATTGAATTCTATAAATCAATCTGATGTCCATTCTTCATATAAATAAATATAATTATAAACAAAACAAAAACCCTTATTATTTTTATATGGGGATAAATATCCGGTTTTAACCCCAAAAGTAACAGGGTTGTCAAGTTAGTCATTCTGCCACTGACCGCGCAGAACGACGGATCATTAAAATACATAGTATTTGTCAGCTCTCTACCTGCCAATCAAACAACATAATACAAAGGACAGGAAGTGGCAACATAGTAAGCAAGAGAAACAGAAAGACAGTTTGCTAGTTAACATTTTTTCCGCCTGCACAAAACACTTGGATGGGTAATACCAACATATTAAGTGTTTATTGATTAAGAAAAGGCTTTTGATAGAGTTAAAAGGAAACTGTTATGGGAAATAACAAAGTGTATGCTTTAACAGAAAATTACTTACCCATCCTGTAGGCCCATTCTTCTTCTCTCTGTTGATTGACTGATGAACTTCCAAGTTGAATACTCTTTCGAGAGAATTTTTTTCTTACCTGACATATTTTTAAAATCTTCCTTTTCACCATTAGCTAAGCTCAATTAATATTTATCTTACATTTTATTAATAATTTGCCTCATAGTGTCACATCCCATTATTTTTTATTAAATATAATATTTTGAGTTCAATATTTTGTTGATGAAATGTTATTTTTGTTTTAGATTTGAGAAGCTGCTGTATGTAGGAGTGTGTGAAGATAAAAAGTCTCAACTCAGTGTGATGCAGACATTAACTAAAAGGTATGAGATGATATGTAAAAAATAATTAAATAACGATCTCATATCATTCTTATTAGACGGTTTTGGGACCTTATTAGGTTCCATCTTCGGTACTTTCACAACCATTGTTATGTTACAGTAATATAATGTTTGATTAAAAACTATAGAATAGTCACCTTGTAGGTCTGTCTCCTCAACCTAAGTTGTTTTAAAACTTTGTAGGCCTTTCGGGACTAGTCCCATCATCAGCATGCATTAGGTCCATACTTGTTGACACTTGTTGAAGCTCTGACTTATGAATATTTTGTATAGAGGATTGTGTGGACTGGGTATGTTCTCATTAAGAATCAGGTTATTGTCGATTTCTCTTAGGATTGGGATTTCCTCCAGTATATTTATCCATAAATTTGACCTTTATAGGAATCAATCAGTATGAGGTTAAATTTATGGTGAAATTAAATGTTTCTTACCTCTCCTCATATAAATCTTCTAAGTAAGAACTGAGTTGTGAACGTGAACAGCATTGAGAATGTCACAAATACAGTGATGAAATTTAGATATGCAAGGGAGTTAAGAAGTATGAGGTGGGTCAAGAAACAAATAAAATTCAAATAAACCTCATAGTGTTATTTCCTGTCTACATAACTTAATTAAAATTAATATTGGGAAGTAAACATTATGAGGTCATGTCATTAATATTGAGTGGAGAACATATTTTTAATAACTCACCTCATACAAATTCGAATTTATTTGATTTAAGACCATTGGTTTCAAATGAATTTTCCATTCATCTTCAGTTGGAGTCATGAAAATAAACTGAAGATGAATGAAAAATTCATTCGAAACCAATGGTCTTAAATCAAATAAATTTGAATTTGTATGAGGTGAGTTATTAAAAATATTATATTATTTTTAGTCTGATCATCTTACCTCAATATTAATGTTGATTTGTTCTTGGATATGTTTCAAAACAGTTCTGTTTTATCGTCAGCTTGTTTTGAAACATGTCCATGATCAAATCAACATTAATATTGAGGTAAGATGATCAGACTAAAAATAATATAATTAAAATAACCTCAAAATATCACTTCCTAAAATTAAATATTATTAAAAATATGTTCTCCACTCAATATTAATACCTTAGTTACTTACTAGATATATCTTTGGGTCGATAATGCTGACACGTGCCACTCATGACATCTGTAGGGAAATAAGTGTAAGTAAATCAGTTTTGTCTAGAAACTCCTAAGAAAGGAGACTCAAAGTGCCTTGAAACTATTAACTAAGTAAGTGTTACTTTCTATAGACATCTAAATAAAATGTGTATTTTTTTATAACAATGGTCGCTATTACCAGAACAATGTATTCTTCTTCTTCACCATCATCCAAGGATTAAGCCTGTTGGCTCGTTCCAGTTTTATGAAAGCTAGAATTGTTAAAATTGTTCAGACCATCTTCTGTGTGGGTGTCCAACATTTCTCCTAAGGAACAATGTATCAGTATTAATGTTGAGAGCTGGTGCACACTAATGCTTTTTTAATCAAGTTGTAATTTAATAACAAAAAGAAATTTAAAAACCAGATTGAAAGAACACCTTAGAAGTGGACAAGTCAGCTGTAGCAGCCCATGCTTGGTCTGACAGAAGCTAGCCTAATCAAACACACAGATAAACAAAAAGAACTCAGAGTCTGGAAAAAAAATCCACATCGAAAAAAACAAGAAAGATAAACTCATGAATTTTGAAACTCCCGCAAATTTTGACTTGATCCAGAGGTTCATCGGTCCACTGATAGAAGTAAGAAGAAAACCGCCAAGAAACGACATAACACCGGTCGACCAGAGGCTACTAATGATAGATTTAAGCTCCAAAACTGCAGTATAGAAGAAAAAGGATACAAGGTGAGGTAATAAAAACATTAATTTAATTCTTAAATTTATTAACTTTTTTTTTTTCAGATTTAAACTACAAAGTGATGTAGTTATGGAAGATGTGGTGTGTAGTCTGCCTAATAAACTAACTGGTGCAGATATGTATTCAGTCTGCTCCCACGCGTGGCTCACAGCTGTTAGGAATCACATCCATTGTTCAAGTAAGTACATTTACATCATCATGTCCTCCCTAGAGCTTCCTTAGGGATTCTCAACTTTTAAGATTTTTACAAAAGTGGAGTCATCAGCCTCATATTTCATACCAAGTTTGATTCTAAAAAAACAAAAATTGTTGCTGCTAGAGTGTTAATAGACAGACATACACATATACAGTATTACCCCACTTTTACGTTCCCGCAATTTAACGTTTTCCTCCTTTTACAACATTCTTTAAAAGTCCCTTCCGTTTCCCTATATTCATAATGTATTAAAATCCTCAATTTTATGTTTCTGCCATTTTATTTTCCCGCTATATACGTAACTTCTCGTTGATCTTCAGCGTTACAGATGGAAGAGATTCGATTTATTTGATCGACTATCTCGCTTCTCTATAATCGTTATAAGAGACCAAGTACAACGAAGCTGACTTTGATACAATCGATTAAGAACAAAGCAACATCAGTTAGTATTGAGGATGGGGTTGCCAAGACCCTGAAATCACTATCTACTTAGAAGATTAATTATGAGGAGAGGTATGAAACATTTTAATTTATCTTAAAAGCAAAGCAAGTTTAATGAGCCAACAAAGCTGGCTTCTGCACAATTGATTGAACCAACGAAGCTGGATCAGAGATGAAAATATTCTGAAATTCAACCCGCGTACTGCTATGGAAAAATATATATATATATTTTTTTTAATCTCTCAATAAAGATTCAGTGTTGCTGCTTGCTGCATCTCTCCTTGTTATTTATTTTTGAAATGGAGAAATTAAAAGAAAATAAGTAAATTTAATATTACAGCAGTTTAAAACACACATTACATTGAACTATTATAGGAAATATCACTGTGAGTTTTAATTTAAAATGGAATTCTTTACACTTGATATCATATCCTATCTTCTATATAAATAAAAGACAGGATATGAGGTGATGCATAAAGAATTTTATTTTAAATTAAAATAAAACATATTACATTATTTAGCCAATATTGTATATTATTTGAGTCAGTATTTTTTTTTGTATGTTCTAGAATGGTTATTACAGAATATGGGGGGTCAACATTTTTTAGGTCCTCATTTCCCATAATTTACACTGTGTGTGTGTGCGTGCGCGCATGTGTGTTTTTTGTGTGTTTGTGTGCGTGATTTATAATAAAATTGAAATGAATCGTCCATCTCTCCTCAAACACAAGACTGCAGTTTTAGTAATAGCCATTCCTATGTTCAGCCAACTGAAGGTAGAAACAACTGTTGTTGAAAGCGCCGCAGTTCTGTGCTGTGAAGAAGACAGAGTGTATGAGGTGACTCATTTTAATTTTATTAATAATCTTATATATTCAGAATTACATGGGACAGATGATGTATTGATTTCATGAGAATGTAATTATGTTTATGTTGCAGTTGAACGGAGCGTGTCTTCAGTTATTGAAGTTGGAACGGAAGATTTTAAAGCAGCAATAAACTATTTACTGCCTTCTGTGTCAGACGATGAGTTAGTTTACTATCACAAGATGAAACAACAAATGTAAAATAACAAGGCATCATATCATCGGGTAATGTAACTCTGCCTTCCAGGTGCCCCAATCTAAGAAATGAATTACGTTAAATTGGAGATAAAAATTTTTGCCCAGACCGAGACCCAAACCTGGCCCTTTAGTTTTCCGTACCAAATGCTCTACCAACTGAGCTACCGGGGCGAGTTCCAATCTAGACACAAATTTTTCTCTTATATACGTTGTTATTCCCGCTGTACTTTCTTTCTGAAAAAAAATTGAATCTCAATACCTAGTGCAACTTACTACAAATGATAATCATCACCTGTAAAGAAATTGTCGCTCTCAATAGATTAGTGCTTACCATGCTTTCCTCTGGTTCCGAGGTTTGTGGTTTCAAACTGGCACTTATGGATTTTTTCATGGGATAAAAATCCTGATTTTTTTTTTTCAGAAAGAAAGTACAGCGGGAATAACAACGTATATAAGAGAAAAATTTGCATCTAGATTGGAACTCGCCCCAGTAGCTCAGTTGATAGAGCATTTGTTATGGAAAACTAAAGGTCCCGGGTTTGGGTCTCGGTCTGGGCGAAAATTTTTATCTTCAAATTTAATTTATCATTCAGTGAGAAATGTTAAATTAATAATGAAAACATCACTGAATTACATATTTGAGTTTGTATTTTTTAACATTCTTACCTCATATGTTTATTTTGTTGGACAATCGTTTCAAAGCTATTGCTCCATCTTCATCATCATAGACAAATTTGTTTTAGGCCATGTGGCCTGTACAGTAAACCTAGCGAAGATGGTCTTGATCTTTCCACCGATGTTTTGGTCTTCATTCCAGTCTTTGCTTAAGTTTCTTCGAGTAGTAGGAAGTCCCCTGGGTTGGTTACCAGCCATCCACAGAGCAAGACTAGTGGTAGAGCTGCTACCTTATAGCCTCTAGTCAGGCGTTCAAAATATGGAATTTCCTCCATATTTGATGGAATGGTTATACCGCCATGCCTCGGTCCCCATTACCTCGTTAGTTAAAAGCAGGGTGTACCATGTGCAGGTGAGGTTGAGAATTAGGTAGGAGATGTTATAGAATGCACATCACTACCTCTTACACCCCATCTTCAACTTGCCACAAACTGGTTTTTTCTTTTCTTCAAGTTGTCGGCCCTGGATCTGTGTTCCAAGGAACTTGGTAATGAGGCTCCTTTCTCCAGGAATTTCAAACGATCGTCCAACAGAATAAACATATAAGGTAAGAATGTTAAAGAATACAAACTTAAATATTAAATTAAACCTCATAATGTAACTCCCTAATGATTTAAAAAAACAAGAATTGCAATTCTGCCAATGCCAGAGGAGAAAGCCAAAAATGTCATAAAAGACAACCTGGTGGCATTAGACAAAATATATATATATATATATGTTAATATATAAAAATTTTGTGTCACGTTTGTCCGCGATGGAATCCTAAACTACTGAACCGATTTTAATAAAATTTTGCACACTGTGTGCAGTTTGATCCAACTTGAGACTTAGGGTAGTTTATAACTAAATTTATAGTCGCATTATTTTTTTATTGCAAATTATTTGTTTATTATTTAACAAAGAGTTATAATTATCTGTGAGTTCCATACGATTCTAACAGATGGCAGTGTAATTATCTGTGAGTTCCATACGATTCTAACAGATGGCGGTGTAAGGTAATTTGGTAAGGTAATTGGTTTATTAAAATTTATCGGAGAATATATTGATTATACCTCATAATGTTTACTTCCCAACATTAATTAAATATAATTGGTTTATTATTTAACAAAGAGAGATCCAGGTGGCTGTGCTTTTTGTTGCAACCGCGAATTTGAATTGAATTACAAATATTGATTATTTCATAATTTAAGTGTGTTCAGTGTATTTTATTTTCAATATTATTAATTTTGTGTGTAAGTATTAGTTTTAAGTAATTTGGCTGAAAGACAGCAACTTAATTTATATTTTAACGTATACCTTAGCCACAGCAACGCGTGGCCAGGACTTCTAGTATATATATATAAAACAGGGTACCTGTATGACACTAAACAAAAGTTGTGCGTTTCACCAATGGTGTATTTCTGTGATATTTTCTGGGAATATTTTTATATCAAAGAAGAAAAGAAATGATAAAGTAAGTGTTGGATCATTTTATTAATCATAAAATCAATTAACATGTTGTTTTTGTTTTAAATTTTATATTAATCTGGACCTACATACTGTATAAATGTAGATATTAAAAAAAAAACCGGTGAAATGAATACCCCTGTCTTCTTTGTCCAGTGAACTTCTTTATCAGTCCTTGAGGCTCGTTAACCCATTGGCTTATTAATATTTCCTCCATAGTTGCACCCATATTTACCATTTAATTTTAAGAAAATTTGCATAACCGAAAAACAATGGCTTATAACTCGCGATCTATCGAGAGAAATCGAGTATGTTGTACAGCATTAAATAGATCGTTCTTTCAGCTTTCCAACGATGTCTTGCCATCTATTGACAAAACTAAAGAAACACTAAGAAAAAGCTACAGCTGCTCAACCGGCTCATGGCCGTCTGTGTAAGAATGGGCTTCACTTGATCAGCCGGCTGGGAGCCGTCTGTATAAGCCAATGGGTTAAGAATCCTAGCATAGCCAAATTTTCCATTATAATATTAAATTGAGCTTCTAATGTTTTTATTTCTACAATTGGAACTATTTTTCTTATCACCTTTTTTATAACTTGTTCCTCATCTAGCCTCATGTCCCATGTCGAGATTTGGATAAAAGCATCATCTATATGAGTTATTCCATTTCTTCTGTTCCATCATTTCTTTCCTTTCAAGTCGTTTCTTCTTAACCAAAAATATAATCTTTATATTTGAAGAGGAAAATTATTCACTCAGACTGAGGCTTGAACCCAGGACCTTTCACACTTTAGGCGAATGCTCTACCAAGTGAACTATCTGAGTGAGCTCCAATCTAAATGCAAATTTTTCTCTAATATATGCTGTTAATTCCCGCGCACCAAATGCTATGGAACCTTTGTTTCTATCTTGCAAATGGTGGCTTCTTTATTAAGAAGACATGTAATTACGAATTTTACAGTACATTATAAAGCCAGTACGGCTTCTTTCAATGTTTTTATTATTCATTTCATACATCTCAATGGATAAATTATATTTGAAGAGAAAAATTATACGCTCAGACTGGGGCTTGAACCAGGACCTTTCACGCTCTGGGCGAATGCTCTACCGAGTGAGCTATCTGAGCGAGCTCCAATCTAAATGCAAATTTTTCTCTTATATACGCTGTTATTCCCGCACACCAAATGCAATATAACCTTTACTAAGAAAAAGAAAAGTTAAACAAGAAAACAACATCGAGAACCATTTTAAATATTGGACATATCTTTCCTACTCTTAATCTTCAGGTATGGTCAGATATTCATAAAATGTCTATCTATAATGACAGAGCACATTGTTGAGCCATTCCATTCCATAGTGTTCTGCCCGAGGGCAGGTCTTTCACTGCAATCATAGCATTTTCATACTATGCTTTGCAGCTTTACTAGGGAATTATAGGTGTGGTAGCTTCCCGTTGCTTTCCATACTGGTGAATGATGATAATGATGGCTGGATGATTTTTGGGGACCGTTGGGCCCTAAGCTTCCTGACATTTGTCTTACATATCAGGAAAAACCTCACCCAGGAGCCTACCCCGACCGGGAATCGAACCCGGGCCCACTGCATGACAAGACAACGCGCTACCTCGAGACCACAGTGGTGGACTTAGCCTCTCTTTATAAATAGTTGCTAGATAAAGTTAATTTTTAGTTAACTTATTTGCTCGTAGATGTCATGGATGGCATACGAGTAACATACCAACCCAATGAGACATCTAACAGGCAATTAAGCTATTCATAAAATATAACAGTCAATATTTGAATAGTAATGAAGCATATTTAATTAATTCACTTAATATTATGTGTCCTGGGGAATTTTATTCTTAAAGATATTAAGGGTCCTGCGCCGTAGCCGAGCGGTTAAGGTAGGAAGCCTTGGCGCAGAGCTACAGGACTTGCACTGGTTCAAGTCTCCATGGGGGAAGAAATTTTCTCATGGTATTTTGGCCAGTATGGGACCGGTGCCCACCCAGCATCGTGAGGCAATTGGGTAGCTACAATAAGTAGCGGCTCCAGGTTGAGGAACCAGCTATAACGGCTGGGGGACTAACCACATGTCACCCCTACACTGGCTGTTGATCATCTACCTCTGTGATTGACACATGTGGATGTGAAGGGCCAGCAGCCGGCTGGTAAAAGGGCAACCGCTGAAAAGTGGAAAGACCCTCAATCGGAAAGATATTAAGGACTAATATTTCATAAAATAGCCTTAAACAGGTGACTGAAGAAGATCATTCACATATTTTGGCCAAATATGAAAGTCTATGGAAACAAATGAATGAAGAACACATTGATAATTTAAAAAAGACAGGAAATGGAGATGGATTGTCTACACTCTTAAGAAAAAAATCAGGATGCTATTAAGAGAGAAGCCCTGTTTTGGAACCTTGAAGGCCAGAGGAAAAGAGGAGATGACTGTCATGGAGGAGAGGAAAACAGAGGAAGGAAAGACATGAGGAGAGTTTTTAGCTCAGAATAGAGTGCTAGAGTTTCTTTCCTGAAGCCCTATACTCTGGATAAGGGTAACAGGAGATACTACTACTATTTGATGAAATGTTCATTTATTTTTATTAAATTACAATAATTACAGCTTTCAAGGTTACAACAGCAGGTTACACCAGATGGGATCAGCGGGTTACACCAGATGGGATCGGAAAAGGAACACCGATATCTTAAAAGAATTGAAGGCTATGCCAATTTTGGAATATATTAAACAGTACCAACTAAATTGGAAACACCATCTTGAAAGAATGAGTTCAAATCGGATCCCCGAAGCTGTTTATAATTATATACCAAGAGGACGAAGATCTCTGGGCCGTCCTATGAAACGCTGGAGGGAAAATTTTCTATAGGATTGTAACAGGCCTTGGCCTAATACTTGTAAGGAAGAAAAAGAAGAAGACAGCTTTAAAGGCTGGTTGTTCATTGATGAATATTTTCTGGGCTATTAGGCTGTCTCTCCCACAGTCAGAGACGAAATGTCTAGTCACATTAACTATTGATAACAATCTAACAGCATCATGGGCTAGTGGTCAGCATTTCTGACTACAATTCATGAGGTCCTGGGTTCGATTCCTAGTCAAATCATGGGAATTTTTCCTTAAAGAGAATTATTCTTGCGGTTGCCCATGGTCTGGAATTTAGGTTAAGAACTCTCCTGGCGCTTCATTATCATTTATCATCCATCACATCATCGGGATAACGTAACTCTGCCTTCCAGTTGCCCCACCTAAGAAATGGATTACAATTCCGCTAATGCCAGGAGAGAAAACCAGAAATGTCATAGAAGACAACCTGCTGGCAATAGAAAAAAAAGCGTAATGGGCTGGAAAGTGTTTATCACTGAATTAAATTTTATAAATTAATGGCTGTGTCAATGTTGCTTTATGGTTCTAAATTTTGAATTCTTCCCAAATAAAAAAAAAGGGAAAGAGAATTGAAAGAGCAGAAATAAGATTTGCGATTTGTACTGGATTAAGCTTGCTGGATAAGAAAAACAACAGTAAATCATCCATTTTTTTTGTAACAGTAAAAAAATAAAGAATGAATGAAACTTCTGGATGAGAGAAATTTCTCAATGAATGATGAACATAGAAAAGGCAATGCTTCAATGAATGAGCACTTTTAAATTTGAACCTTGACTTCCTCGATGTTACTGATTACAGAAATGTCTTAGGGTTAATGTTCAACATGGTGAACTGATAACCACTCGCAGAATTGAGAGGGTGGCTGCTTTCAGGATTCTCTTTCCAGGATCATGTAGATTTATTGATCAGTCAAAATTACATCAGTGACATATCTGCCATTAAAATAGTCAGTGCCGTGTATATACAATGAAACAGAAGAATTAAATGAATCGTGATTTCTTCTTACATCATACTTCTATGTTTTTTAAACGCAGCACTGCAGTATTAGCAACCATCGTCACCATCCTCAGCTGTTTTCACGACTATCAATTTTTTCTTTTGCCGGTAATTATCCAAATTGCCATCTGGTGTTCTTTTGAAGGAATTATTTTCTAAACTGCCTTCTGGTGTTCTTTTGTAGGAATTATTTTCTAAACTGCCATCTGGTGTTCTACAACAGATGGCAGTTTAGAAAAGATTCCCTTCAAAAGAACACCAGATGGCAGTTTAGAAAATATTTCCTTCAAAAGAACACCAGATAGCAGTTTGGATAATTACTGGCAAAATAAAAAATTGACAGTCGTGAAAACAGCTGAGGATGGTGACGATGGTCGCTGATACTGCAGTGCTGTGTTTAAAAAAACATAGAAGTATGAGGTAAGAAGAAATCATGATTCATTTAATTCTTATGAATTAAACCTCATAATGTTAAAAATTCCCAAATTTATTATATAAATATGATGAAACGTTTCAGTTCTCTCTAAGATTTTCATTTGATTCTGTATATGATTTCAGATTCTGTTAAAATAAGAGGTACACAGTTTTCTATGTGTTTAATTACTTTATTTTTTATCACAGCCCTTTGTTACAACTATTATACACATATAAATGTTGTTAAAAACTGATATACAACTTAACAAATAATTTGTTCCCATTCTGATCACAAAGTAAAGCATATTTTAAACTCTTTGTAATTGATCTTTCAGAGTGCCTTAGAATCTGTACAATATGGTTATTTGCTATGAAAAAATTTTAGTCAAAACCTTTTAGGTTAATGTTAAGTGAATTATCTAAAATGTGTATATTTTATTGACAGAAAATTACTTTTGAAATTATGGTATTTATTTGTACAGGTGAATTTTTAAAATGTCAGCTATGTGCTGATTTGCTCACTAGGTGGCAGGCAGGTTGTAAAGCAGTAAACACCAAAATAAGTTAAATATTCACTCATCAGACAATATAAATTGCTGAAATTGTCCACCATTTTCATACAATTTTCTCTCTGTTAGAATTAAAGGTATTTTCTCACATTTTTTCTCAAATAAGTTAGTTTTTTTTGTTCCTGTAAATTTTAAATAATGATAAAGAAAAAATTTCTATTTGAACCTTCAGTTTTACATGCTGATGCTCTACCATTGAGGTATTCAGGCTTTATTCCCAACCAAGCACAAACTTCTCTATATTACATAATTGAATAGGAATCTTTTACACCTTACCTTATAAAAGTATAAATTTTTCATCTAACAAATTTTGAAGATTGTTGCTCCCATACCAGCTACACTCCAGGAGCAGTAAATAGCCTTAGAAACTAGGCAGTTGAGAAATTATTTTTTATGACATGAACCGTAAAAATTTCCGATTCGGTTTTATAATATTGGAATTTGCCTCGTAGAATTACTCCCCATATTAAACAAACTTCTCTCAATTCTGAAATGCAATTGTGTTGCTTCTAAATGAGGAAGACATCATAGTGGGATTTTTACACAGTTCTTATGATCAAATTATGTAAATTAATATACACAGCTAAGCTATTTGAATTAAAAAGCTGAGTAATTTTGATCATAGGAATAGGTTTAGCTCTTAAATTAATATTAAGAAGTTAAAGCTATTAGTGTGACTGGAATAAGAAAATTAATGAACACAAGGGATCTGTTTTAATTTTGTTGAGTTGTTTCTTGACTCACCTCATACTTCTTAACTCCCTTGCAGATCCAGATTTCGTCACTGTATTTGTGACATTCTCAATGTTGTGAACAGCATTGAGAATGTCACAAATACAGTGATGAAATCTGGTTAAGCGATAGAGGTAAGAAGTATGAGGTGAGTCAAGAAACAACTCAACAAAATTAAAAAAAAAAAAGTTTACTATGTTACTAGGAGCCCATCTGCTGCAAACTAAAAAGTGATCTCATAATGAAACCTACTTCCAAATTTTGTTGACAAAGCAGTTATTTAGTAAGGATCCTATGTACCAAAAATTAGCTGTGAGATCAAGACTGGAATATTTTATAGCATGGCAGCTCAGCAGGAGCAAACAGATAACTAAACATACAGCAAGGGCTGCCCAAGAGTAACATTTAAATTTGAGTTTTTTTTTCTTCTTCTTCTTCAAGGAATTGGTGTCTTGATTTCAATTAATTGTAGTTAAATCTCAGAGCTAATTTTCTGCTTCTTGGTTCAAAATAGTATGGAGATGCTGCCATAAAAATTTCAAACTAGATTTTGTTATAAGAAAATTGTCATCTTCCATCTTAGCACGTTGATGTTTTAAAAATCCACTCTCTACAAATAAAGCTAAGGAAAGTTCATTAGTAACTAATAATTTGAGAATTTTTACAATCAAGTGTTTGAATTGATAGCATTTAAACACAAAAATACTTTATTTAAATTAATTTAATAATCATTAAAGAATCTGAAATAAACAATTCACTTCATAATTTTCAGATTGTTGATAACATTAAATTAATATTGAGAAGCTAAAGCTATTACTATGATAGAAATAAGTAAATTAATGAACACAATTAAATTATTGTAAATCAATGGTAAAGAGAAACATTTTTGCCGTTGAATGTGGGACCAGTAGAGTAAGGTAAAGGAAGGATTTCTGCTTGGATGGGAATGAAGCCTGAATTAGCTCAGTGGACAGAGCATTAGCACGGATAGCTAAAGGTTTGGGGTTTGATTTCCGGTTCAGGCAAACATTTTTCTCTGTACCATTGATTTACAATAATTGTTGATAACATGTTTCAGAAGGGTTCACTTTTATCTTCAGACAGTCGGATACAAGTTGAAGATAGAAGGGAATCCTTCTGAAACATGTTACAACAATCAGAAAATTATTTAATTAAATGGAAATAAAACTTTTAAGTGAGGTGTTAATTTCCGATTCTGTAATGATTATTAAATAAAACCTCATAGTGTTTATTTTCTAAAAACATTAATTTAATTAATTTCCATATGACTAAACTATATTCATGCTATGTGAGTGTATACATAAATGTTTTGAGTGTGTCAGTCTGGGAACTAATAACAATTAAGATATAAATAGGATAACAGAATACAGAGGCTTTAAAAATACCATTTTCCAAAATATATTGCATAGATTCATCTTGAAGGAAGTTTGTAAGCTGCATTTTTTTTTTCAAATTTAAAAAGTTTGTTCACTTTAAAAGTATGTTTTATTCTTATGATTAAAGTTATTTTATTAAAAAACTTTGTGTCCTGGATTCTTTTAAATATTTAATGTTCAATATCATTTATAAGTGAAACATGTTAAAAATGGTAGGCAGTTCAGTGGCACAAGTGGTTAGTCACTTGCCTTCCTGCTTTGAGGCTCGAGTTTGTCACATGGGACCAGATTTACCTTTTCATTTATAATGATGATGCAAGGTAATTATTTTGAAAAGAAAAATTAACGCCTGAATTAGGATTTGAATCCGAGACCCCTAACTTTATATGCTAGTGTGCTACCACTGCATCATTCAGGTATCCCAATCCAAACACTAATTTTTCTTATATTTAAATTAATATTGGGAAGTAAACATTATGAGGTTACATCATTAATAGTGAGTGGAGAACATATTTTTAATGACTCACCTCATATAATTTCAAATTTCATTGAAACCGCCGGTATCAAAGAAATTTGAAATTATATGAGGTGAGTCGTTAAAAATATGTTCTCCACTCACTATTACTAATTTTTCTTCTTCATATACCATTCTCTTTACACTAGCATGTAAAGCTAAAGGTCTCTGGTTGAAATCCCAATTCAGGCATTAATTTTTCTTTTCAAAATAATAATTGTCCATCATTTCAAATCTTAAAATTTATACATAACATCCAAATGTAATATAATTATTTCAATTTCTAATTAATAATTTAGGCATAATCATGAGTGACAATAGGATTTAAGAGGCTTAAAAATTATATCAGTTATTGTTTGTTTCTTCTTATGCAATGTTTATGTGGCTTATCAATTTCTATCATTGTTCTTGGAAATTGACAAATTCAGTATATTTTAATATATTATTCGTAAATATATAAAAATACTTGTACCTCCATGAGATGAATCCACATAAACCTTCTTCTTTCCTATTATTATTAATTTAACACTTCTCACTGAAGGATGTCCCGCGCCGTAGCCGAGTGGTTAAGGCAGGAAGCCTTGGCTCAGAGCTACGGGACTTGCGCTGGTTCGAGTCTCCATGGGGGAAGAAATTTTCTCATGGTATTTCGGCCAGTATGGGACCGGTGCCCACCCAGCATCGTGATGCATTTGGGTAGCTACAATAAGTAGCGGCTCCAGGTTGAGAAAACCAGCTATAATGGCTGGGGGACTCGACATGCTGACCACATGTCACCCCTACACTGGCTGATTATCATCTATCTCTGTGATTGACACATGTGGATGTGAGGCCAGCAGCCGGCTGGTAGGCTAAGAGCCTTGTAGGCCTGTCGCGCCAGGAGTTTTTTTTCACTGAAGGATAAATTATATTTGAAGAGAAAAATTTTCGCATAGACCGAGACTCGAACCTGGTACCTTTGGCTTTCCGGGCCAAATGCTTTACCAACTGAGCTACCGAGGCGAGTTGTGATCTAGATGCAAATTTTTCTCTTTATACGTTGTAATTCCCTCTTGCCAAATGCTTTGAAACAGTTGCTGCTATCTTTGCATGTGGCGGCTTCTTAGTTAAGAAGACATTATTTGAATTTAACACTACTTTATAAAGCCAGTAGGGCTTCTATTGATGTTTTTATTATTAATTTAACACTTCTCACTGAAGGATAAATTATATTTAAATGTAATGAATTAATTATCACAGGTCACTACAACTGTTATTTTAATGAAACTTAAAATTCACTCACTCACTTCCTTCATGAAAGTTGCTATATATTATAGAAATAATGGTTGAGATCTTATAAAATATCTACATAAAAGGATGGAAGTCTCTTGACTTGTAATAACATGCAAAATAACATTTTATAAATTAGAGCCAAAGAGTTAGGTCCTTTGGTTTGACAGTTATTACTTCTGGTTATAATTTTGCACTTGAGATGGATTTGAAAAAAATCTTCAACTGTACATTTTTTCAAGTTATGTTGGTATAGCACTTTTTTTAAATTAAAGAAAATGAGTGCATATTAATGGGTTCTTGATAACAAATCAACAGGACAGTTTATTTTTATTAAATGGAGATATCACTATAATACGTAGTGATTAAATTGGGACAGAAAAGTTAACAGAAATTAAAAATATTATCACAAATTGGTAGCAATCAGTTAGCATTTCTATTCTCTGCTTTCTTTTTTATTATAGTTTGGGCACAGATTTTTATGTAATTTTTTCCCTAGTGTGTAAATCCCTAAAACAAATTTTATCATCCTGTTGCAGTCCAACAAATGTACAGACAAAATTATATTTAATGCAAAAACACATTTTTTTAAAAATAAAAATAATCTAATTTTTCTCTTTTTACACACCAAGAATCTAAAATTATGAAATATACCAATCACCATAAGGTATTGTGCTCTGTCCTAAAAATCAGTATTTTCTTTTTTATGACCGTTAACTTTATACGCTAATGCTCTACCATCTGAGCTGTCCTAAGCACTCAATCTAAATGCAAATTTTTCTCTTAAACATTTTAAATTCCCGATAGCGCCAAATGCTACCAACCGATGCTAATGGCGGCTTCTTATTTAAGAAGACTTTCATGGGAATTTAACATTACTTTATAAAGCCAGTAGAGCTTTATTCTATGTTTTTATTATAAATTTAACATTTCTCACTGAAGGAAAAATTTTATTTGAAGAGAAAAATATACACCTAAACTTGGTTTGAACCCAGACCTTCTTAGCTCTATTTGCTAATGCTCTGGCATTCATCTTCCAAATCCTCCAACTAAATGCAAATTTTTCTCTTATACAATTCAATTCCCAAAAGTGCCAAAGGCTTGCGAAACAATGCTTAACATACAAATGGCAGCTTCTTGTTTTAAAAAAAAGTTATTCTTTATAACATATGATGCAACTTTTTAAATTTCTTATACAAACACAAATTTTATTCTAAGGGTTCCATTTTTCAAATCATTTCCTATCATTTACAATGATTTTTACATTTTTTCAACGATTATTTCAATATATTTTTCTATGATATTAACTACATATGTAGCATGAAGACGTGGCAGCCATATTGATTTTAACGAATATTCTAAGCAAAAATGAAGTCATGTTGCAGTGCACCCAACATAGAGTATGGAATTATCTGTACACACATATTTCAGAACTTACTATTTATTTTTGGGCGTTGCATTCTTTTACAGATTATTTTGCTTGAATTGCGTTAGGTAAGCTTCTAGGTTGGTCTTTCACAGATTAGAGTACTTAAATTGCATTAGGTTTGCTTTTAGGTTTGTTAAATTTTACAAATGCAATGATATTTTGAAGAAACTATGTTTAGAACCAGTCATTGAATACGTACATAGATACCAGAACAACTGGATGAATCATTTGCGACGAATGAGTTCAGATAGATATCCTGAGGCCATCGTTATTGTCCAATAGGGAAGAGATCTTTGAGTTGTCCAAGGAAATGTTAGATAGAAAATTCATTAGTGAGATTGTAAGAGGTCTACAGGCCTAAAACTTTGTTGGATGAAGAAGAAGAAGAAATATTGTTTAGTTGTTTCTTGACTCACCTCATACTTCTTAACTCCCACGCAGACTCGAGTTTCTTCACTTCATTTGTGACATTCTCAATGCTGTGTTACGTTCACAACTGTAATGTAATGCAGCATTGAGAATGTCACAAATGAAGTGAAGAAACTCGAGTCTGCTTGGGAGTTAAGAAGTATGAGGTGAGTCAAGACTAAACAATATTAAAATAAACCTCTTAATTCCCAATGAGTCAACCATTTGTGTTATTTCCTACCTACATAACTTAAGAAGAAGAAATATGTATATTTTGGCTACATCTTGTGATTCCATAATGTAAACCACTTTGTGTTTGTTGGCGCATGCACATGGTGTATGATTGGAACTTAGAAAAATGTTTTGCATCACATGTTGTAAAGAATCTCCAAAAAGACTTTTTGATATTTGTTAAGGAAACAATAAAATATGGTTGTTTGTGCATTGTATCATGTTATCTTACTTGGATTGAGACTAGTTTGATGATGTATAAGGCACAGTTTGTACAAAAACCTGTCAATTTCTTCAGACTGCTTGTATTGACAGGCGTAAACACTGCCTCTGCATTGAACTGAAGTCTTGTTTAATAACTTACAAACAATCTACACTCGTGTCACTTGTGGATGCCAAAATTAAGGTAACGTTCGCACCAGACCAGCACATTTTCTTGATCACTACAACAATATGGATACACTGTGTTGGATTTTGTCGATTTGGCGCACCTCTGGCACAACACTTCAATTTCATGCTGTAAACAGAATTTATACATTTATAAATATCTCTAAAATTAAATGTTCCATCTGTTTTATTGTAAAACATAAGTAATCAGAGACTATAGGTATTTGGGGTACTAGCAAGTTTCCCAGATAAATGAGAAGATAAAATTTCTACTACTACTACTATACTTACTCACTGGCACTATCGAACCCATAGGTTCATGGCCGCGCGGACATAAGCTCTCCATACATCCCTATCCTAAGCTAATGCTTTCCAATCATCCCCTGTATAATCTACTTCCTCAAATCATGGTTAATGTTATTCTCCCATCTCATTCTTGGTCTGTCAACTGGGTGTTTTCCCTCTGGTTTTCCTACAAAAAACTTCCATGTATGTCTTTCATTCTCCATTCTTTATTCAATAATATGAATATAGTCTAATATAATTTAGACAATGAAACAGTGCAATTTATTAATTGAAAATTCCAGTTGGTTGATATTTATAATGGGGTACACCGTAGCATAGTGGTTAAGGCAATACTCTACAGGTTAGAGAAAAAATACAAACATTATTCTTACATGTACATTACAATAAACATAAATGATTACATGTATTGTTGATTTACTATAGATTTAACAAATTCCAATCTTAAAATACCAGCCACAAGGCAAGAGATCTTTGGGCAGACCCTTCAAACGTTGGATTGAGACCATAACAGACACCTAGGTCTATCACATGAAAGGAAGAAGAAGAAGAATGAAAAAATGAAAATAAAATACTGATAATATAGAATAATTATATTATTTTTAGTCTGATCATCTTACCTCAATATTAATGTTGATTTGTTCTTGAACATGTTTCAAAACAATTCTGTTTTATCGTCAGCTTGTCTGAACAAATCAACATTAATATTGAGGTAATATGATCAGACTAAAAATAATATAATTAAAATAACCTCAAAATATCAGTTCCTAAAATTAAATATTAGTATAGAATAAATTTAATTCTGGGGAAAAATTAATTACTTAACAACAGGTAATTGTATAAGCGTGACTTAAAAGTATCAAGTGTTTGGTAACCCCTGGTATATAGAGGGAGGAAATTCCAGGAACAGGCAGAGGCTAGTGTGAAAGAGTAGAATAGTAATTGACATCAGAATTCAAATATAGAAATGAAAGTGCCAACAAATTTTGCTCACATGCCTCTTAGGTCTTGAGGTTGTTTTACATGTTGTAAACCTAAAACACAATTACTTTGGATTTTTATGCTGTGGAAGAACCCTATTAACCCAAGGTGGGTTTGAACCTCTGAAGGTGAACATTGTAACTTCTAGTCGACCGGGAGGGCACAAATAACCAAAAATATTTTGAAATAATTTTGGTATTAATGTGCCAAATTGTACAAAACAAAATTCATGAGGTTGAAGCATGATTTGATGACATCACATATTTCTAAGTTAATTACTATTCCTTATTAATGTTGTCTGCACTTTGGATGCTTTGTGACCCGTGATCATGATGACCTCTGTAAACTTAGCTATTCCTGGATGAGACAGTATTCAGCAAAATAATGGCTACTTTAATCAATAAGTTAGTTATAATTGTTTAATTAATCTCCAGAAGGTTATTTAAATCCATAAATATTGTTTACTTAGCAGTGGTCATCATTAAAAATACAAATTGCTGAATGAAGCACAATTAAAGTTTGTCAAATTTGTTGATGGAAGGATAACAAAGTAAAGGTTATCCCCATTTTATTATCCAGGAAAACCATAAACAAAGCTTGGAAATCATTTTATTTAAGTACAGCTCATGGCATAAAACATGGCCGCTCCCTTCTTTCCAGTAATTTATCAAAAGTCCACACTCCTTTGTATCCAGTCCATGTTCGGCTAACTTGGATTAACGCGCGATTCATACGCGATGGTACCGACTCAGAATTTGTAATTGTATTGAATTTCGTTCGCATGTGAAACGAGCGCTAGTACGAGTTTGCCCTCCGGATGATTTGCTCCTTAGATTTTTTCATCCTGAACCCGCGATCAGAAACAAGGAACGTAACCACTAGTTCACCACGCCTGTGAAGGTTAGATCCTGATACAAGTGACACAAAGAGACAGGCAACAATAGAAATGAGGTTATGGAGACGATTAGCAGATGGGCAAACAAACCAACATCTGGATGAAATAGAAGAAAATAATTAATATTCAAAATCAATGGTAGAAGAATGTCCTGTTTCTCGCCACATACTTCTCACAATTATTTCCTTAAAACAATTCTTAAATACAAATTTGGGGGGGAAATTAAGGGGAAGAGGGGTACGCCATTACGTAATTAAGGGAATACGCTGCAAGTCTAGTCCCAGTGGGATCAGGATTTTTAAACTGATCTAAACCTTCTGACACGCAAAATATCCCTGGGGTCTACTCAGCCTGTAAAGGAAATGAGTACCAAATGTGTGTTCTGGGGGTGAAGACTACCGTCAGGCATGGATGACAACCCGATTGACATCTCATGCTGTGTTTTTTTACATCCGAAGACTTTTAGTGGATCATTTTTGGAAAGATGAAAATACGTTTTTTTATCACATTGATTTATGATTAATTGATCCATTTATTTTTATTAAAATATTAAATTACCTTTACCGAGGAAGACTATTTTGGAAGATGTAACAGAAATTATAGGATGCCAGGATTATCAAGAAATGAAAACGGTAGCTAAAAAAGGTATTGTTTCACTGACAAGACATGTACTGTTCTCCCAGTGAAAGAAAATCCCCGCGGGAGATGACGGAAAGGGGATGTTGAGTTTACATGCAGGTGGATTTCTCGAATACCATTGACTAGTGATGACGTGGCAATTGTTGTATTAGACATAACAAATAGTTGGTACAGATTCCTGGCATCGAGCAAGATTTATTGTGTTAATTTGACTACTACATTCATATTAAGTTTTATATGTTACTATATAGCTAATACCCGGCGTGCGTTGCTGCTCATATATAACTGTTAATATGTTTTTACCACCAGCCGTGCGCTGTTCGGGAATCTGCCTATCCCGATCTTCTTGGCATCAATGAAAGACAAAAATGGTTATTGTGAGTTATCCGTAAGAGATAAACGTATGCTATCGCGGACTTTTTTGTAGAGTTTTTTTGAGAGATTCAATTCTGTGTACATTAATTTGGTGTATTTGTTATGGTTTAGGCAGCGTAATCCATTTAAGCATCAAAATAGAGACTTTATTTTACGTTTTTCACTACAAAGGGTGATTTTTAGGGGTGAAGGGGTTGAGTATTACGACTCCCTTATAGCCTATGTTCATCCCCGGAATCTCCTGAACATTTTTCAAAAAGTCCTATCTCAATCGGATGAACAGTATGGCAGAGCATGCTTGTCCGGGAATCGACTTATCTCGATCTTCATGACATCAATGAAAAACAAAAATGGTTACTGTGAGTTATCCGTAGAAGATAAACATATGCTGTCGCGGACTTTTTTTGTAGAGTTTTTTTGAAAGATTCAATTCTGTCTGCATTAATTTAGTGTATTTGTTATGGTTTAGGCAGCGTAAGCCATTTAAGCGTCAAAATAGGGACTTTATTTCGCGTTTTTCACTACAAAAGGGTGATTTTTAGGGGTGAAGGGGTTGAATATCACAACTCTCTTTATAGCTTATGCTCATCCTGGGAATCTTCTGAACATTTTGCAAAAAAAAAACCCATCAAAATCGGATCAACGGTATGGCCGCGCATAGAATACGAACAAACAAACATTGATTTTTATATATAAGATATTAGTTCTATATGTTATGTTAGTTTCTAATTTTATATTAGTTTCAAATTATGTTTACAGTACATTGTCAAACGATGTTTTCAAAGTGTACAATACAACCTAGACTCGCGAGGCGTTAGGCTCACCCGCATTCCTTCTTGAGGATTTCTTTCTCTGCGAGTATTGTACATATACCTGTAGATAGTGAAGCTGTACAAAGACGGACATTTACTTGTAAGAATGTAATAGGTAATGAAATTGCAAATAAGCATTTGCCTTGTTGACTGTGGAAAACCAGGAAATAAAACATTTAGATTGTTTAGCACTTGGGTTTGAACCCAAGACTTCTGGAATACGAGTTTTAAATGTCAGCCCCCGAACCGCTTGTGTCAGTAATACAACATATCCTATGTATTGATACATTGCTGGGTCCCCGAGATGAAGTCTCGGTTACTGCATGTGGGTTTCGTGGATTGGGCAGGTTTTTATCTGGGTTTTCTCCCGTTTTCTCCTGCCACAATTTCATTCCATCATTTCCCCATACTCATATTTTCCATTTCGTTCATCTGCCCCTTTGATGATGCGCAAGCGTGGTCGGCCGGCACCCTAGTCAACCACATCTCATCTCGTCCTTCGACCTGACCCCGAGTTGGACACGAGTTAAGGATATTATTTATTTTTTGATAATTTCTAGGTTGTAAAAACCAATTCACTGACTTGTGTTAAAGAACTACCTAGCAAATCCAATACAGTGTTCATGATGTGAAATTGTATTTGGAAAATTATAATAATTCTTACGTCAGATTCGCATCTCGTAGGTTTGTTCATATCTTCCTCTGTGATTTCTCGTGGATCCCAAGTTTCGTAGATAGGATTGGCTTCACAAAGCAGTGAGATCAGCGTGAATATGATCGTTACCACCAGGCTGCATATGCACACCTAAAATCACCAGTAACCATTAAGAACAATTCTATATCTAATTACAAGATATGCGTGAAATCACATATAAATATTATTTCAACATAGGCCTACGTGTTGAAAAATTATATTTTACGAGATCTGTTCAGTAAAGAATGGTAGTTTTTTTACAAAATTGTTATTCCCGCAGTCATATTATATCGATATGTCCACCGCTGTGGTCTCGAGGTAGCGTGCTGCCTTGTCACGCAGCAGGCCCGAGTTCGATCCCCGGTCGGGACAGTTTTTCTGGGTGAGGTTTTTTATCGGGGTTTTTCCTCACCTGTAAGACAAATGTCAAGAAAACTTTAAGGCCCAAACTGTCCCCGAAATCATATGGTCATCATGATCATGATCATTATCATCATCATCCTTCACCGGTGTGGAAAGCAACGGGAAGCTACCACACCTACAATTCCCTAGTAAAGCTGCAAAGCATAGCATGAACATGCTATGATTGCAGTGAAAGACCTGCCATTGGGAAGAATTACTATGGATGTGAAACATGGACTCTTACTTTAAGGGAGGAAAAAAGATTACGAGTATTTGAGAATAAAGTTCTTAGGGACATTTTTGGACCAAAGAGAGATGAACAGACAGATGAATGGAGAAGACTATATAACTGTGAGCTAGATGATCTTAATGAGAAACCAGATATAACAAGAACAGTTAAGTCTCGTACACTGCAGTGGGTAGGACATGTTTCACGAATGGGAAATGAAAGAAGGGCATGGAAGCTTATAGTAAGAAACCAGAGGGAAAGCGCCTAGTAGGCAGTCCAAGAATGGGGTGGAGAATAAAATTAAGCATGATTTGAAGGAACTAGATTATACAGGGAATAATAGCCAGAGAGTTAAACATCATACCTATATCTGAATACCTCCAAGAATATAGAAACAATTGGCTAGCCCATATTCAACGCATGGATCGTCACAGAATACCAAAACAAATTCTTCACTACATTCCTCGAGGCAGAAGATCTGTGGGTCGACCTTTTCGGAGATGGCGGGAGACCGTAACGGGCCACTGGGCCTAATACTTGAAAGGCAGATGATAATGATGATAATTGGAAAAACATTATTTCATGATAAGGATCTGTGGTGAGCTTACGTCCGCTCGGTCATGAACCTACGGGTTCGATAGAGGCAATGAGTTTGTCATAATTTAATACATGAAAATTTAGTTTTACGAGATTTGTTAGATAAATGGTTCATGTTTCCCATTTTCGTATTCCTCCTTCAGTTTCCTTACGAATCCATCAGATTGTTATTAAAAAACATTTATATTAATTTGTGCGTTTTAAATTATTTTCTTCTAATAACTCTAGATTGTTATTTCCACTAGAATCCTTCAGAATTCCATTTTCGTCCAACAGAAATGAATAATATAGTATAAATTAGAAGTTGTTACGAATTGTTGGCTTTCTTAGGGCTTAAAGGACCTTCGGGACTTGGATTTTTGGTAGCACGAGGTTCTAGCCGAGCGTTAGTATGTGGATGTATTAGTTATAAAGGCACACGTGTTTTTGAACATAAATAAATGGATTCTTAACTTAACTATTTTATTTCTAGCGTAAAATGATTACAATAACCCTAAGTATTCTAACCCTAAATAACTAATCTAAGCTTATATTAAGAAAACCTACATTCTAAATTTCTTGAGTTTCGAGAGAGGGAGATGTGGGTTTACGAATTTACCCTGATTTACATTCTAATAATTATCTAATAACTCTTACACTTTGAAATATAGTATTAAACTATTTAAAATACTTTACTCCCTTTCTAATTGTCCTAGGTACATTTTATTAAGAAAAAATGGTATGCAGACTTAGCCATCAGCTCACTGCTTCAGCAGACAGACACGAGTCCCATACTTTGCAAGGTTTATATACTAAACTTCTGTACCTACAGCTATAACTTAACTGTACTAACATTCCTATGGTCTAAATGCAGAGATTTTACAGTTAGCCTTGCAATCTTTGTTCCTGCCATAATCAAAATTCTATCCTGAAATATAATATGTCTAAATGCTTTATATTTCATCAACTGTTTTGTATGGAATAATTAAAATAATCTATGGAATAATTAAAATATCTATGTAAAATAATCTATGTATTCGTAACAGAAGTTTATCTCTGGGCTGTCCTATGAAACGCTAGAGGGAAAATTTTCTATAGGATCGTAACAGGCCTTGGCCTAATACTTGGAAGGAAGGAAGAAGAAGAAATTAGAAGTTTGTGCATCCATTTGAATGGAAGATTTAATCACTGTTAAACAACTTGGAATGAAAATACGCATTCATTGGCGCATTAAGAACCATTTATCATTAAAAGACTTTTCGCCTGAAAGTTGTCAGTTTCTCAGATAACGGAAATGACACGACCCGTTCAGACAAAACGTAAGAATGTTCATACAAGTAATTTATTGTGAGCTTGTGAATAGAAACATTAAATGTGCAGCTCTGAGTACTAACGCCCACGCAGTTAATATTTTTCTCTCTCTGGTTTCCATCCTGTCCTTTGTTATTTGTATAGATATTCTATTTTTATTTACATTTATATAAGAAAATGCAACGATTAGAAAAGTACATGCAGAATAGTCTGATTTCTTTTTATGGGGGATGATGGAAAGGAAAGTAAAATACAGAGTGTATTGAAAAGGCTGCAAGTTAATGTGATTAACCACTTCTGGATAGCCAATAAGTAATTAGCCATAAAATAAAATAAGTTAAAATATACCTTATTAGGTAAGATCCGTCGTCCTCAACTTATAAAATATGTAATCTTTATGTCTGTAGGCCTTTCAGAATATCCGTTCCATCTTCAGCAGGTCCTTCTTCGCTACAATATCTAGTATGATGGTTGATGCTGCTGGTCCTAATGTGGTGTTGTCGTGACGATCGTCAGGAAGAAGCTTTAGTCACGACAACATCACATTAGGACCAGCCGCATCAACCATCATACTATATATTGTAGCGAAGAAGGGCCTGCTGAAGATGGAACGGATGTTCTGAAAGGCTTACGGGCATGAAGATTACATATTTTATAAGTTGAGGACGATGGATCTTACCTAAGAAGGTATATTTTAACTTATTTTATCTAATTAATCCATATACTATTTTGGGAAGAAACTTTAATTTCCATGTGTTATGTCAAATTTTACGTGGAATTCGCCATGAGAATTCCTAAGGAAATCTACAAATATATATCACATGGTGGAAGAGGTGAGAATCTTTCTCATAAGAGTTGGTAAAAAATGTGTTAGAACGGCAACAAGCCTCCAGGACTAATACTCATTAGGGACTAAAAGGTACTGTAGAAATTTGGAAATATATCTTAGATGGTGTTGTTGTTACTGTTGGTGCCTCAGCTCATCGGACGTGAAAGGAATGTGTATTGTTGAGCGACGCTAATGAAGGAAAAGTTAGAAATTATAATGTAGCATGCGTTACAAAAACATTAACCCGCCCATCATTTAAAAACTAATAAAATATTTACAGTTAAAATTTAAATAAAAGAAAATTAGACATATTAAACGAAAACTTATCAATTAAATAAAATATGTATTCTAGAAATTCTACATTTAAGCAATACAGTTCATTTTCAGACACTGGAGAACTGAGAGAAATGTTTTTCGAAAGAGCATACAGTAATGCGAAAAACGAGTTCATTAATCCTAAAAAGTGCCGCTGCACTCACCCCCCTGAAAAAAAAATCATTGTATGTTTTGGTCTCAGCACTTTTAAATGACTCGACACTTTTTTTATGAATCGCCGTTCAGATTATTAAGTCATTTTCAAATATTATCGAAGATTAATTGTTTTAAATATATTTTGGATACAACGTCAATAGGATGTTTTCTTTACTGGGGAACTTTTACGAAATTGTAGGTCTATATAATTTGTATTCTTTTAAGGTGCCAAGGAACGGAGTTTATATGCTGAAAGTTAAGATTGCAACATACTATAGCATTTTTTAAAATCAATTGAAAATAACATTTTTATATATAATTCTTCTGTAAGCCTACGTGTGTTTGTGATTCTACTCCTTGAAAACGACTGGACCGATTTTGATGAAATTTTTGTGTGTCTGATTGGGTCCCTCGATGGTTTAGATTCACAATTGGACCCTCTAAAACCATTAGGTGCAGAAGTTCACCTGAAGTGAAAATTGAAAAATCGCTCTAGCGGTCACATTTTTCGATATTTGACAACAAAACTCAGCATATCCTATTAAAATAAACCGATGCAGATATTATCCAAAAAATGGGCAAAATCCGACAATTAGAAGTGGATGTTTACCTCAAATCCGAAATTTAAAATTGACTGGGAACCGCAATGTTTTTGAACTCCTCCTAAACGATTTTGATGATTTTTTGTGCTTGTTTTAATTATTCCCTTGGTGGTTTAGATTTACAATTGGACCTCGTAGGTGGCGCTGCAATCGAGTTATAGGATTTTTTTACGGATTTTTAAAAATATATTTTTTAAGATTTTTCGTATATCAAAACATATAACCCCACCACCCGCCAATATTAAAAAAAAATAATAGTTGACCGTTAAAACCTTGTGAGAAGGACAACTTTTGAATCCTGGCGATGATGGGACAAGTCCAGAAAACGCTACAGTTAAATAAGTAATTAAGTTGAGGAGACGGACCTTTCAGGTGAATAGTCCATAATTTTGTATTTTAATTTTGAATAATACCTCAACGTCTCACCTTCAAAACTAAAATTATGGCTTTTCAGGGCAAAGTGCCAGTCAGAGCAAAAATATTGATCAATAATGAAATAATAGAACAGATGGCACACTTTAACTATCTTGGTTCAGATATAACATACAGCTACGATTGGGATATACATAATAAATTAAACCAATATCAAATGATGTGTGGCACCATAAGAAGAACCCTCCGAAAAACTCGAAGAGAAACTCAGCTCAGGTTTTATTAAATTATGGTTGTTCCTGTTCTTTTATATGGATCTGAATCTTGAGTACTTACAAAAAAAGATATCTCACACATTCAAGCCACTGAAATGAAATTTTTAAGATCCGTAAAAGGATGTACACGCATGGATAGATTACACAATGAATCAATAAGAAATTAACTGGAGATATTTTCAATACTCGATAAACTAGACGAGCACAAATACCTATGGAAAGAACATTTAGACAATGGAGAATACAAGATTACCCAAAAAGATCAACGTCTACAAACCACATGGGAAAATATCTTTGGGACGGCCAAGGAAAGGATGGACTTGAGACCGGAACAGGTCGCATTGACCTAATCCTGGAAAGGAAGAAGAAGAATAATACCTCAACGGAACACATCATGAATCTTATAAAAGGACAACGTCTGCCCGGGCGCTAGTATTTTATAAATATACTTGTACAGTCTTACCTCTGTCAGGTAAAATAAATAGACAATTAACAATTAATAGTTGGACAGGCCGTGTCAGTATAAAGCCCGGGTGGCGTGTAGCACGTACCTGTAAGGCAGTTAAAAATGTCCTTCAATGATTTTTGTGGAATCTAGCAATATTAGCCTGGCTATTTAACTCATGCCCAAATGGGAGTCAATGACAATCACATTTCAGTGATTTTTTATTTACAACCAATCACAGTCGTGTTTCGCCTAGAATTTACCAACTAAAGTTTATTATAATGAAGAAAGCACCTCCTTTGTAACATTCTGAATAGGTGATAGCATTATTTTGCAGTGACTGACTCTCTAAGAAGTCCGGCTACCAAATTGTATATATAGTGCATGAATGTCAACAGAAAGCGCATGCGAGAGACAATATAAAAACATTTGTAGGTATTGTATTCACGTAGACTTTCACAGCCGGAGTTGCTATGATGATCTTGATGAAATTTCCGGGCTGTAGGCCGTGGTCGTGAGGCTTGAAGTTCCCCGACGTTTCGCCAGAGACTGCGTCTGGGATCCTCAAGACAACCCTTGACGCGAAACGTCGGGGAACTACAAGCCTCACGACCACGGCCTACAGCCCTAAAATCTTGATCAAGATCAGCATTTGTAGGATTTGATTATACCACAAAAAAAAAAAAACTGTTTGCACTTTCTTAAACGAATTATTTTCCAGGAAATCACGCAGGAAAATATAATTGACATACTTACATCATAGGACATCAGAAATTAATTAATACTTATAACGTTGGTTATAAATTTCTCCACTAGGGTGCATTCTTACAACATTGCGATCCTTTGGCAATAAATAATATAATGATCTGGTTGCAGTGATGAACAAAAGAAGCATATGAAGCATACCAATCGTTTCTCATTTGTTTTCAAACATCGCCGTTTACATTAAATATATAAATATTTTAAAATAACCATATTTAAATAATGATTTGTGAGTAAACAGCTTAATTTTATTCGTTAAATAGTCCTAACAAATGCCACTCTTGATTTCCAAATTCTCTAGATAAATTCACTCCTCACATCGTGAGTCATGAAATTATCGATAATTTGGAAATCACTCGTGGCATTACTTATAATCGTAAAATTAGTTTTCTATATCTCATTATTTTTCTTTGTTTTTTATATACACTAGACAGGGACAATTTAATATGTGTTGCTTGTATACATTTTATTATTAGTTTTAGTCTTATTTTAACTAACATTAACTGGTTGTATTATAGATCGTAATATAATAGATATTATCTTCTTGATCAAATTTTTATTTAGTATTTAATATTAGAGTTAATTGAGATTGTTATATTCTGATGTAATATATGTTTGTCCTGGTGAGTGGAAGAGAAGGCCACATGGCCTTAACTCCACCAGGCTAAATAAATCTAATCTAATCTAATCTATTTATGATTAACACATTACTTTTGCTTTAGAAAATAATTAATGTTCCATTGACATTAACTTTCAATACATAAACATCCTTTCCCTAGCTCATTAATGTTAAATTGAGATGATATTGTTGACCCTTGTGGCAAACTTTGGTCTAAGAAATAGTAATGGTATGTGAGTTGAGTTGGTCATGCAGAAGAGCGTGTACTCACCTTATTGGACGTCATGATGCTGGCAGAATGGTAGTCACTGGCAGTTTGACTAGAGTCTTCAAACTCCGCTTCATATATTCTGTTTTCGTCACGTGCGCAGGTTCAAAGTGTACCACATGTCAATAGCATTTTTTTAAATCCACAATTAATAATATTACTAATTAAGACACGTAAACATAATGGAATGTAGACATTCCCTCATCTCATTTCCTTATCACATCCTGGGTTCTTGGTCTTTCATGCACGACTTGGTGTATCGCTCCCTGACTCATTCTTCACCGGTGTTCAAGTGCTGATAACAGGAAATCAAAAGTTCGCCCGTTTATTTTGGCTAAAATAGGGGCCTTGGAAACCTCAGTGTCCTCTGTAATAAACATCATTCAAATTTTTATTTTTCCAATAACAAATTTGTTTTCTATTTATATACAGATTTTCAATGTTTACATATCTTTTTGTGCCTAAGTTTTATTTTTCCTTCTCCACTCGTCCGTATCCATCCACTCCATGTCCTCCAGTTCTCATTCCATTTCTTATTTATTGCATTAATGAGTTTTGAGATCTTCTTTCTTTCTTCTTCCAGGTGGACACCATTCCAATGTTTTTCTGGGTAACCTTTCTTCTTGCATTAGTCGTACATGCCCTACTAATTTTTTTTTTTTGCAAATGCCCCAGGTTGTCTTTCGACATTCCTTGTGTTCTCTCCTGGCATGGCGTACTTGTAACCCACTTCTGAGGTTGGTGCGCTCCGATGATATGATGGGCGATGATGATGATAGTGGTGCGCCAGGAGAGTCCCTAATCCTAAGCTTAATCTAAGATGAATATGAATGATGATGATTGCGATGGCCATATGATTTCGGGGACCGTTTGGGCCTTAAAGTTTTCCTGACATTTGTCTTACAGATGAGGAAAAACCCCGATAAAAACCTCACCCAGAAAAACTGTCCCGACCGGGGATCGAATCCGGGCCCGCTGCGTGACAAGGCAGCGCGCTACCTCGAGACTACAGCGGTGGACATAACTGCTTATATCTTATACAATTTACTACTGGATATTTAATATTCATTTTTTTATATGACTTTATTTCTGGTTACGTGTTATTTTACTATTGGGCCAATTTTTAAGAAAACTTTTACTTTCAAATGAATGCCGCGATGATTTAGTGGTTGTGTTCCTTGCCTCTGGTATTGAGGTTCCCGGGTTCAAATCCGACTGGGGTCGATCCATTTTTAGGATGGAAAAAACTAAGGGACAAGTCCTCCTGAAGGGAATTTAAGCCGTGAGTCTAAGGTTTTCAGGCTCATAAAAGAGCCGCAAGTCTGAATAAAACGGCATCTGTGCAAAATTTAACCGACCTTCATCCATCCAAGTAGTACCTTTGTTGCCTACTAGATGTCTAATTGAAGTGATGAGCTAACCACATGTCACTCGTTGACATCTACAGTTAACTAACTAACTAACTCATTGACCCCTCAAACCCGTAAGTTAATGATGGCGTGGACATAAGCTTTCCATACACATCCCTAACCTAAGCTGTTTTCCAATCATCTCCTGTAAAATCTACTTCCCTCAAATCATGATTAATGTTATTCTCCACTTCATTCTTGGTCTACCAACTGGGAATTTTCCCGCTGGTTTTCCTACAAGAAGCTTCCATGCACGTCTTTCATTCCTCATTTGTTCCACATATCTGCCTATCGCAGTCTACGAGACTTAACTGCTCTTATTATATCTGGTTTCCTATAAAGACCATGTAGTTCACTCTTATATAGTTTCCATGGTGTCTATAGCTTGTCGTAGTGAAGTGGCTTGCGTACTAAATGATCCTGAGAGCTATGCCGGCGGCAGCATTGCTGCCGATAGGGTTACCCATGTCGGACTGGTCGAAGGTGATAAGCCAGACGAAGAAAGTGCCTTGATCGAAAGAGTGACGATCCATGTGAAAGGTTTAAACACAGGGACATGTTCATAGGAACATGGCATGTTAGGACTACAATCTACATACAGTTAAGAGAATCCTGTTGACCAATATGGTTTACAAGCTTCCTGTTTTTACAATTCCCGTAAAGATATTGAGTTTTCAAAGTAAAAATTGCTCAAATCCACATAAAATAACATAAACATCAGCCGTATGAGTTAAAATTAATTATATTCATTAAGTCGGCCGTGGTAATGTTCCTTGCAGCTGATCCCGAGGGTTCAAACCCGGCCGGGGTCGATGGAATTTTTAGGATGGAAAAATCCAAGGAGCAAGTTCTCCGGGAGGGACTTTAAAGACATGGGTCCCGAGTCTGAGGATTTTCAGACTCGTAAAAGAACACGGGGTGTTAGATCGGATGGTACCAAGCAGAATGAAGAGGGGGGAAAGTAGAAGAACATGTTATGATGCCGTGATGAAGAGGTGTGTGAAAAAAGGACAATGGGAAGATAGGAATCTCTGGAAAGCAGGAATTAAGGGCGAACTGTTGTAAAATGGAAAGCCTGTGTCAAGAATTAAGTATTTAAAATAACCTTAAGCCTAAATAAAGAGGTCTCTAAGCAAAATTTACCGACTTCACCATCCTAGTAATACTAGATGTCTCATTGGGTCGGTGTGTTGATAGCATTATCATTCGTGACTATGTAAGGAAATAAGCGTAGCTAAATTAATTTGGTCTAGAAACTCCTAACTAAGGAGAGGCCAAAACCCAACATTGGGTTGTCACGCCATTGTAGATAGATATAATTATATTCATTAAACATTTTTAAAAGTGCAATGAAATTGTACATCGGTGAATTGTTATGCACGTGGGTTAAACCCTCCCAATCAAACCAGCTCTACATGTATCACGTTTTATTTAACAAGGCTTACAACTCCAGTAGATCGCTCGCTGTGGAATTCGATTTGAACACAACATTTCACAATATTTGCTGAGTTCAATATTTCAATTAATAATTCCATTTTATTTATAATCAAATACAGAATAGATTTAATAAAAACATAGGGTGTTCTTGGATTACAAATGAGGAAGTTTTGAAGAATGGCTGAATTCAAACACCTAGGAACAAAAATTATATAGAATAAGAATGAGGTGTACAAAGAAATTGAACACAGACTCAATTCTGGAAATGCAAGCTATTACAGGGACTCTCGTTCCAACTTCCCTCAATAAAACATTAAACAGAAAATATATAAAACTGTTATTCTACCAGTAATAGCCTATTATATGGCTGTGAAACATGAACTCTTACTTTAAGGGAGGAAAAAAGAGTATTTCAGAATAGAGTTATTAGGGAAAATTTACGAATCAAAGAGAGATGAACAGACAGGCGAATGGGGAAGACTACTTAACAGTGAGCTATATGATCTTTATAGGAAACCAGATGTAATAAAATTAGTTAAATCTCATAGACTACGATGGGCAGGACATGTGGCACGAATGGGGAATTGAACTTCCTTTTAGGAAAACAGAGCGAAACCGTCCGGAAGGCAGACAAAGAATAACATTACCCATGATTTGAGGGAAGTATATTATACAGAGGATGATTGGAACACATTAGCTTGGGATAAGGATGTATAGAAAGCTTATGTTCGCGACCTTGAACCTACGTGTTCGATAGTGGCAGTAAGTCGGTTGGATTAAAACTATCATGGGACAACCAAGAAGAAAACGACAATATTTTTCTTGTTACGATCGGAGATTAAATCTCGAGCGGTATTTTATGAATTGTTTTTAACGTAACTAGAGAGAAAAATATGCATGGACGTAACCTTTCCATGCATCCCTATTCTGAGCTATGTTTTTCAATCATCTCCTGTATAATGTACTTTCCTCAAATTATAGTTAATGGTATTCTCCCACCTCATTCTTGGCCTACCTACTGGCTTACCCCCCTGGTTTTCTTACATGCAGTTTCGATGTTCCTCTTTAATTTACATTCATGCCACATGCCCTGCCCTTCGCAGTCTACAGGACTTAACTGTTCTTATTACATCTGGTTTCCCATAAAGACCATGTAGCTCACTGTTATATACTCTTCTTCATTCACCTGTCTGTTCATCTCTCTTTGGTCCAAAAATTATCTTAAGAAGTTTATTCTCAAATACTCGTAACATTTTCTCCTCCCTTAAAGTAGGCTTAAGTGTTTCACAAACAAAACAACAAACAAACAAACAAACATTTTTGTATATTAGATGTATGTAGGCCTATGTGTTACATTTTATATTGTTGTCTATATATAGGTTGCAATCTGAACAAGTCCTAAAGCATTTATGATGCTCTAAAGGATGATAACAATAAAAAAAATAAGCCAATGGCCTTCTAGGCCTGTCGCACCATGGAGTGGCGTGTGTATATTGCATAATGTGTGAGTTATCACAGTGTTTTATAAGAATATATTTTATTCACAAACAAATGTTGTACAAAGTACCCATTGACAAGTGCTGATGCAGTTCAGCTATACAAATAATACGTATACAATATATCTTAATATATAAAACTTTCGTGTCACGTTGTTTGTCCGCGATGGAATCCTAAACTACTGAACCGATTTTAATAAAATTTTGCACACTGTGTGCAGTTTGATCCAACTTGAGACTTAGGGTAGTTTATAACTAAATTTATAGTTGCATTATTTTTTTATTGCAAATTATTTGTTTATTATTTAACGAAGAGTTATAATTATCTGTGAGTTCCATACGATTCTAACAGATGGCGGTGCAATTATCTGCGAGTTCCATACGATTCTAACAGATGGCGGCGTAAGGAAATTTGGTAAGGTAATTGGTTTATTATTTAACAAAGAGAGATCCAGATGGCTGTACTTTTTGTTGCAACCGCGAATTTCAATTGAATTACAAATATTGATTATTTCATAATTTAAGTATTTTCAATATTATTAATTTCGTGTGTAAGTATTAGTTTAAAATAATCTGGCTGAAAGACAGCAACTTAATTTATACTTTTTAACGTATACCTTAGCCACAGAAACGCGTGGCCGGGACTTCTAGTATATATATATATATATACACACATTACAAAGGCTCCAATCTAATTTAGAATACTACTAAAAGCTTACCTTTCACATCCATAAAAATAATAATTAAAAACAAATATAAAATCAAACAAAACCATGACCTATGTAATGAAGCCAAAGACAAAAAAATGGAATATTTTAGTAAAGAAGCCAGATATTATTCCAGAAATTCCACGTAAAACTACAGTAGCAAAATTTAGACTGCTTACAGAACATGACTATTTGGCCAAACATTTATATAAAATAGGAATCTACACGAATCCAAACTGTCCTCTATGCAACAAAGACGAACAAATGACTGAAGAACATCTACAAACCTGTGAAGTATTACCTGTTGAACCACCATAGAGAAATATTGTAGAGCAAGAACGCTAATGGCTTCGTTGCCAAGGCCCAGCATTTGAAAACAACATGTTTTACTTAAAGGCAAGGGGAAAAACTTACTTACTTACTTACTCACTGGCACTATCGAACCCGTAGTTCATGGCCGCGCGGACATAAGCTCTCCATACATCCCTATCCTGAGTCAATGCTTTCCAATCATTCCCTGTATAATCTACTTCCCTCAAATAATAGTTAATGTTATTCTCCCACCTCATTTTTGGTCTACCAACTGGGCGTTTTCCCTCTGGCTTTCCTACAATAAGCTTCCATGCACGTCTTTCATTCCCCATACGTGCAACATGTCCTGCCCATCACAGTCTACGAGACTTAACTGTTCTTATTATATCTGGCATCCTATAAAGACCATGTAGTTCATTGTTAAGTAGTCTTCTCCATTCACCTGTCTGTTCATCTCTCTTTGGTCCAAACATTTTCCTAAGTACTTTATTCTCAAATACTTGTAATCTCCTTTCCTCCCTTAAAGTTAGAGTCCATGTTTCGCACCCATATAATATAACTGGTAGAATAATAGTTTTATATATTTTCAGTTTAACGTTTTTTGAAAGGAGTTGGGACACCAAGAGTCTCTGCAATACATAATAGCACGCATTTCCAGAACTGAGCCTACGTTTAATTTCTTTTTGCATCTCATTCCTATTTGTGATTATTGTTCCTAGGTATTTGAATTCAGCCACTTCCTCAAAATTTCCCTCTTTTGTCATTAGCTGTCCATTTCCATTATATAATGAATTTCTACGTGTGACCATATATTTAGTTTTATTGATATTTACTTCCAGTCCTAATTTCTTAGTGTTACTCAATAGTGTGTGCGTGTTGTCCTTTAGTATCTCCTCGTTATCGGCCAGGGGAAAAAATAAAATATATAAATTTATGAGCCAGTTTTAAGATATAAAATAAATTCTGACACCTAAAACAAAAAGAAATAATACAAGGAAAAATAAAATAGTCAAAATAAATCGCAAACATTTCATTTTGACGAATGATTTCTACGTTGTAATAATAAAATTGCCCTAATTCCAATAATTCTGCGTCACTGTTTACTGCTCGGGAGATAACAAACTGTCCATGGTCTCAACAACAAGTTTTTTATTTAACCGCTCTCGAGAATTAATAACTTAATTATACTTTGCACTTTTGTTGGATAATTAGCCAACAACTCTACACTTACTCATCAACGTATTGAGAAAAAATTTCTAATTATACTGAGCAACAAAAAATAAACTTTTTTTTGTCTCAGAAAGAAAAATATGTGATTCTGATAGTATTTTTTCTCCTGAATTCAAATATGATATCAGTTTTCTTCATCACGCAAGGTTTCCGAGAAACAGGCATTTATAATTTCAAACACTTTAATATTTTCTACATTCGTAACTTCACAATATTCGAACATTCAGACTCACCTAGAAAGTAAGAAATGACGATTTTCTGCTATATTTCGCCTGTGGAGCATCAGTATTGATGGATCCAACAATAATCGGTCAGCATATTAGGATTCCATTTGCCTTGATATCTCTTTTCCATAGCTGAAATCTCCTGATGAAAGTGTTCCCCGTGCTCATCGCTCACTGCGCCAAGATAATAAATGGACGAAAAAAGGTTTATTAAAACACAATTATTTAAATCCATTAATTGAAATAAAAAAAACTGTGGATGATGGAGAAATTCCGAATACATATTTGAAAACACGATAAAAAATTGCATTAAGTACAACTGTTGGTACTCATGAGACAAAAATCATGTTCACCAGTGTAACCTACGGTTGTGATTGTTCTTTAAAAATATATATATTTAGACCAACCGCGACTTTTTTTTTTATAAATTCTCACTTTTTGGGCTGTTACAACCGTTTTTAGAGAGACTCAAGTATATGTTGTTAATTTTAAATATGTGCTAGTTAGTCTTTAAGTAAAAAAAAAAAAACATAATTCACACTAACCTTATATTTGTCAGAATTTTCTAGTTTGGTTGAATTCACGCCGGGGTTAATTATTTAAAAAATCTTGTATTGTAAATATGGAGATTTTCAATTTGTTGACACCAGATGTCACTCTTAACAATGCATTGACGTTACTATAATTACCACTGCTATCAAGATGATGTACGATTTTGGAATCTAGGTGGCCTTGATTTTCAACTATATAAGGAACCGCTCCGTATTGAGAAAAAAAATGATGACCTACAGTTGTGGTTGTTCTTTAATATATATATATATATATATATATATATATATATATTTAGACCAACCACGACTTTTTACTATGATATGAATAGCTGAGTTGAAACTTCAAGTACCCTACTGTTGGGAAAACCTTTGAAAACAAGATAACTTATTACAGCTGCTCTGACAAATGTTTGACCAATTACAATATTGATCCTCTGCTTACAGGGAATTAAAATATAGCGAGAACTCATAATTTCTATAGTATATACGCGTTTTATCGCCCTTCGATGGCAGTGGAGTTTATTCATTTTTCAAATCATCCAAAAATTAATACTGCATTAAATTAACTTCATTAGTAATTACAAGACAAGAAAAATAAATTTTTAAGCATTGCTTGCTTTCCTTTGCCATCCTTTGGAGAATGATTATTACGGAGGTAGGATTAGCAATGAGCTACAAATAATCGCATCAGTCCTAACCGCAAACTTTGTAGCTATACACGACGGCATAACTACGTCGAAAGACATCATCCAGACAAGAGAGGTACTACAAGGAGACCCGCTGAGCCCGATACTCTTTAACGTCATGACGACGGACATCGCTCAGGTGATAGACACAAGGAACGTCAAACTCCTTATGATATGACTATCCTCTCCAGGAGCCTAGAAGACCTGCAAGCAGCCATTGGAGAAGATCAGGAAATGGGCGCTAGAAAATTCAATGGTAATAAACAGCTCAAAGACCAAAGCTATGAAATTTAGGAGAGGAGGAAGACTATCCAAGAGAGATCACCTCACATGCGACGGGTCAACTCTAGAATTCGTTAGCTGTTTCAAATACCTAGGAATAACATTACAGACCACTGGAACAGTATTCTCGATGCATATACAAGAGCGTGCTGCTGCTGCGACAAAAGCCATTTATGACATCCCAAAGCTACATAACTTATCCCTACCAACTGCCATAGAGATATTCAACCTCCAAGTTATGCCGGCTGCCACATGTGGAATCCAGCTAATCTGGACCTATCTAACGGTCAAAAATATCATGAAGCTTGAAACCATAAAAGCCAGATTCCTAAAGCGGGCTCCCTCAATTTCAAGATTCACAAGACATAGCTATGCCTACATATTAGCAAAAGAGTCTTACTTCATAGAAGACATCAGAAAATACTTCGGACTACCAGAGACGCAGGCATACATCGAGGAGAGACAGAGAAAAGCCAGGGAGATTCCGAACGAAATCATGGAAATGGAAGAGTTAAACACAGACGAATGGAAAGGACCAAATTTTCGACTTCGCCACTTGTACACACGTTTCTCCGCCCACGGCTTCCATGGGAAAATATGTCACAATCAAAGATACCATGAACCAGAGGGAGACTGCGTCTCAAACTCTGCCCCAAGTATCACCTGTGAAGTGCGAAAAAAGAACTCAAAACTCTAAACCAATTAATAGCAGAAAGGTGAAAATAGCATGTATATCATGTACTGTACATATTGTGTTTAATAAATACATAAATAAATAAATATATATATATATATATATATATATATATATATAATCTTCAGACTCGGGATCTACGATTTAAAGTCCCTCCCGAAAGACTCCCCTTTGATTTTGGCATTCTAAAAATGCATCCACCACAACCGGGTTTGAAGGAGCCACTCTTGATACTAGAGGCAAGGAACGTAACCACTAGACCACAGAATATGATTTAATTTGTTCTGGCGTCCGTCCCTTGGAACAAGTGCAGCTGTGTGAGTTGTTTGTGGACACAAGAAAATGCTCGTTTAAACACCAAGGTTGTGATGAAAGCAAACTTTGACATTTCATGTAACTTATTAAATTTTATCAAAGAATATTCAAAGATGAAAATCTGTATCCAAAGATACTTGTAACACAGTATCTTTTATAAATCGGACAACATAAAATGTCAACTAATTCAATTAGAAAATAATAAAAAAACTGAAATAATGAAGAAAATAATGACAAAATAATGAGGCAAAAGTCCGTCACGCAAACATAGCGAATCCCTCATCAAGTCTAATTTATGATCCGATATTCTTATATTATGGAATATATATTGTTAATTAAATGTATGTGTCCAGTTATGTAGCAAGAAACTAGCATGGCGGCCACTAGAGTGTTTTTAAATTTCAGTTTTCAGCTAAACCCCCCCATTCCTAATTATCGCATTTAGCTTTTTTTTTTAATACGTTTCTTGTTCTACTCGTATTTAAATTAAATATTATTACTTTCGTCCCAAAAAAAATGACGTCCCCAGACTGATATTTAAATGTTCTCTAAATTAACTCCCACTATTAATTGCCCCTACTTTTCTTAATGATTGCTACAAAGATATGCCGAGTTTGGTAACGAAAAACGACAACAATTGTGGCAGCTAGCATTAAGGGGCACATACAGACACACACACACACACACACATATATATATATATCCATATATATCCATAGTGTCCACTGCTGTGGTCTCGAGGTAGCGAGCTGCCTTGTCACTCAGCGGGCCCGGGTTCGATCCCCGGTCGGGGCAGTTTTTCTGGGTGAAGTTTTTATGAGGTTTTTATCGGGGTTTTTCCTCATCTGTAAGACAAATGTCGGGAAAACTTTAAGGCCCAAACGGTCCCCGAAATCATATGGCCATCATCCTTACCATTATCATTATCATCATCATCCTTCACCAGTGTGGAAAGCAACGGGAATCTAACACACCTACACAATTCCCTAGTAAAGCTGCAAGCATAGCATGAAAATGCTGTGATTGCAGTGAAGGACCTGTAATATGACATAGTAATTCTGCCCGAGGGCAGGTCTTTCACTGCAATCATAGCATTTTCATGCTATGCTTTGCAGCTTTACTAGGGAATTATAGGTGCGGTAGCTTCCCGTTGCTTTCCACACCGGTGAAGGATGATTATGATAATGGTAAGGATGATGGCCGGATGATTTTCGGGGACCGTTGGGTCCTAACCTTCCTGACATTTGTCTTATAGGTGAGGAAAAACCCCGAAAAATACCTCACCCAGGAGGCTGTCCCTACCGGGAATCGAACCCGATCCCGCTGCGTGAAAACGCAGTACGCTACCTCGAGACCACAGCGGTGAATATATATATATACTGTATGTTTTCCGGAGTCGGAATAAAAATAATACTTTTTCTAAAATTTTGAATTTTATTAAGGTAACTGACGTAACAAGAAATGGTAAGGGTTTTAATTAAAATAAACAATTCTTTGTTAGGTATGTTTGATGATATTTTGGGATGTAAGCACTTGGAAATAGACCTACCGCGTAGGGAAACTTTAATTTCGCGTGTTATGTCAAATCTCACGTGCAATTTATCACGCGTGGCTGAATAATTTTAGGAAGAAGAAATATCAGTAAACAATATCTCGACATTGAACTTTTGGTTCGACTGTCATTTAGCAGATAAAAAAATTGTTTTTGCATTCTGCATGGAAATACAGACCTAACTGATAGGTCTACTTTCAAACCCGGAGTTTCATGGCCGCGACAATATCCTCAACTAATGTTTTCCAATTCACTTCCATCAAATCATGGTTAATGTTATTCTTGGCCTACGCACTGAGCGCTTTTCCTCTGGTTTTCCTACAAAGTATTTCCATTCCTCTCTTTCATTCTCCATTCGTGTCACATGTCCTGCCCATCACAGTCTTACGAGATTTAAGTATTCTTATTGTATCTGGTTTCTCATAAAGATCACGTAGCTCAATCTTATGCAGTCTTCTCCATTCGCCTGTCTGTTCATCTCTCTTTGGTCCAAACATTTTCGTAAGAACTTAAAATCTCAAACATTCTTAACCTTTTCTCCTCCCTTAAAGTAAGAGTCCATGTTTCACATCCATATAATATAACTGGGAGAATAACAGTTTATATATTTTCAGTTTAACGTTTTTTGAGAGAATTTGGGACGACAAGAGTCCGTGTAATGCGTAAATTTACAGGATTGAACTTATGTTCAGTTTCTTTGCTGTTTGTAATTAGAATTTACCATCATCATCATCCGGTATCATGGCAGCTGCCGCCGTCTTCCGGAAACCAAACGCCATTCCTCTCTATCCATCCATTGATCTTCCTCCATTCCTCTGATATTCATAGCTGCTTGTACCCCTTCTATCCAAGTTTTCTTCGGTCTTCCTCTCTTCCTCCTTTCTATTGGGATCCATTCCATAACAATTTTTGGCAATCTTTGCTCTGGCATTCGTTTGACATGACCATACCACTGCAATCTTTTCTTTTCTATGATGTCTATGATGTCCGGCTCCTCTTGTACACCCATAATTTCCCTTAGGCTATTTCTTTATTTCGTATTCTATCCATTCTAGATTTTCCAGCTGATCTTCTTAAAACCAGTACTTAAAAAATTCCCTTCTTTGGTATTATCCTTTATGTAATGTATTTCTACATGTGGCCATATATATTTTTTTATTTTTACTTCTAGCTTGAATTTATTTAGTATAGCCTAAAGAACAAGAATAAACACCAGAATAAATTTGCCCATGTTGGCTATAAGAAAATATATATAATGTATATGCTGCTCTAAAAAATGATAAAAAGACTAATATTAATATAAGAAGAAAGCTCCACCCGATTATTCTATTTAATAATCTAATTTCCCCCAGAAGGTTAGTTTTATTCAGTAAAGTGAGTACATTGGCTTCAAGAATATCCTCATTATCGCCTAATGATACTACATCATCAGCACATATCAATAGCTAATTAATACCATTGAGTTGTGGACCCTCTTCATCCTCTAAAGATTTGATGACATGCTCTGGTATAACATTAAAATAGTAGAGGAGTGCATCCTCTTGCTTTAACTCGTGGTAAATTAAAAAAGTACCTGAAAACACAGGGTCAAAGGGACCCAGTATCAATAGTTGGTGAAAGTATTCAATGAAAAAGGCTGAAAAATTATTATACTAATATTTTTAATATGTTATTTTCATGCTATGCTTTGCAGCTTTACTAGGGAATTGTAGGTGTGGTAGCTTCCCGTTGCTTTCCACGCCGATGAAGGATGATGATGATTTCGGGGACCGTTTGGGCCTTAAGGTTTTTCTGACATTTGTCTTATAGGTGAAGAAAAACCCCGATAAAAACCTCACCCGGAAAAACTGTCTCGACCGGGGATCGAACCCGGGCCCGCTGCGTGACAAGGCAGCACGCTACCTCGACACCACAGCGGTGGACTACTGTGAGAGATGATTATTAAGAGAAAAAAGAGCAGCTAAAACCTAATGCTGTCGCGTAAGCCTTACTCGTGTCTAAAAGCACCAAGGGGGCAGCCAAGATTTATTTCTCTATCTAACAGATGATTCGCTCAACAATAACACACGCCTTTGCAACGTGTGTACTGCTTAGGGGTTTGGAATTTATTCCAAACTAGACGTGTTTGGGAATGTATGTTCCTTAACATTAAAAATATATCCTCCCTGTAGTTCCTTAAACGTTTGTTGGCGAGATATTGTGTCACTCTGTAGAAACAGAGACCTAAAATGTTCGCTATGGTCATATTAATTAGAAGAGTTGCAGTTTTTTAAGCTGGCACCAATGTGTATCGGAAAGATTAATTTGTCTCTTCAACATCCCGGAAATGCCCCAATTTTATTCCGGATGATTAAGTTTTTAAATGTTACAATTCCGATTTGAAGTTCACATTTTTTATTCGCAGCTTATTACGCGTAAAGCTTAACTAACTAACACACTGACACTATCGAACCCGTAGGTTCATGGCCGCGCGGATATAAGCTCTCCATACATCCCTATCCTGTAAAGTAAAGTAAAGTGATCCCACAACAGACCCGGAGGCCCTTGGGGTAGTAGGAGGTTAAGGCTCCAACTTTTTCTAGACAATCGACACTTTATGTCAGCCGGGTTGTCAGCCCTGCGTGACGGCCGCCTTTACCCCCAGAACAAGCGTCTGGTACTCATTTCCGTTAGAGGCTGAGTCGACCCCACATCCCTATCCTGAGCCAATGTTTTCCAATCGTCCCTTGTATAATCTACTTCCCTCAAATGATAGTTAATGTTATTCTCCCACCTCATTCTTGGCCTACCAACTGGGCGTTTTCCCTCTGGTTTTCCTACAAGAACCTTCCATGCACACCTTTCATTCCCCATACGCGCAACATGTCCTGCCCATCACAGTCTACGAGATTTAACTGTTCTTATTATATCTGGGTCCACCGTTGTGGTCTCGAGGTAACGTGCTGCCTTGTCACGCAGCGGGCCCGGGTTCGATCCCCGGTTGGGGCAGTTTTTCTGGGTGAGGTTTTTATCGGGGTTTTTCCTCACCTGTAAGACAAATGTCAGGAAAACTTTAAGGCCCAAACGGTCCCCGAAATCATATGGCCATCATCCTTATCATTATCATCCTTACCATTATCATTATCATCATCATCCTTCACCGGTGTGGAAAGCAACGGGAAGCTACCACACCTACACAATTCCCTAGTAAAGCTGCAAGCATAGCATGAAGATGCTATAATTGCAGTGAAGGACCTGTCTTCGGGCAGAATTACTATGGATGGATTATATCTGGCTTCCTATAAAGACCATGTAATTCATTGTTATGTAGTCTTCTCCATTCACTTGTCTGTTCATCTCTCTTTGGTCCAAAAATTTTCTTAAGAACTTTGTTCTCAAATACTGGTAATCTCCTTTCCTCTCTTAAAGTAAGAGTCCGCGTTTCGCATCCATATAATATAACTGGTCGAATAATAGTTTTATATATTTTCAGTTTAACGTTTTTTGAAAGGAGTTGGGACATCAAGAGTCTCTGCAATGCATAATAGCACGCATTTCCAGATTTGAGCCTATGTTTAATTTCCTTGTGCATCTCATTCCTATTTGTGATTATTGTTCCTAGGTATTTGAATTCAGCCACTTCCTCATTTGTCATTAGCTGTCCATTTCCATTATATAATGTATTTCTATGTGTGACCATATATCTACGCGTAAAGCTTAGATTTTCTATCCACCTTCGGCTTTTTTTTTTCACAGCTTCTGCTGTCTTCCCGTGCCGGACCTCCAAAGCCTACGATCTTCAGCACATTCAATGCTTAACCGTCTTGCTTGCATTGCTTTGCTTTACTCATGCTTTCCTTCCATGTTAACTTTGGTCTCCCTTTTTTCTTCTTTCTAGTCGGTTGCCATTGATATAGTTGTCAAGCTTAGATTTAAATTATTTAATTATTTATTTTGTCCACCGCTGTGGTCTCGAGGTAGCGTGCTGCCTTATTACGCAGCGGGCCCGGGTTCGATCGGGGAAGTTTTTCTGTGTGAGGTTTTTATCGGGGATTTTCCTCACCTGTAAGACAAATGTCAGGAAAACTTTAAGGCCCAAACGGTCCCCGAAATCATATGGCCCATCATCATGATCATCCTTATCATCATCAACATCACCATCCTTCACCGGTGTGGAAAGCAACGGGAAACTACCACACCTACAATTCCCTAGTAAAGGTTCAAGCATAGCTAGAAAATGCTATGATTGCAGTGAAGGACCTGCCTTCGGGCAGAATTACTATGGATGGATCTTTTACTGGGTCTTTCAACATTTCTTCGTCTTAATGGTCTGGAATCTGTTTCGGGATTCTGTTGTTGTACATTCTACTGATGTTGTCCATCCATTCGTCTCTGTATCGTGCAATCCTATCTAATAGCTTTATTACTTTATGTTCACATTTCGTTTCCAATCTGCTGTTGTACATCCAGCCACACCCCTCAAGAACCTCATTTCTGTTCCTCCTTCCTGATTTTTGGTTAAGACCAAGTGTTCTGATTATACACTAGTGCTAGAACCGCCATTGTTTTATAACATTTTAAAAGTGTACAAGTCGGATTTATGGTACTATTTTGGTGGTTTATGGGATATATAGGCTATATATTAAATTCTATAATTAAAATGCATCATCATCATCATCTTAAGGCACGACAACTTCAAAAGTGAAAGTTTTGGCCTTCTCAACAATCCTCCTCCATGCCAATCTGTCTCTTGCCATATTCAAGCTAGTCACTTGCATTTTCTTTAGATTGTTCATTGTGTCATTCTCCCATCTGATCTTCGGTCTTCCAACAGCTCTGCCTCCTATAGTTTCCATTTGTAGACTTTTTTGACCAGTCTCTGATGATTCATTCTTATCAAATGTCCAAGCCAACCAATTCTGAGAGATCTTATATGGTTTACTATGTTCTGATTTCTTTTATTAATTTGTTTAGTTCGTTATTTGTTTTGATTCTCCAACAGTTATCAGTTCCTCTATTTGGTCCAAATATTCTTCTTAAAATTTTTCTTTCAAAAATTAGTAATTTCTGTTTTATTGTTTCTTTTAGGACCCAAGTTTCACAAGCATATGTAACTACTGGTCTAATGAGTGTTTTGTATAACCATATTTTTGCAGTTTTTGATATTATTTTGCTTTTAAATAAGGTTCTATTTGCAAAATAAGCTTTATTCCCATTTACCAATCTTTCTTTAATTTCCTCTTCTATTATTATTATTATTATTATTATTATTATTATTATTATTATTATTATTATTATTATTATTATTATTATTATTATTATTATTATTATTATTATTATTATTATTATTGTTATTATTATATCGGCCGCTGTGGACTAGTGGTTATGCTCCTTGCCTCTGGTCCCGAGAGTTGCGGGTTCAAACCCGACCGCGGTCAATGGATTTTTTAGGACGGAAAAATCCAAGGAGCAAGTCTTCCGGGAGGGACTTTAAGCCGTGGGTCCCGAGTCTGAAGATTTTCAGGCTCGTAAAAAATCTTTAAGCCTGAATGAAAAAGCCTCTAAGCAAAATTTACCGAATTTTCCCGTCCTAGTACTACCTTGGTTTCCTGGATGTCAGTATGAGGCGGAACGCTGATCACGTACCACTCAAAATGACATCTATACGAAAACAAGTGTAACTAAATTAGTATGGTTCAAATACTTCCCTGTAGGGGGAGAGCGCCTAAAGGGAAAACATGGGCTTACAATACAATTATTATTATTGTTCGCAAATATTCGTAATCTCTTCTCCAGTCTTAAAATAAATACCATGTTTCACATCCATATAATCTCGTATAACTGGAAGATAAAAGTTTTATATTATTTATTTTTAGTTTAACATTTTTGAAGTAATTTGGGAATATTTGCACTATTTTACATTCCTGAATCTTCAGAAAATTGGTATTTAACTTTCATATGTAGAGGTTGATTTAATCGCACATAAAAATTATTCAGTGAAATGTTATTTGCTTTAATTAATTAATTAATATAAATTGATTGAAAAAAATAAGTATTATCATTTTGTGTGGACGTGATCGTTTAGCCACGTCTATATTTACTCATTTGCCTTGACAAGATGATTTTCCATAACTTCTTGACATTTGCCATAATTTGTTTATATTTATGAGGAGCTCATAATTTCTATTATTAACATATTTACACGTCAAGCGTCTCTTTAACCCTTTCATGCCCACACTAGTCTCTGCCCGCTCCTGGAGTTCCCTCCCTCAAGATATCAGGGGTTCTCATGAAAACACTTAAAAAAATCTTAATCTATTTACTTTGTAAACAACTAAAATTAATTTATGAAATTTTCATTTCAGGCGAACTGCTACACCCAAACAGTCCGATTTTATTGATTAACTGTATCGACCTTACTTTTTTTAATTAATTGTTATGTGCCAAGTTTGGTCTCGATGAAACAAAAATTGCGGCCAATAGAACGCTAACGGACATGTATATATATATATATATATATATATATATATATATATGTGTCCACCGCTGTGGTCTCGAGGTAGCGTGCTGCCTTGTCACGCAGCGGGCCCGGGTTGGATCCCCGGTCGGGGCAGTTTTTCTGGGTGAGGTTTTTATCGTGGTTTTTCCTCACCTGTAAGACAAATGTCAGGTGAAATTTAAGGCCCAAACGGTCCCCGAAATCATATGATCATCATCCTTATCACCATCATCATCATCCTTCACCGGTGTGGAAAGTAACGGCAAGCTACCACACCTACAATTCCCTAGTAAAGCTGCAAAGCATAGCATGAAAATGCTATGATTGCAGTTAAGGACCTGCCTTCGGGCAGAATTACTATGGATGGATATATATATATATATATATATATGGATGTAAGTATGTCTGTTTGTCCTTTATAGACTTCTAAACCGTTCAACCGATCTTCGTAAAAATTTGTATAAACAGGGTTTCAAATGCGGCAAGTGATTAGCCGTTATTTATTATATTCTAAAATCATTAGTTGTAGGAGCTCATCTGAAACGAAAATTTAAAAATCACTCTAGCGATCGCAAATTCCGATGTTTCACAACAAAATTCGGAATATCCCATTACAATTAACATAGGTATGTACTATCCAAAAATCAACTAAACCCGACCGTTAGAAGTGGGGGTTTACTTGAAAACCGAAATTTAAAAAAATGTCTATACGACTGGACCGATTTTGATGAAATATTTTGTGTATATTTGAGAGAGTCCCTGGATGGCGTAGATTCACAATTGGATCCTCTAAAACAGTTAGGTGTAGTATTTCATCTGAAGTGAACATTTAAAAATCGCTCTAGCGACCACAATTTTCGATGTTTCACAACGAAACCAAGTATGTCCCATTAAAATAAACCGAGGTAGGTATTGTTAAAAAATGAGAGAAATCCGACAATTAAAATTGGAGGTTTACTTGAAATCCGAAATTAAAAACCGCCTAAACGACTGCACCGGTTTTAATTAACATTTGTGTGTGTTTCAGTGGGTCCCTGGTTGGTTTCAATTCACAATTGGACCCGGTAGATAGCGCTGCGATCGGGTAATAGGAATGTTTGTATGTCAGATGTATAATCATCTGTATTACCGACATATTCCGCACAACAATGTGACGTCGTAATGAACGCTTCTTGAGACACAACAGATGGTAGTGAGGAGTTTTCTTGCGAACTTATTAATTAGTGAATTTTATGGTAAAAAAGTAACATATTTTTATCGTCCGGGGCCATGACATGAGAACTGAACGTCCGGTTCCGCTGGAATATTATTAATTTTGTCTACTAGATAGGATCGGTGAAGATCTGTAAAGTATTGTCAAGAAACAAATTCAATAGCTTTATTCCTTCGTAATTAGGTGAAAAACAAAATAAATGTTGACTAACTACTACCAGAAGTAGACGTGCCGTTTTAAATTTTAACGCAGACATAGGCCTATATACACTCATTCGTGGGAAAAACCAGATAAATCCAAATATGGCACAAACAAGATTGGTCGACATATGTGTTTTTCCGAGTGAACTTCCTCTCTTTTAGACTTACCTAAAACAAAAATTGTCTATTATAGCTAATAGAATGAAAAATCAACTTATCTTGTTATTACCATATGAAGCTTCATGAAGTACAATATCCATTAAGAAAATAAAAACAAATAGAAAAAAATTGATTATCTGGGTTTTCCGGGGAAGAATATTAAGAGATTATGTTGACCAGTCAGAAATTTACATCGAAGTGTTGTGTACAAAATCAGAAAATTTTAAAACATACAGAGAATGATATAGGTGATTGTTGACAATGAAATAATTTCTGTGATGATTCTGCTCTGCTCTTTGGATTCCGTCCAAACGCTGTATATGGCGAGGATTGGCTTCTGCCCATATTTCCCTGCAGTACGTTATGTACAGACCTGTTATCATTTTCCTTATTTTAATTCCTCGAAAAATAAGTAAAAGCCATTATAACAATTACGAAGAATTGCAGTTGATGTGGCACAATAAGGATAATTTAAGAATTTAAAGTTTGGTTTTATATTTCAATATTTTATACCGTTATATACCATCTATGATAGAGTACAGCTTGAAGATGTTGTACATATCTTGAGAGAGAATTCAATTCCTAATGAACTGATTAGAGCAATAATATCAATTAATACACACTGCAAAACAGTAATCAAAGTAAAAGAACAGCAAACTGAAGAAATAACCCTCACAAAGGGCATCAGGCAAGGTGTCTCTTTAAGTCCATTCTTATTTAATATTATAACGGATAAAATTATTGAAAACATACCTCCACGTTTGGGTTATAAAATGGGAAACACTAGATTTCACTTAATATGTTACGCAGATGATGTTTTCCTTTCAGAATCTGAAGATAATTTACAGAGATCTTTACATCAATTTAATATAAATGCCAGAAAATAAAATATGGAAATTAACACGAATAAGACAAAATGCTTAACAGTATCAAAAGAACCAGTAAGATGCAAGTTAGAAGTGGAAAGAAAAATTATAGAACAAGTGTCAGAATCTAATTATTTAGGTGTATTAATAACAAACACTAAAAATTTAATAAAATAAGTAAAGAAACAAGCTGATAAAGCAGCACAAATATCAGGGTATATGAAATATTTAATTTGGCGCAACAAACATATGTCAATAGAAAGCAAAACCCGCATATACAAAACGATAGTTCGACCAGTTATCGTATATGGCGCAGAAACTAGGGGCTGATACTACAAAAACTAAACAAATAATAAGCACATGCGAAATGAAAATCTTAAGAACTCAGGGGAAAACATTATTTGATAAAATACACAACACAGAAATTAGGGACAAATGCCATGTTCAAGACATAACCAAATTTATTATACGAAAATATTGGAAGGGTCATATAGAAAGAATGGAAGACAACCGACTTGCAAAAAGGAGCTAAATAAGATAGACCAATGGACGGGAGAAGAACAAGAGGAAGACCAGCCAAGAGATGGATAGACAGTGGATGCACATCCAATACGTCTTCCTCCGAGAAGTGATTTTGGAAATAAACAGGATTAAAATCCCACAAATTAAGTTTAAGAAGAAGAAAATATACCATCTGAGGCCATAATCGCATCTACACCCCTTAATATTATTTTCTCTGTGCTTATTACATCTGGTTTCCGCAAAATATCAAGTAGGTCATTGTTATGTGGCTTCCGTTGTCTGTTCGTGTCACTTTAGTTCAATTGTTTTCGTAAGCATTTTATTCTCAAATAACCGTAATATTTTCTCAACTTCTAAAGAAAGAGACATAGTTTCGCTTCCATATTCGAGGGCTGAACAATAAAATTGATCAGTATTTTTTCGGCAATATACATTTTACTCATCTTCCCTTCATCTGGAAGTAGTCCTCTTTGGTTGCAATACACTTGTTCCACTGTTCATGCCAATCTAACTAATTCATTGCCTCTATCATGGTCGCGCGGACGTAAGCTCTCCCTATATCCCTATCCTGAGCTAATGTTTTCCAATCATCCCCTGTATGATCTACTTCCCTCCAATCACGGTCTACCAACCGGGCATTTTCCTTCTGGTTTCCTACAAGAGGTTTCCAAGTACATCTTTCATTTCCCTTTCGGGCCACATGTCCTACCCATCGCAGTCTATGAGACTTAACTGTTCTTATTATATCTGGCATCTTATACATACCATGTAGCTCACTATTATGTAGTTTTCTCCATTCACTTTTCTGTTCATCTCTATTTGGTCCAAAAATTTTTCGTTTGTGCCAATCTACAAAAACAATCCTTGTTCCCTCATGGTGCTCAAATCACCATCTATCGACATATCTTTTTTGGTCGTTTTCTTCTTCTTCTTCTTCTTCTTCTTCTTCTTCTTCTTCTTCTTCTTCTTCTTCTTCTAGCAAGTGGCACCCATTCTAGTATTCTTCTTGGGAATCTATCTTCTGTCATTTTTTTTACATGACCATACCGTTTCAATTGTTTATATATATATATATATATATATATATATATATATATATATATCCATCCATAGTAATTCTGCCCGAGAGCAAGTCTTTCACTGCAATCACATCATTTTCATGCTATGAATTACAGGTGTGGTAACTTCCCGTTGCTTTCCACACCGGTAAGGATGATTATTAGAGCTAGGAATTTTAGGTGCTGCACCTTCATTTTATTTTTTTACTATAATGCTCTACAGAAAGGTCTGTATGAACTTAACAAAATTACAGAAGAATATGGATTAAAGATATCTACAGAAAAAACAAAAATTATGGCATTTCAAGGTGTAGATCCTGTCAGAAATAAAATTGTACTTGACAATAAAATTTTGGAGCAGGTAAATAATTTTACATATCTAGGATGCAATATCTCATATGAAGAAGAAAAGGATGTAAATGCAAAAATATCTATTTTTTTAAGAATTTTAGGGTTAATAAATTCTATCTTCAAGCCACAGTTAGTCCAAAAGCATTCAAGACTGAATGTGTATAAAACACTGGCTCTTCCAACTCTTTTGTATGGTAGCGAAGTATGGACGTTGAAACAGAAGGATATACAGAGACTTAGATCTGCTGAAATGAGATATCTTCGGAGGACTGCAGGATACACACTACTAGATCACAAAAAAAATGAAGACATCTTAGAAGAATTACACATGGAATCTTTAGAAAACAAAATCTCTGATTATAAGTCAAGATGGATGCAACATGTTCATCGAATGGAAGATCACAGAATACCCAAACAAATGTTAAGATATCAACCAGCAGGAAGAAGAAGACCAGGACGTCCACTCAAAAGACTTTTGGATAGTGTTTCTCTTGAGGCCGAAACAGGTCAACAAATGGCCTAAATTCGTGCATGTACTATGATGATGATGATGTAATTTCTTTGCACTAGCGCTCTGAAATAATCTCAATAAATCCTACTTGGTCAAGAATTCGCATCTCTTAGGAGAGAGTACTTTTCTAAAGACTAGGCATCCGGTTTCTGATCATTCCTTATAATAGAGATGTGGACGAAGCATTTATTTGGATCATTAGAAAAGTCGAGAAACTTATTTGTTATTAATAATAATCGGAGCCTCATTATTGCGTTATCAGGTTTCATGTTTCACAAGTTAAACGGGACGTGAAGGTTGATACTGATATGACCCTTTTCACCATTCAAGATTAAGCCAGGTTTTATAAACATAGAACATTAATTGTTATTATTGTTATTATCATTATTATTATTATTATTATTATTATTATTATTATTATTATTATTATTATTATTATTATTATTATTATTATTATTATTATGAGTGCAATAATTACAGAGTAATCACCGTAATGAATGTTTTTAGTCGTATATCCATAATACTATTTGGAAGAAAATTATAAACATAAGGAGAATGAAGTACAAGCAGGCTTTAGGTCTGAGAGATCTACAATTGATCACATATTTGTGGTAAAACAATTGATTGAAAAGACGAATAATAACAACCAACAAGTTCATTTCACATTTGTGGATTTGGAAAAGGCATATGACACTGTACCTTTACAAAAGTTGTGGGAAGCATTAGAAGATATGGCCATAAACGATACAATTATTAATGCATTAAACATTTTGTATAAAAATGCAGTATCTAAAATTAAAATTGGAAAATATATATCAGAAGAAATTAAAGTAACGACAGGCCTTCGTCAAGGTTGTAGCATATCACCAACATTATTTAAGATATTTATACATAAAGCGCTGTCAAATGGAGCAAAAAATGTTCAGCAATGGGAGATGGATCAACAGATACAATATATACACTGTTATTTGCGGATGACCAGATAATAATTGCTCAAGAATATGAAGACATGGAGTTTATGTTCAGAAAATTATTGGACGAATACGATAACTGGGGTTTGAAAATAAATTTAGAAAAAAACATTTTATATGGGATGTGGAGCCGAAACCGAAGATTTGATATTAGAAGATGAAAAGGTGTATATTAGAGGATGTGAAGAATGTATGTATCTGGGAGTAAAATTAGATAAAGAGGATAAACAAGAAAGTGATATTAAGAACAGAATAAATAAAGGTAGAGCAATAACAGCAATGATGAATGGAGTCTTATGGAACAGACATATAACCAGGAAAAATAAGTTACAAATATATAATTCAATAGTGAGAAGTGCTGTCACATATGGAGCTGAAGTTTGGATATTCAACAAAAACTTAGAACCAAACCTTATGTCGATGGAAATGGATTTCTTGAGGAGAGCAGCAACATGTTCAAAATTAGACAAAATAAGAAATACTGTCATAAGAGAAAAAATGAATATTGGTTATTCAATAGTAGATTATATACGGTATAAGCAATTAAATTGGTATGGGCACGTACGACGAATGCAAGAAGAAAGATTACCCAGGAAAACATTGGAATGGTGTCCGCCTGGAAGAAGGAGGAGAGGGAGACCTCGAAACTCGTGGATGCAGGATATAAGAACTGGAATGAGAGCAAGAGGACTGGAGGACATGGATTGGATGGATATAGACGAGTGGAGAAGAAAAATAAAACTTTAGGCACAGAAAGATGTATAAACATTAAAATTCTGTATATAAATAAAAATTATTATGATTATTATTATTATTATTATTTTATTTCAGGATTGTTTCTGTTATTTACACAGGTATCCTCAACCAAAATTACATTTTTTTCTTCCACACTTTCCGGTCGTGCGTGTCTGCTTCTGTCATATTTCTCTTCTTCATGTTGTCTTGAATTCACTTTATCCACGTTGGCTTTGGTCTACCACGTTTCCCTTTTCCAGGAGGTATCCATTTCAATATTTCTTTGTTTGTTTCTGTGTCCTTTATTATTATTATTTTATTTAGGAATATTCCACAATACAGTGTTTCTCCTTCAACCCAAAGTGATTTGTCGCCAGTATTTATTATTATTATTATTATTATTATTATTATTATTATTATTATTATTATCAGGTCTGTTATTAATTTCACTCATCCCCGAGAAAACCAGGTAAGTGTCAATTTGTTTTATTTATTTTTATTTTCTTTATATATACTGTTCTTTATGCCGCTTCATTTAGTAATAACAATATAAGTAAATTCTTAGCGAAATCCGAAGGAATGAAGCTATTGACGTTCTCTTGAAAATATTTTTGAAAAAATGTTTACATATCTTCACCGAACCTATCTGGGAGACACCGAAAATGACCATTACAATATATATATATATTTTTTTTTCTGTTAACGCTCTAGCAGTAGTTATTTGTCTTTTTTCGGAGGGCAAAACTCGGTATATAGCAATTAATTAAAATAGTAAAATCGAGTTCGTTAACCAGAAAAATTGTACTGTTACAAGTAGGAGTTTGTCGCCTCAACTCCTTTAAAAAAATGTTAAACTGAAAATATATAAAACTGTTATTCTCCCAGTTATATTATATGGATGTGAAACATGGACTCTTACTTTAACGGAGAAAAGAAGATTACGAGTATTTGAGAAAAAGTTCTTAGGAAAATGTTTAGGCCAAAAAGAGATGAACAGACAGGTGAATGGAGAAAACTTCATAATAGAGAGCTACATGATGTGTATAGAAAGCCAGATATAATAACAGTTAAGTTTCGTAGACTGCGTTGGGCAGGACATGTGGAACGTATAGGGGGTGAAAAAGGTGCATGGAAGCTTCTTGTAGGAAAACCAGAGGGAAAACGCCCAGTTGGTAGACCAAGAATGAACTGTGAGAATAACATTATCCATGGTTTGAGGGAAGTAGTTTATACAGGGGATGATTGGAAAAAATTATCTAAGGATAAGAATGCATGGAGATCTTATGTCAGTGCGACCATGAACCTACGGGTTCGGTAGAACCAGTGAGTTAGTTTGTTAGTTATAATTGTGAGTTTACCTGAAACAAAACTTTAAAAATCTGTCTAACTGTCGCAATTTTCTCTTTTCACAACGAAACACAATACATGCTAATTAAATAAAACGAGGAAGGCACACTAAAAAATCACGAAAATTCGACCATTAGAAGTGGGAGTTTACCTGAAAGCCGAAATTAAAAATAAACTAGCAATCGTCTCTATTAGTCATTCAAAATATCTCTGCAGGCGGAAGAATTACGAAGCTCTGTTTGTTGCTACACGTGACGTCATATAAGGCGTACACTGTCAGCGTCCCACGTCCCATTCCCCTCTGCACTCATAGATAGCAGTGTCACGTGTTATATTCCTGCATAAACACGACTGCAGTGCCCTCTGTCAACAACTGCGCTTGCTCCTTAAACGGGTAATATACATAGGGCACTGCAGTCGTGTTTATGCAGGAATAGAACACGTGACACTGCTATCTATGAGTGCAGAGGGGAATGGGACGTGGGACGCTGATAGTGTCCGCTGCCTTATATGACATCACGTGTAGCAACAAACAGAGCTTCGTAATTCTTCCGCCTGCAGAGATATTTTGGATGACTAATACCGTACAATTTAATTGGAAATATATCCTGTAAGATAAGTTGCATATTTAATATTTTTAATAAAATAATGAAAAAAAACAATAGATAGGCCTAGGTAATATTTAAACTGGTGTCAAATTATACAACAATATGCTATTAGGTAATATTTTACATTTATGCATGATTAGTTTTCATTGCGATCTGACACTTAAAAAATAACCTGGTTCAGAAGTTGGGTTTCTCCAATTTAAGAAAAGAAATTTATCTACGTTCCGTAAACCATCAAAATTCTTAATCACTCGGCTACAGAAAGAAAAAAAACAATTAAATGACTCGGTAATGAGTCGCCGCAGACCATGGGTCCCTTATACCAAAACACTTAGAAAACATTCCTGAACAACTTTTGAAAATTGATCGATAGAATTCTGATTCACTCTGTATCCTAGTTCATACAAATACAAGTTCTAATAACTATGGTAAATATCTGTTGCTGCTATTTTATGTCACTTTTTTTTTCAGAACCAAACCTCCCCAAGCATGTAACAGCTAAGCAGCATCAGGAATAAAAAACTAAGTTCACATGATGTGAAGCGTTATGTCCATATGTCAGACTTGACCCTCGCCCCTTGCTTGGTCGCTTTATGATATCAAATAACCTGTTAATTAACGATGTTTATATCAAAGCCTTGATTAATGTCCTTTTCACCAACACAAACCTTTCACCTTCGTTAAGAAACTGTGATTACTCTGTTATCAATGTTCATTTTATAAATGGTGCTTCACAGTGGCGGCTCGTACATCCCCACGTCGGACAAGGGTGTTCCCGTGCGCGAGCTAATTTAGTTACTTTTATTTCCATACAGATGTCAGTGAGTGCCAAGTATCATCGCCACAAAGGGGCATTAGTATACAATTACGATATTACTTGGATGCAAAATTATTAATTATTGATTTTATTCTACAGTTTTCTGCCCTAGTGCAGGTCTTTCACTGCAATCATGCATTTCCATGCTGTGCTTTGCAGTTTTACTAGGAAATTGTAGCTGTGGTAGCTTTCCGTTGCTTTCCACACCAGGGATGATGATGTTTGGGGACCTTTTGGGCCTCCAAGCTACCTGACATTCATCTTACAGGTGAGGAAAAACCCCGGAAAAAATCTTACCCAGGAAGCTTGTCCCGACCTGGAATCGAACCCGAGCCCGCTGCGTGACAAGGCAGCGCGATACCTCGAGGTCACAGCGGTGGGTAATCCCCGTTAATTAATTTACATTTATTTCCCTACGGATGTCAGCGAGGAGAGTCATGTACTTGGTATATCGCTCGAGACGACATCTAGTAGAACACTAAGGTATTACTCACAAGGTTGAAGGTCGGTTGAATTTTGCTCGGAGACCTTTTATTCAGACTTGAGGTTCTTTTACGAGCCCGAAAAACCTTCAGATTCGAGACTCGCGGATTAAAATCTCTCCCGATATTTATGTCTCTTGGATTTTTCCACCCTAAAATATCCATAGGATCCCAGCTCCTTCCGACTGGGAACAGCACCTAGAAAATCTCGGCACTGAAGATGGCTAGTCGAGGGAGAAGCATCTGGTATAAACACCAGTACTGGACTATTGCCCTACAGCTCGGAATCTTCTAATAACATGTATATTCTGTCCCATAAGGGATGCGAATGGAGAAATAAATAAATTTCACAACGTGGAACGCAATATATTCAGTACTAGAACCCTTCAGCCCTTCACAATCTTCCGCTATAGCATTTTATAATAACCTCAATTTTTTTCGCCATCTGTTTATCCATATCTTTTTAATATTTGCTTCTACATTCTGAAGTCATCTTTACCGGGGTCTTCCTCTATGACGTACTTAAATAATATCACTTTTTAAAACTCCCAACTTCCAATAGAAAAACGTGACCAAGCCTTGAAAGACATAATATGTCTTACAATATCTTATCCACACAATATTCCGTTTATTTCAGATATAGTTCTTATTGTCCATGTTTTTGTCGCAGACAGTCTCATATATTGTTCTTATAATTTTATTTTCGGATATTTTTAGAGCATTCTCATCAGATCACTTGAATGTCTATGTCTCAATATATATATATATATATATATATATATATATATATATATATATATATATAATTAAGAAAGGTTTCTTGGGTTTTCCGCGCCATGGATTCAAGGTTAGCCTCTGCTCACTGACGAATCATGCCGAAACGTCGGAATCAGTGGCCAGAGGCCAACCTTGAATCCAGTATTCTTAATCATACTTATATCGGCGAAAATCTATAATATGACATATGTGTATATAATATAATATAATATAATATAATATAATATAATATAATATAATATAATATAATATAATATAATATAATATAATATAATATAATATAATATAATATAATATAATATAATATAATATAATATAATATAATATAATATAATATAAATAATATAAATAATATAATATAATATAATATAATATAATATAATATAATATATATAATATATATAATATAATATAATATAATATAATATAATATATATGTTATATTGCAAATTTTCGCGGATATTCGAGTAAGTATGAATATGAAAGTTTTCTTGGGTTTTCCGCGTCTTAGATTCAAGTTCGGCCTCTGTCCAATGATTCCGACGTTTCGGATGATCCCACATTATCAAGGAATTCCAAGATGCGGAAAACCCAAGAAAACTTTAATATTTATATATATATCTTTTTGCAACGGAAATGGATTTTATACGAAGGGCAGCAAGAATTTCAAGAAGAGAAAAAGTTAGGAACTCAGTTATAAGGGAGAAAATGACGATTGTGACACTATTGTAGATTATATTAAAACTCAGCAATTAAGATGGTACAGACATGTCCAGCGAATGGAAGAGGATCGGCTACCAAAATATGTTTTTGGAATGGAAGGGAAGAAGAGGCAGAGGAAGACCTAAAACCTCCTGGAGTCAGGGAATATGTTTATACATGAAGGAGAAACATCTACAACCAGGAGATTGGATGGACCGACAAAATTGGCTATTGGGAATCGGACGATGTCAAAGACATTAATCAACCAATGATCTATATATATATATATATACCTATTGTCACCAGGTTGTCTTTATGACATTTCTGGTATCCTCTCCTGGTATGTAACACACTTGTTATATTGGGGCGCCTGTAAGACAGAGTTCCTTTACCCCGATGATGTGTTAAGTGATGAACGATAATAAAGCGTCAGAGGAGTCCACCTAACTTTAACTTAAATCCAGTTGTGTGGACCCCAGTCTGAAGCTCTGACCATTGCCCATGAGACTTGTCAGGATTATTAAGTGCAGGAGGATCAGATCGTGTAGGTAGAATGGGCAACAGTAGAAACACTTCCAAATATTTTATTTAAAATCCCTTGGGAAAGGAGTATTAGGAAGCTCTAGGCATAAGTGGGAGGATTCATTCGAATGGATCACATGAAACAGCATATCGGAGATATAAACTTGTTTTAGTTAGGGGCTGAGGATAGGGAACAGCGGGTTCCATAAAAACATTGATTTAGTTGATTTACATAGATTATATATTATACCATTATTATTATTATTATTATTATTATTATTATTATTACTATTATTATTATTATTATTACTATTATTATTATTATTATTATTATTATTATTATTATTATTATTATTATTATTATTATTATTATTATTATTATTATTATTATTATTATTATTATTATTATTATTATTATTATTATTATTATTATACAAACCATAATTCAGAGCATTTTAACATATGGTGCTGAAGTCTGGCAAATTCCTACCAGGGAAATGAAAAGAATTTTAAGTACAGAAATGGATGTTTTAAGAAGATGAGCTGGAAAATCTAGAATAGATAGAATATGAAATAAAGAAATAAGGGAAATTATGGGTGTACAAGAGGAGCCGGACATCATAGAAAAGAAAAGATTGCAGTGGTATGGTCATGTTAAACGAATGCCACAGCAAATATTGCCAAAAATTGTTATGGAATGGATCCCAATAGAAAGGAGGAAGAGAGGAAGACCGAAGAAAACTTGGATAGAAGGGGTACAAGCAGCTATGAATATCAGAGGAATGGAGGAAGATCAATGGATGGATAGAGAGGAATGGCGTTTGGTTTCCGGAAGACGGCGGCAGCTGCCATGATACCGAATGATGATGATTATTATTATTGTTATTATTGATGGAAATCTATTTCTTAAGGAGAGCAGCAAGATGTTCAAAATTATTAAAAAATAAGAAATACTGTCACACGAGAAAAAATGAATATTAGATAATCAATAGTAGATTATATAAGATTAAAACAATGAAATTGGTATGGGCACATACGACGAATGCAAGAAGAAAGGTTACCCAGAAAAACATTGTAATGGTGCCCACGTGGAAGAAGGAAAGGAAGACCTCGAAACTCGTGGATGCAAGAAATAAGAACTGGACTGGAGGGCATGGAATGAATGGATGCAGACAAGTGGAGAAGGAAAATAAAACTTTAGGCACAGAAAGATGTGTAAACATTAAAATTCTGTATATAAATAAATAAAATTATTATTATTATTATTATTATTATTATTATTATTATTATTATTATTATTAATATTATAGAAGTATATATTTCGAGTATCCAAAGACTTAAAATTCAAAATTGGTGGACAGTGACCAGGAATAGAGAGGTCTGGAGGAAAGTACTCATGGACGCTGTGACTCGACGCGTGTAGTTGTGCCAAACATGATGATGATGATAAATTTCAAGATGGAAGATGGTGAAAAACCGGGGATTGAACAGGAAGAAATTTACAAAGTCAATCAATTTAAATATTTTAGAAGCTGATTGAAGAAGTTCAGCCGAAATCGGATAAAAAAAAGTACAGGTAGAAAAATAATTGGTGTACTGAATTAAATAATATTGTAAATAACACAAAAAGACTAATCTGTAATTCACTAGTTCAAAGTGTAATGTTTTACAGAACTGAAATGTGGACATTAGACAGGTCACATACAATATTGGCTACAAAAGTGCACAGTTGGCACCGCACAGAGCAACAACAAATAAGAATGTATAAAATTAGAAATGAAAGAATTAGTGAGATGACGAAAGTATATAAAATATTCTTGAATGATTTCAAAACGAAAAATTGAGATGGTTTGAACACCCTAGAACAATAGAAGTCAGAATTCCGAAAATGATTTTAGAATGAAATGCTGAAGCCAGAAAGAAAAGAGGAAAACTACAGAAACAATGGATGGATGGAAGAGTATAAATAAAATTGAACTGACGGAATTATTTTGGGTTGAAGGAAAAATTACGCTAAAAGTAATAGGTTGTTCATTTCTGAAGTGGATGTCCATAAAGGGCCAGTGCCTTTACTTACTTACTTACTTACTTACTTACTTACTTACTTACTCACTGGCACTATCGAACCCGTAGGTTCATGGCCTCGCGGACATAAGCTCTCCATACATCCCTATCATGAGCTAATACTTTCCAATCATTCCCTGTTTAATCTACTTCCCTCAAATCATAGTTAATGTTGTTCTCCCACCCCATTCTTGGTCTACCAACTGGGCGTTTTCCCTCTGGCTTTCCCACAAGAAGCTTTCATGCACGTCTTTCATTCCCCATACGCGCAACATGTCCTGCCCATCGCAGTCTACGAGACTTAACTGTTCTTATTATATCTGGCTTCCTATAAAGACCATGTAGTTCATTGTTATGTAGTCTTCTCCATTTACCTGTCTGTTCATCTCTCTTTGGTCCAAAATTTTTCCTAAGTACTTTATTCTCAAATACTTGTAATCTCCTTTCCAAGTAAGAGTCCATGTTTCGCATCCATATAATATAACTGGTAGAATAATTGTTTTATATATTTGCAGCTTAACGTTTTTTGAAAGGAGTTGGGACATAAAAAGTCTCTGCAATGCATAATAACACGCATTTCCAGAATTGAGCCTATGTTTAATTTCTTTGTGCATCTCATTCCTACATGTGATTATTGTTCCTAGGTATTTGAATTCAGTCACTTCCTCAAAATTTCCCTCATTTGTCATTAGCTGTCCATTTCCATTATATAATGCATTTCTACGTGTGACCATATATTTGGTTTTATTGATATTTACTTCCAGTCCTAATTCCTTAGTATTACTCAATAGTGTGTGCGTGTTGTCCTTTAGTATCTCCTCGCTATCGGCCAATAGTACCACATCATCAGCATAAACTAACAGATTATTAATACCATTGAGTTGTAGGCCATAGAAGACAGAATTCCGAAAATTATTTTAGAATAAAATGCTGAAGCCAGAAAGAAAAGAGGAAAACTACAGAAACAATGGATGGATGGATGGATGGGATCAGGAAGAGTATAAATAAAATTGAACTGACGAAATTATTTTGGGTTGAAGGAAAAATTACGCTAAAAGTAATAGGTTGTTCATTTCTGAAATGGATGTCCATAAAGGGCCAGTGTATTTATTCCCAATAATTTCTAGATTATAATTGATCTTTGAATAGCTGTAGCAACGATTTTTTTTATGAAATATTAATTGAAAGGCTGCACGAGCAGCAGGATGTCTGCGAACAGCAGACGCTTATGATACAAACGGCGCGACAATTTTCTGACCTATGCCTTTGGATTCTCATTACGTGGGGAAATTCTGCTCGTAAATTTCATCATTGTGCGTAGGCAGAACGTGACTGATAGAAAATAATTTTTATTTGCTTTTAATAGTGAAAATATTAATAATAATAATAATAATAATAATAATAATAATAATAATAATAATAATAATAATATGAGATTTTTAAGAAATATAGCAGGATATACTCTGCTGGATAATAAAAGGAATGAAGATATAAGAAAGGAACTAAATATTTTCTAACTTACAGACCGAATAATTAAATATAGGAACTACTGGAAAGAACATATTGATAGAATGCCAGAAGAAAGGTTTCCAAAATTATTACTAAATTATAAACCACACGGAAGGAGAAATGTTGGACGCCCACACAGAAGATAGTCTGAACAATTTTAACAATTCTAGCTTTCATGAAACCGGAACGAGCCAACAGGCTTAATCCCTGGTTCTAGTTTCTTACATTCTTTCTACATATTCTTTCCACCGATTCTTGTTGTTAAATATATATGGAGTAGGTCTGCAGATCTTCACGCATTACGAGATAAAATCTTACATTATTTTCCAAGAGAAAGAAGAGATGTCGGACGTCCTCTGAAGAGATGGTCTTAGAAGAAGATGATAATAATAATGATGATAAATAATAATAATAATAATAATAATAATAATAATAATAATAATAATAATAATAATAATAATCCTCAGAAGCCATACATCATTTTTGCGAATTCCGAAAGAATTAAACTATTGGATTATTTGTTCTCATGAAAAGCTTTTTTTTTTTTTAGATCTATGTATATTTTTCCCGTAAAGTTCACGTTGCTACATGATTGCGATGGGCAGGTATCGCACGAATAGGAAATGAAAGAGGCGCATGAAAATAATCATATTCAAAGAATCTCAACTTTACAATTTCCAAGATCTATAAACTTAATTTTAACCAGTGTAAGGTAAATATGCATTTAGTAAAGTAAGTTGTACTCGTGATAGACGTAATGGCAGATGGAGAGATGAGATGAAACGATGCCCATATTAATGAAAGTATGTAGCAGACGAGAATGCCAGCTTGCCAGTCATGTTATCACAATATCTGATGAAATGGATTACACGTTTATGGAAAAGTGGTGGAATGAAGGTTTTGGTATGGGAAATGGGAGAAACCCCAAAAAAAAAAAAAAAAAAAAACTATGTCGGGAATCTGTCTAATTCTTTCGTTTTTAAATATATTCTCTTCTTGGTTTCAAAAATTTTTCAAGTAACCTGTCTAAAGTCCTGGGTTCAGCACCCATTATTTCAACCATAGGTTTAGGCTTGTAGGCTATACTATTTTTTTACGTTTAAAATATTCTTATTCCATACGATTGAGACCAACATCCTATGATTTGAGGGAAGTAGAATACTGGGGATGATTGGAAAACATTAGTTCAGGATACGGATATTTGGAGAGCATATGTCTCGCGATCATGAACCTACTGGTTCAATAGTGCCAACGAGTTAGTGACAATGCGCCGAAAATAACGACTGAGCTACCGGAATCAGTAATAATGTACGTTATTAATAGTTTGATAGATGGCGAAAATAATTACTGTAGATAATGCAGCAAGCTGTAATCGGTTAGTTTTTTCTGCCAACGCTTGAGGTCTCTGCATCTAGGCGACACCTTGTCATCGGTAATTAACCTCGGAGCAGTGGGTTCTCGGTATTATCGGTTCCTCGCGCGCTTAGATGGGTTATCGGTGCTCGGACGCATAGTTGGGCGCTGTCAAAATACGTCGATTATTTTTCAAAGATGGCTGCGACCATATGGGCTAAGCTGTTAAATATATGTTTATTTTTATTATTAATAAATTTGTATTCTGTTTTCGGAAAACAAAATGTAATACAGTTAAATGAAGATAATTGGAGGGAAATGCTGGAGGAAGAATGGATGGTAGAGTTGTAAGTAATAAGTTGCATAGCTTTGATTTCGGCATCTTGACTTATCTAGAGTTAACACTGGTGGACATTGACACCTAGCTACATATTACGCGTGGACTGTATTTTCTAAAATATTTCATTAATATTCTTTAACAGTACATTTGGAGCTTAGTATGTTTCATTTGGATCCGGAATAAAAAAAAATAGAAAACTGCCAATGCTGTTTCAAAGGGAATGATATGGGGGAAAAATTCGAATCATGCAAAAATTAATCAAGTATGAGTAGCTAGTTGTATAAAATGGATTTCTGGTCTCACAAAAAAAAAAAAAAATTCACCCTAAAATAATTCTTGTTAATTGTGTAGTATGACCAGTTTAAGATTATTGTGAATTATTTTTGTTAGCTTTTCAAGTTTAATTGTTAGCAGCTATGATTAGAATCCTATTCAACTATTGTTAGAGATATGATACACTATACATTTTAGAACAGATGACAGGTTACAAACTGTATTGCCATGGGTTGTAAACTATATTGAATGCTATTGATTATGTAACTGATTACCTGTGTGGTCACAATGTAGGTAAATCAATATACCTTCATCAGGTCGCTATATTCTAAACGCTAATTCATCCATTGTTTGGTTTTTATATCAATATCAAGGCCTTTACACTACAATCTCCAAAATACATGATTTATGACTGTCACAAAGATAACCGAACACTCACATAGATTTCTCTCACAGGGGGGCAGTGGATTTACAAATTGGACATGCATTGCCCATTCAGCTCAGATCTGAGACCCATATCTTGTACCAAATAAAAATAATATTGCATTCATTGATACCACCTACATAAAAATAAATAAATAACAGAAAAATGTCCGGAAGAACTGCAATTTAACTAGCATGAAATATTTTGAAAGTCCTATAGAACAATAGTGTGCATGTGCCAGAGTTTATAGAGCCAGCGATAACGCACAATGGAACCACATATCGATTATCATCCTCGATTACTATCCGTCGCTGTGAAATTTAAATGACTAATTATTGCAAAAAATTCCCAAATCTATGTTAAAAAAGTATATTAATATTATTAAAATTACCAAACGTTTATTAAAAATGGGTGTACACTTACTTATCACTTCCTAATACTGATCCAACCAGCGATAACCCAAAACAGTGATAGAAAAATCATACACTAAGGGTCGAATGTTTGAACGCATTAGACAGTAAAAGGCGTTCTCTGCTGATAAAGTTTTATTCAAACACATTTTTCTTACTCAGAAATCTATTCACGCGGTAATAATTATAAAGCTACCTGACAAGGTACCTTAAGATCGTAGCTCAAGATATAAACGTATGTGAAAATCCCGAAGGGAACCGATGGTAACCGATGTAGTTTGAAACTTATCCAAGATGTCGGACCTCGAAGACTTCGATCATGTTTTCGGTATACGCGGAGAAGAGGAATTTGATAGAGTCTACCAAAGAATTCAACTGGAAGAACAGGAGAATCGGCATAATATTGCGCGTTGCAGACGTGTTTGTATATGGTATTATTTGCAGGATACAAGCATAAATGCATTCCTCTATAGCAGACGAAAATAACGGAAGTGGTTTTATCGCTGAGAATTCTGGGTAATTCATTGCCAATATTACGAAAACGTCAACATTCATGCATGACTGGTTAAGGCAGCCGTTAATTCGATCTCAGCTCACCAGTGATTGGAAGTAATTTGAGTAGAGAGTAATGTATTTGCATACGACCCTAAGTAATATACTCTGTGGAGAAAATAGCAGCATCACAATATTGTCTAAAATATTGTGATTTTCATATTTAAATAAATACTTCAAACTTGTTTAATAATGTTATAAAAATTGTTTGAAAAAGTTTAAAGCATTAAATAATGTTAGTTAATACAGAAGAAGAGCTATAGTTTACAACAATATAAATGAAAAAGCAAGCGCTAGTAGAAGTGCAGTTGAGCCAAATATTCTATACATTGATACCACCTGCATAAAAATAAATAAATAACAGAAAAATGTCCAATTTATTGTTACAGTATTTGAATAATACCTGAGAGAAATATAATGTTGATTTCTTTTCCAAAAAATGTGAGAAATGCCTTAAAATAAAGTGAGAAGTTGAGCTGAAAGTAATCTAAAATCACCATATCAACAATGCAAAATATGTATTAGTTATTGCTCAAACAGTGCAGCCAACTTATTACAAAAATATGCTAACAAACAAGTGGATGCTAAAATAATCTGGCATACTTTAACTTGCCCATTTTCTCATCCTAACTTACCCAAACTATTTTTTTAGAGGAATTAAACCCAATGAGTACAACTAAGACATTACACACACCCAGTCCCAAGGTTGAGGTTTTTTCTAAAAATCCCTTACCCCACCGGGAATCGAACCCAGGTTGCTGGAGTGGAAGGTAGGGACTCTACCGACTATGCCACAGCGACAGACTACCCAAACTATTTGAAAATACAATAGGAAGTAACATTATGAGGTTTTACTGAATAATAAGTTTGGTCTGTTTAATTCTTACTACTGAAGATGAGGCGGTGGGGTTGTACAAGACCAGCTTTTTACTTACGCGACTTACGCCATTTTTGATGTAATTTAAAGTATTACGAAGTGTTAATGATACCATTTAGCTGCGGGATTTTACCATCGTCAAAATATTGAAACATATCATGAAATGAAGTAGTGGAAATATGATTTTACGTTGTAACCGTCAGACATGTTGAATTTTTCATAGAATAACTGATATGAAGAGGTAATTTATTTTACGTATCAAATCACATTTAAGATGCAAGGAACCTAAAAGCTAACCAAACCTAAATCATTTACTGTAAACTAAATCAATTACTCTAACCTAGGTGAATTCCAGGGAACGTCTTTTTTATTATTTTACGCAGTTAAATAAGTAGAAGACAAATTTGAAGCCACAGATATGCTGTAGCAGTGGGTTTATCACTGGTTAGTAGGAATCGCATGATTAATTGTGGTTTATTGCTGGTCATCAGTGGTTAAAAGTGTGATAATCAGTGGTTTATCGCTGGTTAGAAGTAAGAACTGTTGTAACCTTTGTGGTCGTGACAGGAAATAGTCCCACTTTATTTTCATATTTACAAGAACATAAAGAAATGATAATTACTTCCCCACAGTAAAATATGTTAAATATAATATTTCATTAATATATATTGCAATTAGGTACTGTTAAAGTGCGTAAATAAAAAGGCACTCTTCTCCCACCCGGCCGGTGAGGCTAACATTCCTTGAAACATATTGTCTAACAAACAGTGATATGAGCTAAGAATTAAACAGACCAAACTTAATATTACAAACTAATCTGGTGTACACTTGCCCATTTTCTCATTCTAACTTGTCCGCTAGTGCAGGTGGACTCCTGGGATATAACTAGAATAGTAGTAGTATTCAAATGTTCTGAAGCTCTTGATTTGTCATCAGCTTCCCAATAATATTCAGCAATTTGGAATAGTGTTCCAACTATTTTCTGAAGATCAGCGCAGAACCCCTCAGGGGTCCCCACCTAGGGGATATGTGGATGGCGACCACAAGGTGCCCAAGCTGAGCAAAATTATTACTTCCACTTACTTATGTTTTGCTCCTTCTTTTGCTTCTTATATCTAAATTGGTATTTATTCCTTTTCATGTACCAATTTCTTCTTTCAACTTTCCTATCCAGTCTCCCTTGACTGAACTCTTGTTTTCTTCGAACCCGATGATATTAGAGTATTCGAGGCCTAGGGGATCTCTTCATTTCTTTTCTCCTAAACATTTCTAAAAAAACGAGTGTAATGTAGTTCGTCTCCGCTGGCAATACTAGCAGGTGCAATCTGGGTCATGCAAAATGAACTACAAAAGATGTTCAATATGCTTTCCAAAGCAAAAGACTCCGGAGTAAAAGTCCCCCATTCGGATCTCTGGGAGGAGACTGTTTTGGGAGAAAAGACAAATAACATCAAGGGATATAACTATTATATTTGAGTAAACATGTTGGTAATGGGCTCTAGTGGAAACATGTGTTATCATGTTGTCCAGCATGAAGCTAGCAGTCATTTGTTCTCTGATTGAATATTCACAGGTGGTTACGTGACATAGAATAGCCAATAAAATTAGCCAAGGTATAATTGGGAACCGAACCTGAGACTCATGGGATACTAGTGAGGAATGATAACCGTTACACCACAAAGGTAGTCTGTAGAGACTGTGCCATAAAGTTGTGTTTGTGCTGAATTTAATGTTTACATTACAGTTATGCACCATGGTGTCCAGCATGCAAAGCTCTGCAACCAGTTTGGGAAGAATTTTCAACATGGAGCGATGATCTCAGTATTAAAGTGGGGCAGGTTGATGTCACCACTTCACCTGGACTAAGTGGCAGATTCATGGTTACTGCTCTCCCTACTATTTTCCAGTACGTAACATTATTATTATCAAACTTGTTCATATAACAGTTTTGTATATTTTCGTAAGTAATGCCACGAGTGATTTCCAAATTATCGATAAATTCACGACTCACAAAGTGAATTTATCTAAAGAATTTGGAAATCAAGAGTGGCATTTGTTAGGACTATGTAAAGAATAAAATTAAGCTGTTTACTCGCAAATCATTATTTAAATAGAGTAATTTTAAAATATTTATTTATTTAATGTAAACGGCGATGTTTGAAAATAAATGAGAAACGATTGGTATGCTTCATCTGCTTCTCTTGTTCATCACTGCAACCAGATCATATTATTTATTGCCAAAAGTACGCAATATTGTAATAATGCACTCTAGTGGAGAAAAAATGAAACACATCAAACTGTATATTAATTCATTTCTGATGTCCTATGACAATTATATTTTTCTGGAATGTTATTACCTGGGAAAAAACACATTTAACCTTTACACTACTACGAACGGGTATATGCGTTGGCAAAGAAAATGCTTGCCGTGCTATGGGCATGGATATCCATTCTCAACTTCAAACGCCTGCTAGTTATATAATACGTATTGCATTGCTTTCAAACTAAGCAGGCATATACTGCCATCTCTTAGGAACCTAAATAAACTTCTTCCATATTTCTTCCTGCATTGAGCAAGGAGGGTTTTAAAGGCTGGAAGTATCTCAGCAGTGAAAAGGTTAAGGAAGTGCAAAGAGTGGTTTCTTTTTTTGGTGGTATAATCAATTGCTATAAATGTTTTTATATTAACTCCCACATGCTCTACGTGTTGACATTCATGCACTATATATACAATCTGGTAGCTGTATTTCTTGGAGAGTCAGCCAGGGCAAAATAATGCTATGACCTATTCAGAATGTTAAAAAGGAGGTGCCTTCTTTATTATGATAAACTTTAGTTGGTAAATTTTAGGCGAAACACGACTGTGATTGGTTGTAAATAAAAAATCATTGAAATATGATTGGTCATTGACTCCCATTTGGGGCGTGAGTTAAATAGTCAGTATAATGTTTTGATAGAAGCTGGGACCACAAGAGTCTCCTAACAATATAAATCTTATTAAAACCTTATTGAATAACAAGTAGCCAGGTGGCATTGTATGCACATGGGATTGTAACTAACTATCTCACTAGCACTATCGAACCTGTAAGTTCATGGCTGCGCTGGACATAAGCTCTCCACACATCACTACCCTGAGCTAATGTTTTCCAGTCATCCCCTGTATAATCTACTTCCTCAAATCACGATTCATCTTATTCTCCCACCACATTCTTGATCTACCAGTGGGCATTTTCCCTCTGGTTTTCCTACAAGAAGCTTCCATGCACCTCTTTCATCCCCTATTCGTGCCACATGTCGTGTCCATCGCAGTCTATGAGACTTAACTGTTCTTATTATATCTGGCTTCCTATAAAGACCATGTAGTTCAGTTATGTAGTCTTCTCCATTCACCTGTCTGTTCATCTCTCTTTGGTCCAAAAATTGTCCTAAGGACTTTATTCACAAATATTCGTAATCTTCTTTCCTCCCTTAAAGTAAGAGTTTTGCATTCATTTAATATAACTGGGAGTATAACAGTTTTATATATTTTCAGTTTGACATTTTTTTAGAGAAGTTTGGAAGACAAGAGTCCCTGTAATACATAACAACATGCATTTCCAGAATTGAGCCTATTTTTAATTTCTTTCTGCATTTCATTCCTGTTTATAATTATTGTTTCTAGATATTTGAATTCAGACACTTCTTCAAAATTTCCAACATCATTAGCTATCCATTTCAATTGTATAATGTATTAGTTTTATTGATGTTTACTTCTAGCCCCAATTTCTTAGTGTTACTCAATAGAGTGTGTGAGTGTTGCCCCTAAGTATTTCCTGCATAAACCGACAGCTTTACATATGGGATTATATGAGAGAGAATTTTTAATCCAAAATGTGATGCCCAGTTAGTATAGTGGTCAATGCATGAGTACATGGAACTAGATATCTTGGGTTGAAATCCTAATTTGGATAAACATTTTTTCCTTTAAAAAAAATTAATGATATTTGTTAATAATGGGACATGTGTATTTTGCAGTGTTCTGGAAGGAGAGTTCCGTCAGTACAGAGGAGCGAGGGATAAAGATGCATTTATATCTTTCATTGAAGAAAAGAAATGGAAAACAATAGATGCCATTCCTGGTTGGAAATCTCCATCATCATTACAAATGTCTGTTGTCTCCTATTTTTTCAAATTATCACAAATTTTAAGGGTATGTTCAATTTTAAATATATTTATCTTTTTATTATTAATTTAACATTTCTCACTGAAGGATAAATTTAATTTGAAGAGAAAAATGTTCGCCCAGACCGAAACTCAAACCTGGGACTTTTGGCTTTCTGTACCAATGCTCTACCAACTGAGCTACCGGGGCGAGTTCCAATCTAGACGCAAATTTTTCTCTTATATACTTTGTAATTCCCGCTTACCAAATTCTTGAAGCCTTGGCTTCTATCTTTGCAAATGGCAGCTTATTAGTTAAGAAGACATTTATTGGGAATTTAAACACTACTTTATAAAGCCAGTAGGACTTCTGTTGGTGATTTTATTATTAATTTAACACTTCTCACTGAAGGATGAATTAAATTTTAAGAGAAAAATTTTCGCCCAGACCGAGACTCGAACCCGGGACCTTTGGCTTTCCATACCAATGCTCTATCAACTCAGCTACCAGGGCGAGTTCCAATCTAGATGCAAATTTTTCTCTTATATATGTTGTAATTCCCGCTCACCAAATGCTTGAAGCCTTGGATCTTGCCCCGGTAGCTCAGTTGGTTGAGCATTAGTACGGAAAGCCAAAGGTCCCGGGTTCGAGTCTCGGTCTGGGTGAAAATTTTTCTCTTCAAATTTATATATATTTATTTATATACAGGATATTCAGAAATTGTCATTGCAAACGTCTAGGGCTTGTTAAGGAGAGTGAGTAGATACTTTTATCGCCAAAAGCATTTGGCGCGAGGGAATTACAACGTACATAAGAGAAAAATTTGCGTCTAGATCGTGGCTCGCCTCGGTGGCTCAGTTGGTAGAGCGCTTGGCCTGGAAAGCCAAGGGTCCCGGGTTCGGGTCCCGGTCTGGGCGAAAATTTTTCTCTTCAAATATAATTTATCCTTCTATGAGAAGTGTTAAATTAATAATAAAATCGTCATTATGAGGTATAATCATTAAAATTCATCGGAGAACATATTGTTTAAACAACTCGCCTCATAGGATTCATGCTTCCATGATATCGCGATTTCAAACACAGTCATGTTCATCTTCAGCCATAACTCCGACTGACGAAATTCTTCGGCCGTCAACTATTCTATTGTCGCCATCTTCAGTGCTGCCATCTATGGTTGAATATATGAACTTCGAAATCAATGTAATTTTGTTAGGGATATCAAAATTCATTGATCTATTTTTGTTTTTCTGAATGTATATTTTTCCCAAACTGTCAATTCCAAAGGTTTCTCTACTTGTTTTAAAAGTTTAGCTTCTCTTCCAATTTTATGATGTTCTAATAAACTATGTGCAGCAATTGCAGATTTTTCAATTTCACAATTTTTAATATTTCTGAAATGTTCTTTTGTCCGAATTTCCAAATTCTTTTTTGTTTTTCCTATATAAATTTTATTGCAATCTTCACAATTTATTTGATAAATTCCAGATATCATGGAAGCATGAATCCTATGAGGTGAGTTGTTTAAACAATATGTTCTCCGATGAATTTTATTGTGGTTAGTACTTACTCACTACAACAGCTGTTCCATGTGGCAACCACCAAGCTCGTTGCACACATTGTACCTGTGACTAATGTTCTGATACACTCACTACATCTTATTCTTACAGTAATAAAGTGAAGTTTCTTTGTTTTTACCTTGACATTGGACATTGTTCGAAAAATCAGTGAATGTTGGGTTGTGTAAATGAAACTAATTGAGCCATAAATCATTAAATTACTTTGGAATTTGCTAAAATTTAATGTTCTGCCTCTTTTAAATCTAAAATCTGCTGTATATTTTTGTTGACGCTAATGTTATGTAAGATGATACAAATGAGTAGAAATTATATTTAGAATTAATGTCGGGAAGTAAACATTATGAGGTAATATTTAAATTAATATCGGGAAGTAAACATTATGAGGTTATATCATTAATAGTGAGTGGATAACATATTTTTAACGACTCACCTCATATATTTTCAAATTTCTTTGATACCGACGGTTTCAGACAATATCTTGTCCCTCTTCCATGTGGAAGTCATGACTGAAGAGGGACAAGATATTGTCTGAAACTGCCGGTATCAAAGAAATTTGAAAATATATGAGGTGAGTCGTTAAAAATGTGTTCTCCACTCACTATTAATTATGAGGTAATTTTCTTTTAAAATTTACTCTGACTGGTGTTAAATTATTAGAAATTATTTAAATTTGTGTTGAATTACACAATATACGTCCACCGCTGTGGTCTCGTGGTAGCATGCTGCCTTTTCACGCAGCAGGCCCGGGTTCGATCCCTGGTCGAGGCAGTTTTTCTGGGTGAGATTTTTATCGGGGTTTTCCTCACCTCTAAGACAAATTTCAGGAAAACTTTAACCCTTAAATTGGCAAAACACAAATTTCTTCTGTTAGTTATTTGAATGTAGCGGACCGCAGTGAAAACGGAATCTTGTACAACTGTTATTGTTAGGTATATTGTAAAATTAGACCCACATTTAAGTGGTTTCGTTTTGTTTCGTTTTCTTCTGATTTATTAAAAATATTAAATTATAGAACCAACTGGTGTATCCAAAAGGATACATTACAAATTTAAGGGTTAAGGCCCAAACGGTCCCCGAAATCATATGGCCATCATCATCATCCTTATCATCATCATCATCATCATCATCATCATCCTTCACCGGTGAGGAAAGCAACGAGAAGCTACCACACCTACAATTCCCTAGTAAAGCTGCAAGCATAGCATGCAAATGCTATGATTGCAGTGAAGGACCTGCCTTCGGGCAGAATTACTATGGTTGGACACAATATACAGTAATAACTATTACACATCCAAGTTAACTGTTCACGGGCGGAGGGGAAGAGTTTTAGCGCTAGTGTCGCCGTTCTACTGAATCTGTGGAAGGGATGTAGGAGAAAACTGTACATCCGATCACGTATTGAAATTTTTCAACTTCAAATGTGGGGGGAGATTCTCTAAGCACGTGTGAAAGATCTTAACATGGTTGTCAAATTAGTCATTTAACCACGGAACGCTCAAGCAGTCGGATCATTTAAAATCACAGTATTTGTCGCCTCTCTGTGACCAGCTTCACAATAAATCACAAGTGGCAACATGTAATGAGAAGGGCAAGGAAGGGACAGCACATTCCTAGACGTAACCCCAAAAGTAACAGGGTTGTCAAGTTAGTCATTCTGCCACTGACCGCGCAGAACGACGGATCATTAAAATACATAGTATTTGTCAGCTCTCTACCTGTCAATCAAACAACATAATACAAAGGACAGGAAGTGGCAACATAGCAAGGAATAGAAAAAGAAAGACAGTTTGTTAGTTAACATATTTTCCGCCTGCACAAAACACTTGGATGGGTATTACAGTTATACATGATTTTGTTTTCACTGCAATCTCACACAAGAAATGCCAATTTAAGGACTATGATATTGACTAATGTTGTAGAATGTAGCTGTATTTGATGTGTGAATAACATGAAGTTTGTTTCATCTGTTATAGGCTGTTCACAACAAGCTGATGGAGGATTATGGAATGCCAACCTGGGGCTCATATCTCATTTTTGCAGTAGCCACAATTATAATTGGTGCTTTGCTTGGTCTCGTAAGTTACAACAAGTTACAAAAAAAATTATGAATTTCAAATTATATTTTGAAAAGAAAAATATACATCTAGACTGGGGTTTAAAGCCAGGACCTTTGACTCTCTATGTCAATGCTCTTCCATCTGAGCTACCTAGGCCTAGGTTCAAACCCCAGTCTAGGCGTATATTTTTCTTTTCAAAATATAATTTGTCCATCATTAAGATGTTTAAGAACGAATAATATTAACATTATGAGTTTCACTTACATTTAAGTAAAAATGTGTTTTCCAACACCATCCACTGAACTTTTTATACTTCAGGTTCTGCGTTGGTAGATAGATGGCATTAATGTGGTCTATTTTTACACGCTTTATATTAGCTTCACCTGTATCTATCTATCTATGTAATGGAATCTTTCAACGCGATTTTCACCCACTTAAAATCATTGGATCGACTTGAAACTTTGTATACTTGTAGACGACCCGTGGCAATACAATAATTTCATATTTATTTTCTAAAATCCTGGCCATAATCATCATAAAATCAAAAAAAAGTGTTTTTGTATCAATGTAATGGAATCTTTCAATGCGATTTTCACCCACTTAGAAACATTGGAAACTTTGTATACATGTAGAGGACCCGTGACAATACAATAATTTCATATTTTGTTTCTAAAATCCTGGCCAGAATCATCCAAAAAAAAAAAAATTAAAACTGGTATAATAGGTTGCGGACTTGTCGACTTTTTAGTCAATCGTTGTAAGAGCTCAGTTGGTAGAGCAGTGAACTCTTTTGTGGTATATAATTTTAGTAATCCATACGTCGCTGGTTCAAATCCGGCTGGGAGGGTTTTTTTTAATAGAAGAGTATTACTTTTAGCTCATACTACAATAGTATCGAATTTAAAGATATTTACATTCTTATCTTATTCTGTAAAATATTAAAACTAAAAAATAAATAATAGTTTTAAAAAACTAAAAGAACACGCTTTATTAGAAAACTAAAAAATTGAAAATAATTTTAATTTCCAATACGCTTGGGATAAAATTAATGTGGTCAACAAAAAAATCATCTCCAAAACATATAGAATAAAACTAGAGTTATGAACAAAAAGAAAATAATTTTACCATCAAAAGCGTGGGGTGCTTTTTATGATTTTTACATTTTCTTCTTAGAGAGCTTACTTTTACGAATATCTGTTTATTATCAAATATATTAATTGATATAGAGCACCCCACGCTTTTGATGGTAAAATTATTTTCTTTTTGTTGATAACTTTAGTTTTATTCTATATGTGTTGGAGATGATTTTTTTGTTGACCACATTAATTTTATCCCAAGCGTATTGGAAATTAAAATTATTTTTAATTTTTTAGTTTTCTAATAAAGCGTGTTCTTTTAGTTTTTTAAAACTATTATTTATTAATTTACTTACCACATTGCATAGAGATGAGAGTAGGATGAGTGTGTGTGTGTTGTGTGAGAGATGATGGTGAAGAGAAGGAAGAAGGTGAAACTCGATGATGGCACTGAGTCTCTTTCTGTCTGTACCATTAGCGCTCTAACCAACTGAGCTACCCAAGAATTCCAACACAAACATACAATTTTCTTATACATGTAGTATTCTCAATTCACACAAGAGGTAGCGGAAATTTGTTCCAACTGACATCTAGCGGCTAACATAACAGTTTAAAAAAAATTGCTTAACTGTTATGTTAGCCGCTAGATGTCAGTTGGAACAAATTTCCGCTACCTCTTGTGTGAATTGAGAATACTACATGTATAAGAAAATTGTATGTTTGTGTTGGAATTCTTGGGTAGCTCAGTTGGTTAGAGCGCTAAAGGTACAGACTTTAGAGACTCGAGTTCAAATCCCGACTCAAGCATTCATTTTTCTTTTCATATCATATTTGCCTTCATTGCCAAATGTCAAAAATATATTTATAATATCTATATATATATATATATATATATATTATCTGACACATGTCTATAAGTTATATGCCTATGGGAGAATCTTAAAATATATTATTACAATTTTCTATGGTAGTGAAGCATGGACACTAAAAAGACAACATGAGAGCAGAATAACGTCTTGTGAAATGAGATTCATGAGCAGAACAACGGGTTACACCAGATGGGATCGGAAAAGGAACACCGATATCTTAAAAGAATTGAAGACTATGCCAATTTTGGAATATATTAAGCAGCACCAACTAAATTGGAAACACCATCTTGAAAGAATGAGTTCAAATCGGATCCCCAAAGCTGTTTATAATTATATACCAAGAGGATGAAGATCTCTGGGCCGTCCTATGAAACGCTGGAGGGAAAATTTTCTATTGGATCGTAACAGGCCTTGGCCTTATACTTGGAAGGAAGAAGAAGAATAGAATAAATAAACATTATTTAAATTTCTCAGGGAAAAAACACTATGATGTTTAATTTAAGAATTAAATTAATATCAAATGGCTTTCACTGCAGGTGTTTTGATTCATGTATTTTATGTCTTTCGGGCTAAATTATTCTGGTTTGGTTTTATTAACACTCAGCGTTTCGTCCACTACTTCGGTAGACATCCTCAGGAGATTCTGTGTGCTCTTTGACCTCCTAACTCTTCAAATGTCAGCTTCAGACATTTGAAGAGTTAGGAGGTCAAAGAGCACGCAGAATCTCTTGAGGATGTCTACCGCAGTAGTAGACGAAACGTTGAGTGTTAATAAAACCAAACTAGAATCATTTAGCCCGAAAGACATAAAATACATTAATTAAATTAATGTTTTTATTACCTCACCTCATATCCTTTTTCTTCTAGACTGCAGTTTCGGAGCTTATCTCCATCATCAGTAGCCTCTGGTTGACTGGTAAGAAAAAAACACCAAGAAACGACATAACACTGGTTGACCAGAGGCTGTTGATGATGCAGATAAGCTTGGTAGACATGTGGTAAACTGTAAAGTCTTAAAGATGAGTGAATCATTAAAAATATAAAAATACTTATTTTTGTGTCATTACAGGTACTAGTGTGTATAATAGACTTGATATATCCACCAAAACCAGTGCTAGTCCCGAGTCCTTCTGAAACAAAACTGCGGCAGGATAAAGGAGACAGTGACAATGATAATGTTGATGGTCAGGCTAGTGGAGATGATTTGGTAAGTTCACATACATGTTTCTTTATTCTTTTAATCTGTAAGAGTTTTATATTAGTAACTTAGTTTTCTTTCTTATTAAGTGTGATCTTAGATATTTTCTAAGTCCAAGGAAACATCTGTTGCAGCTGTTATGCATTTTTAAATTTCTATATGGTTGTCATTCTTACAAGTAATTTCTGGGCCTAAATATGGTTGGTTGGTATCTAATGTTGAGCACTTGATAATGAAATCATTCGCTCTCTTGCACTCCAATATTTAGCAGAAAAATATTGGAGTACAATAAACTAGTTGTAACCGTTTAGTAGTAGGCACCACATGTGGTGGTTACATCACCCATAGAGAGAAAGTAGGTATAGGAAGGAAGGAGAAATGAACCCCTAGGCCTTGAATACTCTAATACCATCAGGGTCGAAAGAAACAAGAGGTCAGTCAAGGGAGACTGGATAGAAAAGTTGAAAGAGGGAATTGGTATGGGAAGAAGAAGTTATACCAATTCGGTCAAAAAAGAAAAACTCACCAAGCTGACCAGTGCTTGTTGGTGAGTAGTCCTTCCCTTTCGTTCATCATGCATAAGCATGATTACTAACAGCTGCACCACGAGAAGGTAAGGGATTGGACACTAGGTTACTGTCCAGGTCAGTTCCTTTAAGCCTTCGTTGGAAGGAATTAAAGGGTCTCCTCTCTGTTAAAGACAGTAGCCTTTCCGCAGCCTGGGCCTAAATATTTAAACATATGAACAGTTTTGAATTTGTATGAATCTATTATGATATGCAATGGATATTGTGTACATTCCTTGCTGGAAGATGAGAAATCTCTGGCTACTTTTGAAAGAAAGATATTAAGAACTATTTTTGGTGCTGTTAAAGGAGGAGGAGAAATTGTGAATTGCATGAATTATATAAGGAACCCGATTTAGTGAAGTATATAAAAATTAATAGATTGTTACCTCATATTTTATGTTTTCTTAAACATGGAAACTGCAGTTTTCAAAAGGACACATCCCTTTCATTTTCAACTGACATTATGACTACCGGATTTTTGTTGGAATCTCCATCTGTAACATTGCCATCTCATTATGTTATTTCCCATATTTAACTATGAATTAATAGATTGTTGATATTATTTGTTTTTAAACATCTTAATGATTGGACAAATTATATTTGAAAAGAAAAATTGGAAGAGCATTGACATAGAGAGTCAAAGGTCCTGGGTTTAAACCCCAGTCTAGGCGTGTATTTTTCTTTTCAAATATAATTTGTCCATCATTAAGATGTTTAAAAACAAATAATATCAACATTGAAAGAAGCACTACTGGCTTTATAAGTAATGTTTAAATTCCCAATAAAAAGTCTTCTTAACAAAGGAGCCGCCATTTGCAAAAATCGTAGCTACGGGTCGTAGCATTTGGGGTTAGGGAATTAACTATGTATAAGAGAAAAATACGCTTTTAGATTGAAGGCCTAGGTAGCTCACTTGGAAGAGCATTGACATAGAGAGTCAAAGGTCCTGGGTTCAAACCCCAGTCTAGGCATATATTTTTCTTTTCAAATATAATTAATAGATTGGCCTGGGCTAGACATTTGATATGTATGGACAATGATAAAACTGTTAAAAAGAATTATGTGGCACAACCATTACTAATCAGAAAAGTTGGAAGACCAAAATTAAGATGGGAGGATATCTTGCAGGATATTAGAATTAGTAAAATTAGAAATTGGAAGAATTAGCACCAAAGAGAAGTCTGGAAGGACATTCTGAGGCTAAGGGCTGTCATGCCATATATGATGATGATGATGAACTAGTGGCTGTCATTTTTGTGAGTTAAAACTTGGTCAAGATTGATGTTTTTTTTAAGGCAAAAAATTCTGAGAATAGCTTCTTTCAGAAGGATATAAAGCTGTAAAAAAAATTGTATGGCAGCTCAACGGTGCATACAGTTAGATGCTCGCCTCTCACCACTGGGGTTCCAAGATTGAGTCTCAGTCACTACATGTGGGTTTTGTGAGAGAAACAAAATCTGGGCAGGTTTTTCTTGGGGTTTCTCCCGTTTTCCCCTGCCACAAATTTCATTCCACCATTTTTCCACACTCATTCATTTCATCTGCCTCTGTGATGGTGTATAAGGCATGTTTGGCCAGCATCTGTATACCTTGAGGTAGGTGACATCATTGCATTGGCCCTGTGTTGGGAAAGAGTTGAGAATGAGGAGGAGGCTTTTTTTTAAAAAAAAACTTCAAGCCTGAAAAAAAGGCTTCTCAGCACCCAGATTTCAGTAACCAATTTATATGAGACTCGAACTCAGACCTGCTGTGTGACAAGGCAGCACGCTACCTCAAGACCATTGCAGTGGACTTGATAGATAATAATGTAGGATTAAATAATCAATTCAGTTGGTCATATTTAAAGAGAAAAATTATACGCCCAGACCGGGACTTGAACCCGGGACCATTGGTTTTCTAGTCCAAGTGCTCTACCATTTGAGCTACCTGAGCAAGTACCGATCTAAACGCAAATCTTTCTCTATATACGTAGCTCAAATGGTAGAGCACTTGGACTAGAAAACCAAGGGTCCCGGGTTCAAGTCCCGGTCTGAGTGTATAATTTTTCTCTTTAAATATGATTTATCCATCATTGAGATGTATGAAATTAATAATAAAAACATCGAATTCAGTTGGTGTTTACTTGATGAAAATCCATATTCATTAATTAAATAAAGATAAAACGTGGTTTTATTTGATTTTCATATTTATTATATAATTCAGTGACAGCTGTTTCGGTACACTGTACCTTCTTCAGACATGTTAACAAATTATGAATTGTGTTCCAACTGATCTAAGCAACAATACAACAATGTTTATTTAATTTTTTTGATTTAACAAAGGGGATTCATTCAAATCAAGTTGAGAATTTAACAGTTTATTACTACTATTCAACTTATTAATTTCTACAGCCTCCAAAAGCTCTGTGATAAGGGTAAGAAGTTAGATCTTTTGGAGGCTGTAGAAATTAATACATTTAAAAGTAGTAAAAAACTGTTAAATTCTCAACTTGATTTGAATGAATCCCCTTTGTTAAATTTAAAAATTTAAATAAACATTGTTGTATTGTTGCTTAGATCAGTTGGAACTTACTTACTTACTTACTTACTCACTGGCACTATCGAACCCGTAGGTTCATGGCCGCACGGACATAAGCTCTCCATACATCCCTATCCTGAGCTAATGCTTTCCAATCATTCCCTGTATAATCTACTTCCCTCAAATCATAGTTAATGTTGTTCTCCCACCTCATTCTTGGTCTACCAACTGGGCGTTTTCCTTCTGGCTTTCCTACAAGAAGTTTCCATGCACGTCTTTCATTCCCCATACGCGCAACATGTCTCTGCCCATCGCAGTCTATGGGACTTAACTGTTCTTATTATATCTGGCTTCCTATAAAGACCATGTAGTTCATTGTTATGTAGTCTTCTCCATTCACCTGTTTGTTCATCTCTCTTTGGTCCAAAAATTTTCCTAAGAACTTTATTCTCAAATACTCGTAATCTCCTTTCCTCCCTTAAAGTAAGAGTCCATGTTTCGCACCCATATAATATAACTGGTAGAATAATAGTTTTATATATTTTCAGCTTAACGTTTTTTGAAAGGAGTTGGGACATCAAAAGTCTTTGCAATGCATAATAGCATGCATTTCCAGAATTGAGCCTATGTTTAATTTCTTTGTGCATCTCATTCCTATTTGTGATTATTGTTCCTAGGTATTTGAATTCAGCCAATTCCTCAAAATTTCCCTCATTTGTCATTAGCTGTCCATTTCCATTATATAATGTATTTCTACGTGTGACCATATATTTAGTTTTACTGATATTTACTTCCAGTCCTAATTTCTTAGTGTTACTCAATAGTGTGTGCGTGTTGGCCTTTAGTATCTCCTCGCTATCGGCCAGTAGTACTACATCATCAGCATAAACTAACAGCTTATTAATACCATTCAGTTGTAAGCCTTCCTCATTCTCTAAAGATTTAATGGCATGCTCTAGTACAAAATTAAATAGTAGAGGAGATAGTGCATCTCCTTGCTTCAACCCATTCTGGATTTCAAAAGTGTCTGAAAACTGTTTGCCTACACGCACCCTACTCGTTGAGCCATTTAGACACATTCGTATAAGTCTAACTAACTTTTTAGGAATTCCGAACTCCAGCAGGATACTATATAACTTCTCCCTCTTAATTGAATCATATGCTTTTTGGAAGTCTACGTATAGTTGATGTACAGTACCATTATATTCCCATTTCTTTTCTAAAATCTGTCTTATACTAAAAATCTGATCTGTTGTAGACCTGTTTCTTCTAAATGCACATTGATGATCTCCTAGAATGTCATCAATATAGGGAGTAAGTCTGCTTACTAATATATTTGTTAGAATTTTGTACGAAGTTGAGAGTAATATGAGATGCCCCTATAGTTGTTGCAATCAGTTTTATCTCCTTTCTTATAAATTGGTACGATAATTGATTCCTTCCATTCATCTGGAAGAGCTTCTTTTTCCCAAATCATACTAAGCAAACAGCGTATCTTGTCCATCAATTTTTCTCCCCCTGATTTTATCAGTTCTGCTGGGATCTCATCTGAACCTGATGCTTTATACATCTTCAATTTTTCAATCGCCATTTCAACCTCTAATGCACTTGGCTCTGCGACTAGCATTTCTGCTGTCTGTAACTTATCCTCCTCAATGTCCTGTTCTGTATGTACATTTAATAGCTGATTAAAATAACTTTTCCATCTATTTAATATACTCTTGGAATCTGCAATCATATCCCCATTTTCATTCCGAATTATGTTTGTTCTAGCCTGAAACCCTTTCTTCTCTATACTAATTCCCTGATATAATTCTCTAATGTTCCTATTTTTTGCATTCATTTCAAGATCATTAATCTTCTCTCTCAAATATTCCCTCTTTTTACTCTTTAGTAACTTGGTGGTTTCCCGTCTAACACTACCCAATTGCTCTAAATTTACCTCATTTGGCTCGTGTAACCATTTAATTTTTGCTAGCTTTCTTTTCTTTACAATGTCGGCACATTCCTCATCAAATAGATCAGTTGGAACACAATTCATAATTTGTTAACATGTCTGAAGAAGGTACAGTGTACCGAAACAGCTGTCACTGAATTATATAATAAATATGAAAATCAAATAAAACTACGTTTTATTTTTATTTAATTAATAAATGTAGGATTAAGTTATGTAGGTAGGAAATAACACCATGAGGTTTATTTTAATTTTGTTGAGTTGTTTCTTGAGCTCAGCTCATACTTCTTAACTCCCTCGCGATCCGGATTTCGTCACTGTATTTGTGACATTCTCAATGCTGTTCACGTTCACAACTGACGTCCAATGGTCTCCTCTCCTGCAGACTGACCTCCGCGCCATCTGAAGTCTGGCCGACGAACTTCCAAACAAAATTACTTAAACAATTGGAAAAACCGAAGGAACTCACAATTTGGAAAAAATTTACATATGCAAGAATAAAAACACAACTATGAATTTTGAAATACCCGGTGATAAGGAGAGGGGATTGATTTGGAAGTTCATTGCCAGACATCCTGATGGTGCGGAGGTCAGTCTGCAGGAGAGACCATTGGACGTCAGTTGTGAACGTGAACAGCATTGAGAATGTCACAAATACAGTGAAGAAACTCGAGTCTGCGTGGGAGTTAAGAAGTATGAGGTGAGTCAAGAAACAACTCAACAAAATGTAGGATTAAATTGAAACTTTGATAATGTGTGTTGTAGGAAGAAGATGATGATCTTGTGGATGAAGAACTGTCTGATACAGGAGCAGTTACTCAGAGTGGTGGGTCAGATGCAGAAGAAAAAGGAGATGAGAGTCCAAATGTTCGGAAACGTAAAGCCAGAAAAGCAGATTAATAAGAGTGTTGGTACTTAAGTGCCGTGTGTAAGGAGAGTTAATGGCAGAGCACGTTACCAAGATATTTCTTCCATTAGCTTTCCTTTATCTGACGCCAGTTGGCAGTCTTATACAAACTCCACAGGACATTTGTTGTGTTATGTGCTTGGACAGGTCTATAAATCAGATTTCACACATTATTTCCTTATTTACAATGTATTTTACTATTCATTCATAGATTGAGTATAGACTTACCAGTAATATTGAAACCTGCCTTATCGACCTGTCTCAGTATGTTCATTCTTGCTAACAACAAAATTGTACAGTATATATTAAAATGTATTATGTGAATATAGCAAGTCAGTAATTTTATGAAATTGTGGTAAATACAGCAGAACCCCATTTATACCAAATAAAGAAGCGATAAGTATTTCCAGTTAATTTTCAAAGAAAGGAGTATTATTGTTATTTAAATTTATTATAATGAACAGGCCTGCTATTTATAATTAATATACAGAGTTAGAAGTTTTCACAACTCACCTCATATATTTGTAGATTCTTTGAAGACTAGTTTCGATACTTTATGCATCATTATCAATTCTTTCTAACTGTTGAATCAGCAGCTAGTGATCATTAGAGACCGGATGTTAGGGAAAATGCCTATAGTTAATTATTATACATATTTTAAAAGTGACTTCATATAAGTTCGTACCAACGACCCTTGAGTTGTTTTCCATGAAGTTCATTTTGCCTATAAATGCCTATTTCAGCTTATAATGCCTGCAAATGCCTATTTGCAATTTTTTTTCTCGAAATTAACTCAGTATTTCAATGAAATCAATTGAAATGGATAAACTTCATAGCACAATCATTTCATAGAAGTTTTCAAGTGTTCTTTTTACAAATTCTCTTAGAATATTTTAGAATAAGGGTGGCAATAATCCAATAACCTAGCAGGTAGAAGGTTTCCCCCTCAATGCACTCCCGTTAGGTAAATATTGTATTTTTCCACCTCATGCATTCCCGTTAAGCAAAATAGCCCTAAGCTAAGTCCTATTGTGTTATGCTCCGGCTCTAAGGCTTGGAGAAAAGTTATTTGCTTCTTTTCGATACAAATATTGCTGAGTGACAAAGAGGGTTCTGCTCTTTGTAAAAAGGCAAAACAAATTGCAAAAGCATCTCTGATATCTTCGCATGCTATTGATAGCATATGTTTATATTCTTAACGTTAGACTGTAAAAAGTTATGTTCTATATTTTTTGTAAGAGCCTATTTTGAATATTTTAGTGCCTATATTAATGATTTTTAGTGCCTTTTTGCCTGCCTTTTTTGAATTTTTTAAGTGCCTAACATTCGGACTCTAGTGATCATATAGTTTGATTTCTGCTCCTCTGTTGGCTGACCAGCGAACTTCCAAATCAATTTTTTTTTCCCCAGGAGTTTCAAAATTCATTATTTTATTTTTATGGATGTAAATTTTCTCCCAAATTATGAGTTCCTTAGATTTATTTGGCCTAGTTATTAGTTAATTAGTAAATGAATCAGAATTGGACATAGTTTTATTTTAGAAAGGAAACTATGTCCCAATTCTGGAAAATGTTAATTTAAAATGTAACATCAAAAAATGAATCAGAGTTGGAGTTTGAATGAAGATGAAGGCAAAGGTCTTTGAAACCGGGTTTGTGAAAACGCTGAACTTTATGAGATGAGATGTAAAAACATTTTGTATACCATAAATAAATTTTGAATAAACACCATCGCAAATAAATAATTGTATCTCTGATTCGAGTGTTAATTTTTCTTTCTAAAATTAAATTCTGGTTTCTGACTGTTGATTTGATGATTGGTAATCCTGTAGGCCTATTCTTCCTCCCTCTGTTGGTTGACTGTTGAACTTCCAAATTAAATTAAGGTAGAATTTTTTATCACTCACCTCATATTGTTCTTCTTATTTGACTATAAACTAGTTTCGGAACATAGTTTCTGTTCCATCCTCAGTATCGTCACGACCGTTGTTCTATTGTCTTGAAGAGCTGTCCTTCGCTCCTTCCATTGGCTGACTGAAAAATCTCAAAACCAGGTCATTCTCACCGGGAATTTCAAAGTTCATCAATTTCTTCTTTTTGCTCTTTTGAATGTCGATCTTTTCCGAAACGCTAAGTTCTTTTGGTTTTTCTATTTGTTTTAATAATTTAGCTTCTTTCTCGATAAGATGTTTTTCAGACCATGCATGGGCAGCCACTGCAGATTTTTCTACTTCCCCTTTCTTGACATTCCTGAGATGTTCTTTCACTCTAGTTTTCAAGTTTTTCTTAGTTTTTCCTATGTAGAATTTCTGACGATACTGAGGATGGAACAGAAACTATGTTCTGAAACTAGTTTATTGTCAAATAAGAAGAACAATATGAGGTGAGTGATAAAAAATTCTACCTTAATCAATATACCTCATAGTGAGAATTCCTAAAGTAAGTAATTACAAATTAAATCTTATTTTCTGGAAATTTCAAAATTCATAATTTTGTCCTTGTATTTGTGGATATAGGTCTATCTTCTCCCAAACTGTAACATTTTGTTAAAATGGGGTTTTACTGTATGAATTTGAATTTTGCACCATCCAAGTATGGTGATAACATTGTTTTACTATTTACAATATAATTGAGTGCCTGTGCACAGTCCAGCTTTGAACCTTCACACAAACTGTGATAAAACATTGATCCTGAAAACATTCCATATTGTTGTAGGGGTCACGTAACAATAGGAAAAAAAATTACTAGACTCTTTGTAACAAATAAAAAAATGCATACTAATGGTACTAAGATTTTGTAATACAAGTAGCTGTTATAATTACAAACATTACAAGGATTCTAGTGCAGATGACAGTTTACTGTACTTTGAAGAAAGATATTTAATTTTAGGAAGTGATATTTTAGGCTTATTTTAATTATATTATTTTTAGTCTGATCATCTTACCTCAATATTAATGTTGATTTGTTCTTGGACATGTTTCAAAACAATTCTGTTTTATCGTCAGCTTGTCCAGACTGGTTTGATTTATGTTGCATTATGTTGCTCCACATGGAGCTGACATCGACATCCAGGGTGTACAACATAAATCAAACCAGTGTGGACAAGATGACGATAAAACAGAATTGTTTTGAAACATGTCCAAGAACAAATCAACATTAATATTGAGGTAAGATGATCAGACTAAAAATAATATAATTGAAGAAAGATATTAAACAATTATACTAGCCGTATGTAAGAGAAGTGACTCTGTGATGACATAAATGGTCAGACGCTTCTACTCCACCTCCATTTGTGCTACAAATTTACATCTTGGTCACTCCATTTGGGGTTTGTGTGATGGACACACGAGGAGCTTACTTTAAAAATTTCCATCTTTTGTGATTTTACAGGAAACGTAAAAAATTAGTAACATGCAAATCATCTTGTAGATGTTCACCTCTAGATTAATATATATATAATTACAAAATTGATATATATACTTTCATTTGAACATAATTATAGAATTTACATTGGAGATATCAAGTTCGAACAGAAAATATTGATGTTTTTATTAATAATTTGACACTTCTCACTGAAGGATAAATTATATTTGAAGAGAAAATTTTTTGCCCAGACCAAGACTCGAACCCGGGATATTTGGCTTTCCAGGCCAATGCTCTACCAACTGAGCTACCGAGGCGAGTTGTGATCTAGATGCAAATTTGTCTCTATATACGTTGTAATTCCCGCCCACCAAATGCTATGGGTTCAAGTCCCGGTCTGAGCGTATACTTTTTCTCTTCAAATCTGATGTATCCATCATTGAGATGCATGAAATTAATAATAAAAACATTGAAATATTGGTTTGTTAAATTTTGGAAGAAAAACCTTGAAAAAATTTACTTTGTCATTTTAAAATCTTTAATACAAGTTGTAAAGAGTCTTCGACAAAATCAATAGGAAAAAAACTGTTGGAAATTTTAGCGACAACAATCTAGCACAACAGCATATTTTTAATTTATATAATATCTATAAAACAAATTTGATTTCAGTTCGAATCAATAACACACAAACAGAATGGACCGAAATTAATAGGGGCGTAAGACAAGGATGTGGCCTCTCGCCCTTGCTCTTTATCATATACATGGATAGAATACTTCAAGATTGGGGACAGATGAGACACGGTTCTATCCAAATTAATAGAAACCATAAAATAGACTCCTTGCTTTTTGCAGATGATTTGGTATTAATAGCTCCAACAGAAACAGATTTACTGTATTCTATACACAATTTTAATATAATTGCAAAAAGGTACAATATGGAAATCAATATAAAGAAAACTAAAGTGATGGCCTTTTGTGGGAAATACCCTATACCTAGCAAAATTGTTTTGGATGATGACATTTTAAAACGAGTAAACGAATTTGGGTTATAATTTAACATTTCAAGATGAAGCTGATATATCAAAGAAAATCACAAATTTTACAAAAACAACGGGGATAATTAACAGTATAATGAAACCAGAAGAACACAAGATTATGGCTTTATAAGGTTCTTGCAAGACCAGTATCAAGATATGGTAGTGAAGCATGGACAATACGAAGAAGAGATGAAAGCCGAATAACAACAAATGAGATGTGATTTATGTGCCGTACAGCAGGCTACACAAAGTGGGACCATAAAAGAAATGAGGAAATTATGGAAGAGTTGGATGTAGAACTCGTTCTTCACCATATACAAAACTATCAGAACAACTGGAAAGCCCATCTTCAACGAATGCCGTCTCATAGAATTCCAAAAGCCATACTTCGCTACTGTCCCCAAGGCAAAAGATCACTGGGACGTCCAAAAAAAAGCGCTGGATGGAAAATTCCTCTTTGAGACCGTAACAGGCCACACGGCCTAATACTTGCATGGATGATGATGTAAAGAGTACAGAGATGCCTTTGTTGAATAAAATCATAATTTGCCTACTTTTGCAGACTGCTCGAGTGATAATGTTGAAAGATAGGGGAGAATTATGAGTGGAACAGATTACAGTACTTATTGTAATGAAACTAAAAATAAAAAGAATATCTCACACAAATTTTAAACTTAAAAAGGTCATCATCCTCCTGCTTATCGTATCCTTTCAGAAGGTCGATTCCAAATATGCCTCCAACTGTCTCTATCTTCCCACGCTTTCCTTCTTTTTAGTTCTTCCTAGTTATATCCTCTTTCTTGTAAATTTTTCTTCACCTGATTAATCCATCTTTCTCATAGTCATTTTCCTTGTATATTGAGATTTAACAGTCTTTGTGGAAGCTTTACTTTTCCATTCTTTTTAAATGTCCAAACCATTTTAGTATTTTCTTTTTTCTATGTCTTGTTCATTTTTCTGAACTAAAAAAAAAAAGAAAACTTAAAAAGATACCAAATAATTCTCCCTTATATCTTTTTTTTTTCCCCCTGCATATGTTACTGTTATGTATTGCAAATGTGTGGGGAAAATCACGTGATATCAGTAGATGGTAAGTGGATGTAGTAAAGTTAATTGAGAAGTATTGATATAAACTTGCTGCAACAAAGTAATAAATTGAAGCATCACTCCATGATGTAAATATGCATTAGTTATGGCCTCTTTCACCGACTGGCCGTATAATACAATAATTGAAGAGCTTATTTCCAAAATGTCTTAAATTCAAAATTTGTGATTTTCGATATTTTTATGTGACAAAAGTCTTTATTCCATCAGGTATCATGTTAACACATTGTTATGCTCCTAAAGTGTCTTATGTCCCCTGATAAACTGTTGGAAGATCATGTTTATTTCCAAAGTGTCTTATATCCCAGCTGTTTTTATTTCCATTATGTCTTATATCCATTTGACTAATCCGCTGATTCGGTACATCATGGGCGCTGCTATGGCACTCCTTGTTACATGGCGGTGAACAACAGTCAGCAGTGATTTTCTGTGGTGTTTTTTCTGTTTATTTGTCAGTGAAAATCAAATGGCTAGTTGTGAAGAAGATGTAGTAAGTCATTTAGGACGGATATCAACAAAAAGAGCACTAGGACCTTCAGAGTGGGATAAAAACAAAGATAAACACTGCAAATCCCCAAATAAAGAAAATCAACCTGTTTTGTGATGGATGTTAGCGCACAAAACAAAAATGATATAATGTTAGCAATGCTTAGTAAGTTGGTGTATCTATTAATATAACATTCCCTGTGCGGGGTCATAGCTATTTGCCAGTACATCGAGTTTTTGGTCGGGTGGAGAAAAAGTTGCATAAAATGGAACAAGCCTTTTTGCGAACAGAATACCACAACATTTTCAACACTGTTGGGTGTGTATTCGTTCTAGGAGAAGACTGGTTTTCCTTACGACTGGAATCTTCCTTCCAGGAAGCACATAAAATCCAAAATGGATTTCAATATAACAGATGTTAAAATCATTGAGGTAGATCGCAGCAAAGTGACTTGCCTAACAACGTATATAAGAGAAAAATATGCGTCTAGATCGCAACTCGCCTCGGTAGCTCAGTTGGTAGAGCACTTGGCCCGGAAAGCCAAGGGTCCCGGGTTCGAGTCTAGGTCTAGGCGAAAATTTTTCTCTTCAAATATAACGTATTCAAGTTTAACTATGTGCTCTCACACATTATTAAAGAGGGGAAAAAAGTGGTTAGCACTAGAACCAGTAAAACAAAACCTTAGGGCATCCAGTAAAGGTACAGCAAGAACCAGACAAGCATTATGTGAAAGCTTCACAAAATTGAAAGAGGAATCTTAACAAATTTGGTGTAATAATAAATCAAGAGAAAACAAAATATTTAAAACGTAGTAATCACAACAGAAAATCTACAAATTGATGACATGCAAATTAACACAGTAGAATCATTTAAATACTTAGGTACCAAAGTAAATGAACATAATACATTAGAAGAGGAAATTAAAGAAAGATTGGTAAATGGGAATAAAGCTTATTTTGCAAATAGAACCTTATTTAAAAGCAAATTAATATCAAAAACTGCAAAAATGAGGTTATACAAAACTCTCATTAGACCAGTAGTTACATATGCTTGTGAAACTTGGGTCCTAAAAGAAACAATAAAACAGAAATTACTGATTTTTGAAAGAAATTTTTAAGAAGAATATTTGGACCAAATAGAGGAACTGATAACTGTTGGAGAATTAAAACAAATAATGAACTAAACAAATTAATAAAAATCAGAACATAGTAAACCATATAAGATCTCTCAGAATTGGTTGGCTTGGACATTTGATAAGAATGGACGATCAGCGACTGGTCAAAAAACTCTACAAATGGAAACCTATAGGAGGCAGAGCTGTAGGAAGACCGAAGATCAGATGGGAGGATGACACAATGAACGATCTAATGAAAATGAAAGTGACTAGTTTGAATATGGCAAGAGACAGATTGGCATGGAGGAGGATTGTTGAGAAGGCCAAAACTTTCACTTTTGAAGTTGTCGTGCCTTAAGATGTCGATGATCCAGTAAAGGACGAGAAATTAAAAGACATTAAGTCACTTTTGAGTAAGTTAGGTATTACCCAGCACCATCATGCAATGCCATTTTGGCTAAAAGTATTTTCAAACAGATGCGGTAAATTACTCTTCTGATGATGAACTCTGAAAGATTGTGATACCTTCGTATAAGCAATATCAAAACTTAATAAATTGCATTCTTTATTAAGTATTAGATTTTACTTCCCCAACTAAAACTTTCCTTAAACTATGTTTACTTCCAAAACGTCTTAACTCCAAGTCATGTGACACTGTTACTACCACTTGTAATGGTTGAGGATTTTTGAGAGTATGTGGCAATATTGCCAATGTAGTTACAAATAAACCAGTTGGTAGACCAAGAATGAGGTGGGAGAACAACATTAACTATGGTTTGAGGGAAGTAGATTATACAGGGGATGATTGGAAAACATTGGCTCAGGATAGGGATATATGGAGAGCTTATGTCTGCATGGCCATGAACCTATGGGTTCGATAGTGCCAGTGAATTAGTTAGTTAGTAGTTACAAATAAACATATAATTAAAACCCTATCTAAAAATTAAATATCTTAAAATAAAAATTGTGATTTCTGGAGTTCGATATTTAATGGATTTAAGACACTTTGGAAATAAGCTCTTCAGTTACATTACACTCTTAATATAAACTGTGCAAGTAACATTTTAAGTTGATAAATTAATATGTTAAATCATAGTTCGTTAAGAATCTTACAAGATATTATGTTTTCAATGGATTCCATCTCACTGCAGTATTGTAGGAAAATTTTTCTCTTCAAATATAATTTATCTTTCGGTGAGAAATGTTAAATCAATAATAAAAACATCATTAGAAGCCTTACTAGCTTTATAATGTAATATTAAATTCCCAATAAATGTCTTCTTAACTAAGAAGCCGCCATTTGCAAAGATAGAAGCAATGGTTTCAAAAGCATTTGGCGATAGGGAATTACAACGTATATAAGAGAAAAATTTGCGTCTAGATCGTAACTCGCCTCAGTAGCTCAGTTGGTAGAGCACTTGGTCCGGAAAGCCAAGGGTCCCGGGTTCGAGTCTCGGTCTAGGCGAAAATTTTTCTCTTCAAATATAATTAAATAGATTACCTAGCATATAAGGAAACAAATATAAAACAAAGTAGCTCAAACAAAATTTCATTTTACACATCAAAAACAGACATAAATTACAAATTAAACCTATCCTGGAAAGAAGAATGCACAGAAAAAAATTCTAAACAAAAAATGGAAAGTTTGTTAAAAAATAATAATCAAATCCCTGCCTACCAAAGAAGCAGAGCTGTAGGATGACTGTTTGGCAGCAACATGCATCCCCATCCTACATACTGTGTGAAGATCTGCTCCACTGTAATGCTCTTACAAACACAACTGGAGACTTGTCATCACAACTAGTTAGATTAAGTTATGTAGGTAGGAAATAACAGAGGTTTATTTTAATTTTGTTGAGTTGTTTCTTGACTCACCTCATACTTATTAACTCCCTTGCATATCTAGATTTCGTCACTGTATTTGTGACAATGTGAACAGCATTGAGAGTGTCATAAATACAGTGACGAAATCTAGATCTGCAAGGGAGTTAAGAAACAACTCAACAAAATTAACTAGTTAGATGTTTAATTAATGAATGAGTCACTTATTATCTTACCTCAGTTTTTGTTTTTTCAAACACGGGAACTGCAGTTTCAAGAGGACATCCCTCTCATTTTTAACCGATATTTTGACTCAATCATGAATTAATAGTTAGATGTTACTGGGAAGCCAAAAGGAAAATGGAGATCCACCAAGAGCATTAGCAACCAACCAACATTTTCTTGAACATGTTATTGCAGTTTTATTACAAGATTTAAATTTTAAAATAAAATTCTTTTTACCTCATATCCTGTCTTCTAATTAGACCAGTTTCATAACCTTAGTGGTTGCATCTTCAGTAATTAAATAACTGATCTGTCATCCAGGAGCACTGCTTCTTACTCCATCTGTTAGTGGACCAATGAACCTCCTAATCAAAATCAACTTCCTGGGAATTTCAAAATTCATTAATTTTTCTTTCTTAGTTTTCTAAATGTATTTTTTTTAACCCAAAACAATGAGCTCTTTAGGTTTTTCAATTTGTTTTATTAAACTAGCTTATCTTTCAGTATGATGTATTTCAGACCAAGCACGGGCAGCTACTGCTGATATTTCATATAATAGTTTAATTTAATCAAAGGCTTTTTCTGCATCCTAAACACTGTAGACGGAAAGGAAATATTTTATTCAAAGACTTTTTCTGTGCTGTAAACACCATAGGCAGAAAAGAAAAATCTGATGTGATTGAAAGTCAAGTGGATTTTTGTTTACATTTGCATTATTAATATAATAAATTTGGGAATTTTTACATTATGAGGTTTTTTTAATAAGAATCAAATGAATTGTGAATTCTTCTTACCTCATACATCTATGTTTTTTAACACAGAACTGCAGTATAACGGGAAATACATCATTTTCATCTTCAGCTGTTTTCACGACTGTCAATTTTGTTTTTACCGGCATAATAAAAAATTGACAGTCGTGAAAACAGCTGAAGATAGGAATGATGTATTTCCCGTTATACTGCAGTTCTGTGTTAAAAAACATAGATGTATGAGGTAAAAAGAAATCATGATTAATTTGAATCTTTTTAATACACAATTGATCTTCTTGGTGATACAATATTAAAATATATATACAGTCAATATGCCCATTTCACCAATAAATGTTTAAAATGGTCAACAAGTTTCTACAGCCAAGCTGTCATTCTCAAGACCAGATATTGACCAGATATATCTGGTCTTGAGAATGACAGCTTGGCTGTAGAAACTTGTTGACCATTTTAAACATTTATTGGTGAAATGGGCATATTGACTGTATATATATTTTAATTTGAATCTTATTTTACATTACTGTTTCGCTGCGGCTAGTGCAGTTAGAAACAAGTAGTCTGTTGCAAGACTTACACACTGTCATATGCGCTAGAATAACCAAAATTACTCATTGTTTACTTGTGTGCAAACATTGTTTTATGTTTAGTAACAGTAATTACTCCACAATACAAAATGAATGTAATAACTAAACTCTGTGTGTCTGTGCAACTTGAAATTATCTTTTTTCACTTTAGATTGTTGTTGGTTAAAGTAATTCCATCTTCTTCATTTGTGGAATTGCTGGACCACTAATCTCACATTTGTGAAGTCAATGTTCTTAGAGTTTGATCGTTTTATAAAAAAAATGTTGTTATTACAGAGTTGTACAGCTAATTTTTTAAAATAAACTTTTTTTTAATTTATTGTTGTAGTTGTGTACATGAAATTTAATATACAGGTGTGACATAAGTCAGTTAACCTCTACACATGGTTGCAAGGAAAAAATCAGTTTGGTTGAAACTAAGATTTGAATATGGGAACTTCTTCTTCTTCTTCACTTCATGGGCTAGGCGGACTGCCAGTTCAGCCTCACAGTTGTTTTGTATACGGGAACTTCAGAATATAATCTGTTTTTTACCAGTTTTTTTCCTTGCAACCATGTGCAGTGGTTAATTGACTTATGCCTCATCCTGTTTATAAATTAATTAATTCTTTTAGGAATTAACACTATGAGGTATTATTTATAAAAGTAAAATTTCATCTTATGAGAGACATTTTTTTGAAAAACTTACCTCATAAATTTTGGAGTTGTGACTATTGATGGACAAGATGTCTGAAACTATGGTCTCGTGAACAGCTTGAAATTTATGAGGTGAGTTTTTAAAAAAATTCTCGTTACCTCATAATGTTTACTTCCCAATATTAATTTTAAAATTTTATCATCTCACTTCATCCTTCTTCTTAGATTAGAATTGGATCCTTCTTCAGTTCCATCATCAGTATTTTTACAACCATTGGTATATTGTTACGTCGTCCTGAAAAGCTACTTTTTGCTCCCTCTGTTGGTAGATTGAAGAACCTCGAAATCAGATAATTTTCCCCAGGAATTTCAAAGTTCATTAATTTCTCCTTTCTGTTTTTTTAAATGTAGATTTTTTCCCAAATTGTGTTCTTTGGATTTTTCAATTTTTTTCTTCGTATTCCTTTCCAGGATTAGGTCAATGTGACCTATTCCGGTTTCAAGTCCATTGTTTCTTGGCTGTCCCAAAGATCTTTTTCCATGCGGCTTGTAGGTGTTGATCGTTTTGGGTAATCTTGTATTTTCCATTCTGTCTAAGGATCATATCTATGAATGCATTAGACCGTAAAAGTCGTTCTCTGCTGAAAAAGGTTTGCATCCAAAGACGTTTTTGCATACTCAAAAATCTGTTCATGCGATAATAATTGTCAAAATTCCTAAGCTACCTGGCGAGGTGGCTTTGCAGAGAACGAATCGTGAGCAACCTGATAGGAACTGATGTACTTTGAAACCTTGCTGCTTTATCCAAGATGTCGGACCTTGAAGACTTCGATCATGTTTTCGGTATATGCGCAGAAGAGGAATTTGATAGAGTCTGCCAAAGAATTCAACTGGAAGAACAGGAGAATCGGCATAATATCATGCGATGCAGATGTCATCGTATACGGTTTTCGATGCAGATGTCATCGTATACGGTTTTATTTGCGGGACACAAGCGTAAATGCGTTCCTCTAGCAGATGAAAATAACAGAAGTGGTTTTATCACAGAGAATTCTGGGTAATTTCTTGCCAATATTACGAAAAAACTACTTTCATGCATGACCAGTCAGTGACTTGCTAATTCGAACTTTGCACGTTCTCACGGAAAACTCAGCTCACCAGAGACAAATGTATCTGCATGCGGCCCTAAATTTTCTTCCCATCGGTATTTTTTCTATTTGTTTTATCAATGTATAAAATTTTATTTAAATAAAAAAGTATATATAATTTGATGGGTGACTTAAACCAGCTAGAACAATGGTGTCCAATTATGATGAACCCGGGGAGCAGAATTATTCTACTGTAGATTCCCAAGAAGAATACTAGAATATGTGCCACTTGGTAGAAGAAAAAGAGTGTGACCAAGAACAATGTGGATTGATGGTGTTTTGAGCAGCATGAGAGAAAAAGAATTGCAAGATGGAGATTGGTATGACAGAGAGATGTGGAGGGGAATGACTTACTCTATCTCAGGACAAAAGTGGAATAAGAAGCAGTGTTCTTGGACAATAGAACATAGGTCCTATAATTATTGAAGATGTAACCACTAAGGTTACGAAACCAGTCTAATTAGAAGACAGGATATGAGGTGAGATGAAAAGAATTGTATTTTAAATTAAACCTCATTGTGATATTTCCTATAATGAATATATCCTGGCAAAATTATGAGATATAAGGAGTCTTCTTTTGGACAAACATCAGTCTAATGTTTTTTGATGTGTGTGGTATTTCAAACAACATATAAAAAACCCAAACTCCATAGCCTGATAGACCTAGAAGGTTCATGTCTAGTTGCTGGCCTTATATCAATTTGTGCATTTCAGGGATGGATGATCATCCAATCAGTATAGAGATGATATGTGGTCAGCATGTTGGATCCCCTGGCATTATAGATGGTTTACTTCAAAAGAACATTCTTGGACTTTTTTTTTTTTGTGAAGGAGATCACTCATTTGAATTACAACTTGCAGAAATAAGTAACTTAACTCCATAAAATTTTTGGAATTTTTATTATAAACAATAGCAAATTATTGCATACTTGTACTTCTATTTTACTCGTGAATGCTTGACTTAACCTGTAAGCATTGTCAGTAGATAAATTGATGAGATACAAATTAACACAGTAGAATCATTTAAATACTTAGGTACCAAAGTAAATACATTAGAAGAGGAAATTAAAGAAAGATTGGTAAATGGGAATAAAGCTTATTTTGCAAATAGAACCTTATTTAAAAGCAAATTAATATCAAAAACTGCAAAAATAAGGTTATACAAAACACTCATTAGACCAGTAGTTACATATGCTTGTGAAACTTGGGTCCTAAAAGAAACAATAAAACAGAAATTACTAATTTTTGAAAGAAAAATTTTAAGAAGAATATTTGGACCAAATAGAGGAACTGATAACTGTTGGAGAATCAAAACAAATAACGAACTAAACAAATTAATAAAAAATCAGAACATAGTAAACCATATAAGATCTCTCAGAATTGGTTGGCTTGGACATTTGATAAGAATGGATGATCAGAGACTGGTCAAAAAACTCTACAAATGGAAACCTATAGGAGGCAGAGCTGTAGGAAGACTGAAGATCAGATGGGAGGATGACACAATGAACGATCTAAGGAAAATGAAAGTGACTAGTTTGAATATGGCAAGAGACAGATTGGCATGGAGGAGGATTGTTGAGAAGGCCAAAACTTTTACTTTTGAAGTTGTCGTGCCTTAAGATGATGATTATCAGTAGGTAGGTAGTACTATTTTAAAGCTTAAAGGTGGTGTTCTAGTTAATATTATTTAATAGTTGAGATCAATAGCGTTATATTTTATAGCTGGTCATGAAAAGTGCTGACGATTTTTGTTCAGAAGCCTCTTAATTCAGGCTTGAGGTTCTTCTATGTGCCGTAAGGTGCATAGAGAATGATGAGTAAGATAAGTGTACGATAATCCATGGTAGCCCAAGATCTGGCTGCAAGATTACTACGTTCATCGAATGTATGAACAAAATCTATTTTTTTCATAAAATTATCAATTACTGAATACATTTTTGCTGAGTTGCCTATTAAAATTCTGCTGCCAGTATGTTTAATTAAAATATTATTTATTTATTTATTCAAAATAATTTGATTCACTTGTTATTAAAATAAATTATAATCGAGTTTGCAGAAATCAATGTATAGAGCTTGAAAAGTTTTGGTTGCCACCATTGCACACTTGGCCATAAACCTCCTCGCGGCTACAGCAGGCTGTGACACCAATCAGTAATAAAATGGTGGTACGTATGTATTTATTGTTTTATATTGTTCCCTCGCAGCAGGAAGTAAAACCACTGCCCTTTATGTATACTACGTACAATGTATATACAAAAATATATCCAAAAGGTAGTGTTAATGTTCATTATACGAAACAAATCACAGCGTTTTAAATTAACTGAACTTTATTTGAAACAATATAAAACAATAAATACGTACTTGCTGCCATTTTATTATTGATTGATGTCACAGCCTGCTGTAGCCGCGAGGACGTTTACGGCCAAGAGTGCAATGGCAATCAAAACTTTTCAAGCTCTATACATCGATTTGTGCAACTGGATTATAATTTATTTTAATAACAAGTGAATCAAATTATTTCGAATGAATAAATAAATTATATTTTAATTAAACATACTGGCGGCTGAATTTTAATAGGCAACTCGGCAAAAATGTATTCGGTCATTCACAATTTTATGAAAAAAAAATAGATTTTGTTCATACAATCGATGAACGTAATAATCTTGCAGCCGGATTCGGACTATGGGGACCGGCGTTTATGTGGACCGGTTGTAGTCTTATCGCTGGTAGCAACTGTCACAAAGTCACAGTTTAAGAACTGTAATAGCTATAACAATATAAATAGCAATAGAAAATGTAACAGTTAGCGCTATGACGTATTTACCATAGTTCTCTATCTCTATGTTATTTACCGATAAAAGGTAGACGACAGTAAAATTATAATTAATGCTTTTTCTTTGAGTGAATATTTATCTCTTATTTATTGAATTTTTTTAGTTTCTTTGATATTGCAATATATGATGTTTGTATACGGAAATATTATATAATTAAAAGGTATAAACATTTATATTTATGCGAAAATTCGTGGTTTTCCTGATTCATGTGGAGGAAGTGAAAGTGCAACCTGTCATATTGACAGAACATATTTTAAGTTAATAAAATACTGAATTTATAAATTTTGATATAAAATGGAAAGGGAGTATATTGAAAGGTACGTTATCATATATGTACTAGTTTGATTTGCTGTTATGACTAATATGGTAAGCTAGATCTCGATTTAATCTAAATTAACCTTTTTTTTATAGTCTGTACTTCAATGAATCATTCTTCTCATCTAAAGACAAATGTGCATATTATAATAAGACAACTAACAAGTTAATTACTTCGGCCTATGAAGGAATACCAGAAAACTTGTTGCTAAACTTTTTAGGATGGCTGGTAAGTTAGCTACGCTTAAATGATAAAATACATAATTTTTAGGAAAGTACTATTTGTTCTGATGTTTGTAAATTCAAAGGATTTTGGTTATTGCGGCTCAACTGCACTTCTACTAGCGCTTGATTTTTCAGTTATATTGTTGTTGTAAACTATAGCTCTTCTTCTGTATTTACTAATATTATTTAATATTTTTTAACTTTTTCAAACAATTTTAATAACATTATTAGACAATTTTGAAGTATTTAGTTAAATATGAAAATCACAATATTATGATACTGTTAGACAATATTGTGATGCTAACTGCTATTTTCTCCACAGAGTATATTACTTAGTCTATGATTTTTCTATCGCTGGTTGGATCAGCGTTAGGGAGTGATAAGTAAGTGTACACCCATTTTTAATAAACGTTTGGTAATTTTAATATTATTAATATATTTTTTTAACATGGATTTGGGGATTTGTTGCAAATATTGGCCATTTAAATTTCATAGCGACGGATAGTAATCAAGGATGATAATCGATATGTGGTTCGATTGTGGGTTATCGCTAGCTCTATAAACTCTGGCGCATGCGCACTGTTGTTCTATAGGACTTTGAAAATATTTCATGCTAGTTTAAGTGCAGTTTTTCCTTTTTTTGTTTTCCAGATTCTCATTTTGTTGTTTGCAGTGCTTCGAAAACGAGCTTGGAATTATGGAAGAATTGCACTGGTGCAAAAAACAGAAGAAAAGTGAGTAGATTCAAAATCTAAAGAAAATAATATTTAACTTACTAGTAATTCATCGTCCTCCACTGGGTCTGTCGGTGACGTCATTCTCAATCCCCAGTCAGGACAACATTTACCAGGGTGATGTGTTTTTGGAGATTTTCTTCACCTTTGAGATAAATGTCATGAAACAAAGGTCCGAATAGTCCCTGAACACCATCTGGGTATCATAATTAATCACCTCACCATATTTAGTATGTCCACCACCGTGGTCTTGAGGTAGCGTGCTGCCTTGTCACGCAGCGGGCCCGGGTTCGATCCCTGGTCGGGGCAATTTTTCTGGGTGAGGTTTTTATCGGGGTTTTTTCTCACCTGTAAGACAAATGTCAGGAAAACGGTCCCCGAAATCATATGGCCATCATCATCATTATCATCCTTATCATAAACATCATCATCATCATCATCATCATCATCATCATCCTTCGCCGGTGTGGAAAGCAATGGGAAGCTACCACACCTACAATTCCCTAGTAAAGCTGCAAGAATAGCATGAAAATGCTATGATTGCAGTGAAGGACCTGCCTTCGGGCAGAATTACTATGGATGGATATTTAGTATGAATGTTGAATGAATGGTTCATTTTGTCTCAGAAGTGGCTCTAGCATTGAGAAGCCTCCATGTACTTGTCTGATAGATGGAGGGTTTTGTCCTAAACTCAATGCCCGAAACAAGGACATGAGACTATATGAAGAAGGAGGCATATTTTAATTTTGTTTAGTTATTTCTTGACTTGCCTCATACTTCTTAACTTCCTTGCATGTCTGGATTTCGTCACTGTATTTGTGACATTCTCAATGCTGTTCACGTTCACAACTGACGTCCAATGGTCTCCTCTCAAGAGGAAATCTAGATATTCGAGGGAGTTAAGAAATATGAGGTGAGTCAAGAAATAACTAAACAAAATTAAAAGAAACCTCATAGTGTTATTTCCTACCTACATAACTTAAGGAGGCTGATGTTTTACCTCACCTTATATCCTGTCTTCTAATTAGACCAGTTTTGTAATCTTGGTGGTTACATCCTTAGAATTTATATGACCTGTCCAGGAGCACTAGATGGAGTAAGAAACAGTGTTCCTGGACAACAGAACATTGGTCATGTAACTATTGAAGATGTAATCACTAGAGTCCGGATGTTAGGCACTTAAAAAATTAAAAATAGGCAGGCAAAAAGGCACTAAAAATCATTAATATAGGCACTAAAAAATTCAAAATAGGCTCTTACAAAAAATGGACTACAACATAACTTTTTACAGTCTTACGTTAAGAATATAAACATATGCTATCAATAGCATGTGAAGGTATCAGATATGCTTTTGGAATTTGTTTTGCCTTTTTACAAAGAGCAGAACCGTCACTTGAGAATATTTCCGTACCAAATTCTTTCACGAAATTGGTCAGTTTGTATTTTACTGTAGTCCGCTCATTAGGTATCTTAAAAAAAGCTCTTCTAAAGATATATATATATATATATATATATATATATACATATACACACACGCTTGCAGCACCACTTTGTCTTTGAATTACCTGTCTGTGAATTAGGACTACAGACTGAATCAGTGTTACCAACATCAACAATAATATTGCCGATTTTAGCACCAGATGTGAGACAGAGAAAGGAAGCTTGAACCATCTACCTTCGTTATCACTCAGCAACGTTTGTATTCATAAGTAGCAAAGAACGTTTTTCCAAGCCTCATAGCCGGAGATTAATACGATGGGCAATAGATTAGGGCTATTTCGCTTAACGGGAATGCATGAGGTGGAAAAAATACAATATTTAACTTTTGGGAGTGCATTCAGGGGGGAAACCATCTGCCTGCTAGGTTATTGTCACTATTATCCTAAAATATTGTAAAGAAATTAATAAAAAGAACACTTGAAAACTTCTAGAAAATAATTTGAAGTTTGTCCATTTCAATTGATTTCATTGAAATACTGACTTAATTTCCAGAAAAAATGCAAATAGGCATTTATAGGCATTATAAGCTGAAATAGGCATTTATAGGCAAAATGAACTTGATGGAAAACAACTCTAGGGTCGTCGGTATGAACTTATATGAAGTCACTTTTACAATATCTATAATAAATAACTGTAGGCATTTTCCCTAACATCCGGTCTCTAGTTATCAGTAAGATTACGAAACCGGTCTAATTAGAAGACAGGATATGAGGTGAGGTAAAAATAATTTAATTTTAAAATCTTAATTAAACCCATAGTGATATTTCAAAATAAAGTTCTTAGAAAACATTTTTGGGCCAAAAAGTGATGAACAGACAGGTGAGTGGAGAAAACTACATAATAATGAACTACATGGTATGTATAGGAAGTCAGATATAATAAGAACAATTAAGTCTCATAGACTGCGATGGGCAGGACGTGTGGCACAAATGGGGAATGAAAAAGATGTATGGAAGCTTCTTGTAGGAAAGCCAGAAGGAAAACATCCAGTTGGTAGACCATGAATGAGGTGGGAGAATAATGTTATCCATGATTTGAGGGAAGTAGATTGTACAGGTGATGGAAAACATTAGCTCAGGATAGGGTTGTATGGAGAGCTTATGTCTGCGTGGCCATGAACCTACAGGTTTGATAGAGCCAGTGAGTTAGTGATATTTTGTATAATAGTTCAATGGATATCTTGGATTGGAATGCCAGCTTGGGTGCAACATTTTTTTTTCTCTCTAATTATGTTAACCATGGCCTACAAATGCTTATCTAAAAATATTAATTTTCATATTGTTTTGCCTCCTTTCTTTTGCAACCCACACATTTTATTATCTCAACTATTTAGATAGCTGTCCACTTGTCATGCACAATGTCTTCTTCCTAGGATTTAAAAAGTATGTGTGCCACCAATCTTTTTTGATGACTGTACATAAGTGCTGTGATGAATATAAATAAACTAGCTTATATGCTGTACAAAGTAAACACAATTTGAAAGAAGCTTTTACAAGAAATTAATAATAATAATAATGCTTTATTTTAGCAGGCAGAGTTAAGGCCATAAGGCCTTCTCTTCCACCCAACCAGCGAATAGTATAATTATACAAAAATTACATACATCTTACAATTTTAAGGTATTATTAAAATACAGACTAAACAAAATACAATGATGATGTGATCTAATACTACAAAAACATAGAATATAATAAAATTAAAATGATATAAAATAAAGTAAGTAGCTTCCTAGATGATTATTTATAGAATGCTGTATATAGTTGTTATGCAGTTAATGTTTTCATTGTGTCGAACTTAAGATATCAGTTAATTTGGATTTAAATAATGATAGCGATTGACAGTCCCTGACATGACTGGGAAGTGAGTTCCATGCTCTAGTCATAGATATTGTGTAAGATTCAGAGTATAGACAGGTCCTGTGCTGTGGTATCAAAAGTAAAGAAGAGTCTTGTGATCTTGTTCCTAAATTGTGATGAGCCAATAAATTTTGAAAACGTGTTGTTAAATAACTTGGTAAATATGTGTGCAGAATTTGGAATAGTAAGGTATGTGAATGTAAAGTTCTTCTGTCATTTAGGCACAGCCATGATAAGGCCTGAAATGAAGGAGACACGTAGTCATAACGACGGAGATTGAACATAAATCGAATGCACGCATTATGAGCACGCTGTAGTCTGTCAGATAGATCGGTTGTCAGATTAGTCAGTAATATGTCGCAGTAGTTGGAAGTGTGGCATTATAAGAGTCTGTACAAGTATTTGTTTTAATTTTGTAGGAAGGAAGTTTTTAAAACTATTTAGGGAGTGAAGAATTGAGAACACTTTTTCTTGCAGGTATTATTCTTCTGGATTTTCCAGTCTAGGTGTTGGTCCATTTAGATACCCAGATTTTTTTACTACTGAGCTGTAGGGGATGTTTTTGTCATTTAGGAGAATGGTAGGGATATTTTCATAATTTATAATGCTTTTGATTCACCAATGTCCTATAATTATGCACTGTGTCTTGTCAGCATTTAGATTAAGTCCATGTTTCCTCGACCATTGGGAAATTGAGTCTAGGTCACTATTTAATTCGTCTAGTGTGTCATGTACATCATCATTAAGGCCTTGATGTGAGGGATGGTTCATCAGAATGTTTTGTATGAGCTTTGAGGTACACATTTAACAGATAAAAGTGTTTTCAAGTTCACTGACTAATCTAAACAAATACAAAGATAATATTTTTATGTTGATAAGATTAAATCCAAGGCATAAAATAATTATCTGATAAAGCAACAGATTTCAGCTCCTAAATTATCAATACTACTGTATATTTGAAAAATATATTTCTTTTAGCTTTTCCTAACGTCTGATTTTTCCTTAATTGTGTAGGAAATTGAACTGTCTGATTGTTACTGAAACAAGAAAATGTAGAAAATGTTTGTTTTTGTGTTTTAAATTTTCATGATCTGTTACTAATTAACTATTGTTAATCATATAATTGAGCAGGTTTCCAAGTGTTTGGGAAACATTATTCATATTGTGGACAAAGATTTATTTATAATACAAGAGATTGAATTTTTTAAAATTTCTATTTTAAAAGAATTGAAGACTACGCCAATTTTAGAATATATTAAACAGTACCAACTAAATTGGAAACACCAACTTGAAAGAATGAGTTCAAATCGGATCCCCAAGGCTGTTTATAATTATATACCAAGAGGACGAAGATCTCTGGGCCGTCCTATGAAACGCTGGAGGGAAAATTCTCTATAGGATTGTAACAGGCCTTGGCCTAATACTTGGAAGGAAGAAGAAAATTTCTATTTTACAAAGCATTTAAGTTGGGAAGTGAATTCACATACATTTTTTGAAACTGCAAGCTCTACAGTTATGAATGTGAAACATGGTTTCTTATTTTAAGGGAAGACAAAATATTATGAATATTTGAGAATAAAGTTCTTAGAAAAATATTTGAATGAAAGGAAGAAGAACAAACAGGTGAACAGACAAGACTACATAACAGTGTCTCTTATTCAACTTTTTAAATTTTTCATGGCGTGACAGTGGCTTAACAGTCGCTGCTGGTCTCACATCCATTTGTCATTACAGAGATGGATGTGTCCACATGTCATCTCTATACTGGATAGATGATCAGTATGTCGAGTGCCCAGTCATAGCTAAATCACTATCAAACCTGTAGATTCATAGCCATGTGGACGTAGGCTTTCCACACATCCCTATCCTGAGCTAAAGTTTTCCAATTATCCCCTGTATAATCTACTTCCCTCAAGTTGCAGTTAGTGTAATTCTCCCACTTCAATCTTGGTCTGCCAACTGGGTGTTTTCCCTCTAGTTTTCCTACAAGAAGCTTCCATACCCCTTTTTCATTCCCCATCCATGCCACATGTCCTGCTCATCACAGACTAAGGTACTTAACTATTACATCTGGTTTCCCATAAAGATCACATAGCTAACTCTTATACAATCTTATCCATTCACCTGTCTGTTCATCTCTCTTTGGTGCAAACATTTTCCTAACAAATTTATTCTCAAATATTCAGTCTTTTCTCCTCCCTTAAAGTAAAAGTCCATGTTTCACATCCATATAACTGGGAGCCCAGCCATGCTGGATGCAAAAATAGTATCTATTTACGTACATCAAACTGAACAAGGAAGTACAATAATATAAAAACATATCTCTACTCTATTGGGAAACAACAAGCTAAATTAGTTTAATGATTACATTAGAAACCAACAAGATCAAGAGGCAGACAAGGAGAAGATGGAACAAATATTTTGAGATGTGTACAAACAAATTGCTCTCTAATCCATGAAGACAAGAGCTAGATACACATCTTAGTTAGCAAAATAATATCCTGACTAGAGCAGTCTTGGATTGGAAATTTTAATTGGTAAAATTTTCAGTCTTGGAGATATGAGGCGTGGTTGTGCCTAGATTAAATTCCAAACTTTCCACAGTTTTAATCCATATTGAGTTGCGTGTATAAGCAAGCAACAAGGGTTCTGCCATGTGTACTGCTTTATGAGAAAACCCACTAGGTTTACTGCACACAAATTTAATTTTAGGAAGTGATATTTTGAGGTTATTTTAATTATATTATTTTCAGTTTGATCATCTTACCTCAATATTAATGTTGATTTGTTCTTGGATATGTTTCAAAACAATTCTGTTTTATCGTTAGCTTGTCCAGACTAACAATAAAACAGAATTGTTTTGAAACATGTCCAAGAACAAATCAACATTAATATTGAGGTAAGATATTCAAACTGAAAATAATATAATTAATTCTTATAAAAAAAACTCCTGGCGCGAAAGGCCTAGAAGGCCCTTAGCCTACCAGCCGGATGCTGGCCTCACATCCACATGTGTCAATCACAGAGGTAGATGATCATCAGCCAGTGTAGGGGTGACATGTGGTCAGAATGTCGAATCCCCCAGCCATTATAGCTGGTTTTCTCAACCTGGAGCTGCTACTTATTGCAGCTACCCAAATGCCTCATGATGCTGGGTGGGCACCGGTCCCATACTGACCGAAATACCATGAGAAAATTTCTTCCCCCATGGAGACTCGAACCAACGCAAGTCCCGTAGCTCTGTGCCAAGGCTTCCTACCTTAACCACTCGGCTACGGCGCGGGACAATTAATTCTTATAGTTATGATTAACATACAAGTCACACAATGCACTGCAGACTCGACAGAGGAAGTAAGTCCCGATTTCATATGATGAACATGGACTGTGACTGGTCATCAATGAGATGTCTCTTCATGTGTGCTTTTGCCCATGTGCTGTCAATCCCTTTCTTGCATCTTAGAGCAGTTAGTTGCTATTGAAACACATACATAATTATACTACCAAACTCACTGGCAATTACTGCCATCTGTCAATGAATAACAAAACTATTTAAAATCTACCATACCATGTAGTTAAATGTACCACCACATTTTATTAAATTGGTGGAATTGATGTATCTTCACTCATGCAAGATACCGCAAGACTAAAACTGTTAAATATGCAATTTGTGAATTTTCTGAGACTTGAACAAATGTTGCTTTTTTTTAGTTGGTTTTTCCAGAAAAAAGTTTAGATCAATAAAAAACTGAGAAACAAAACAGTACAGTCAATAATAAATAAATACACTAAAACTCCTCTTGACACGTTTCCAATTGCTTTTAGCTGATGATGGGAGAAAGGTAATCCAAAACATTAATAATACGTTTGATCGGTTTAATTCTTACCTCATATCATTGTCTGTTAGAGATATGTTTCAAGGAATGATTGCCTCATCAGTAGTTACAATCTGATTTTCCCAAGTTGTCGGCACTGGATCTCGACTTGTGCTCCCTCTTTCTGTGGTCCAAAGAACTTGCTGATTAGGTTCCTCACCCCAGGAATTTTAAAATTCATAATCCTCTCCTTGTTCTTCTGTATATATATTTTTTCCCACATGGTGAGTTCGTTTGTGTTCTCCTAAAAATTATGAATTTTGAAATTCCCGGGGAGAGGAACATAATTAGCATGTTCTTTGGCCCACAGAAGGTGGGAGCAGAAGTCGAGATTCAGGATCAACAATTTGGGAAAAATCAATTTGTAATTACTGAAGATCAGGCAAACATTCCTTGAAACATACTTCTAACAGAAACAACGATATGAGGTAAGAATTAAACAGACCAAACTTATTATTAAGTAAAACCTCGTAATTAAGTTATGTAGGTAGGAAATAACACTATGAGGTTTATTTTAATTTTGTTGAGTTGTTTCTTGACTCACCTTATACTTCTTAACTGCCTGACATATCTAGATTTCATCACTGTATTTGTGACATTCTCAATGCTGTTCACGTTCACAACTGACATCCAATGGTCTCCTCTCCTGACGAAATCTAGATATGCAAGAGAGTTAAGAAGTATGAGGTGAGTCAAGAAACAACTCAACAAAATTAAAACCTCATAATGTTACTTCCTATTGTATTTTCAAATCCAAGACACATTCAACACCTGTCAATTGGGGTGTTAGTGTATTTCTAACTACTTACAACATTTTAGAATTCTGATTTTATTACAGTTGGTCTACAATCATAGAGAGGGTATTCCCATGAAAATTAACAAGATTGTCAGATTTTGTTTATATGACAGTCTGAATATACTTCTAATCATATTAACGTATTGCTATTACATGTCCATGCCAGCTTGTTAATTAACATTATAGTGTTTAAGGACAGTATTCCTTATGTCTTATCATTTTTGTTATTTAGTAAATAACTTAGTTAACAAGTTATATTATTTTTAGTCTGATCATCTTACCTCAATATTATTGTTGATTTGTTCTTGGACATGTTTCAAAATAATTCTGTTTTATCTTCAGCTTGTCCAGACTGTTATTGTCATCCGTGACGGGTTTTCTGATGAACATGGGAACCAATTCTAATTTTAAACATTGGTTGATGAATTTAATGTCCGCTAATCTTTTAAATTTCTTCTCTCTTAATTTTAAAAAACTTTTTCATTTCATATTTAGTTTCCAAAAAATAGTTATTAAAGTTGTGTTTGGAGGACGCCATCTTGTTTTTCGTTATTTATAACACAAACAATTTCTGGGTTTGTTTCTTCCTTGTAACTTAAGTCTGGACAAGCTGACAATAAAACAGAATTGTTTTGAAACATGTCCAAGAACAAATCAACAATAATATTGAGGTAAGATGATCAGACTAAAAATAATATTAATTAATAGTGAGTGGAAAACATATTTTTAACAACTCATCTCATATAATTTGAAATTACATGAGGTGAGTCATTAAAAATATGTTCTCCACTCACTATTAATGATATAACCTCATAATGTTTACTTCCCAATATTAATTTAAATATAAAAATAATATAATTAAAATAACCTCAAAATATCACTTCCTAAAATTAAATATTAGTTAACAAGGTTTCGGTCATAAGATTGAAAATTTGTATACGCAGCTTTTTGGTGCAAATTGTGGACCTCTGGGTCTCACATGGGCTACATGGCCGATGAAAAGGAGGCAAGGCAGGTTTTTCTCAAGGTTTTTCCTGTTTTCCCTTGCCAAAATTTAATTTCACCAAGTCTCCATATTAGTCCTTCATTGTTGCCAAGTGACTTAAGGCATAATGCTTTGGCGCAGAGCTAAATGACTTGCGCTGGTTCGAGTCCCAATAGGGAAGAAATTTTCTCATGCCTCTTTGGTCAGTATCCACACACCAATGTGGTAGCTACAATAAATAGAGGCTTCAGGTTGGGAAAACAAGGTGTAACATCTGGAGGACCTGATGTTCATCTATCTCTGTGATTAACACATGTGAATGTAAGACCAGTCTATTTACAATGGCTTAACAGCTGAATGTTGGGCCTTAGCCTCTCTTTTGTTGGGAGTTATTAGACCAAGTTAATTTTAGTTATTCTTATTTCCCTACACATGTCATGAATTATATGCAATCAACATACCGACCCAATGAGACATTTAGTAGACAACTAAGGTATGACTAGGGTGAAGGAGATCGGTCAATTTTGCTTAGAGGCTTCTTTATTCAGGCTTAAGGATCTTTTATGAGCCTGAAAATCATCAGACTTAAGACCCACAGCTTGAAGTCCCTTCCGGAGGACTTACTCCTTGGATTTTTCCATCCTAAAAAAATCCATTGACCGTGACAGGGTTTGAACTCAGGACCAGAGACAAGGAATATAACCGCTAGTCCATCATGGCTGACATGCTGACCACATGCCATCCCTATACTGACTACTTGATCATGTACCTCTGTGATGTGAGGGCAACAGCCAGTTGTTAGGTCAAGGGCCTCCTAGGCTTGTTGTCCAATGGATTTAATATCTCCATACTCACTTCATCCTTTTTATATCATCTGCTGACGGTGTGACAGGTCTGGTCTTTATCACAGACCTTCATCTCATCTCTCGATCTGTCATTCTGCCAGACAGAAGTAGATGGCTTACTTTATCTTTTTACCACCCACCACCCATAGTGAGATGGTATGTCAGGTTAAAGAATATCTTTCTACAGAATAATTTCTACATCCTCCTAAATATTTCAGTGGGAACCCTAGAAATACCGGCCGCAATGAACATGTACGTGGGTGTGCAATTGGATGTCGGTGAGTTGAGTTATAAAACAATTTTATGTATTCTTTTTGTTGAAATGCCCTCATTCTCTGCTTTATTTTGGCAAATCTATGATATTCCTGGTCAACGTAGTGATTTTAGTACATTATTTATTCTGAATTCATTTTTGGGTTGATGGTAATAATTGTCAAGTGAGAACCAGAAGAATGCTTAGAGGTGATTCTTCCATTGGATAGGGACGTTAGTCTGGCATCACTTTTGGTGCTTTTTGAGAGGAGTAGGCTACATGTCAGCACCTTCTTTCTCTTCATCATCCCTCATACAACACACTTTACACTACACAAACATAAACATACACTCCTCTCTGTACACAATACAAGAATACATTCATTTTGTTGAGTTGTTTCTTGACTCACCTCATACTTCTTAGCTCCCTCGTAGATCCAGATTTCGTCACTGTATTTGTGACATTCTCAATGCTGTTCACGTTCACAACTGACGTCCAATGGTCTGCAGGACAGGAGACCATTGGACGTCAGTTGTGAACGTGAACAACATTGAGAATGTCACAAATACAGTGACGAAATCTGGATTTGCAAGGGAGCTAAGAAGTATGAGGTGAGTCAAGAAACAACTCAACAAAATTAAAATAAACCTCATAGTGTTATTTCCTACCTACATAACTTAACAAGAATACATTATTTATGTAAAAGCTTTATATAAATGTATGGTAATTTTATATAAAACTTTTGCTATACTATTTAAATTTTTTTTTTAAATATCCGAAAACATCTTACTTTTTTCCCCCCATAAAATCAGTCTGGTTCTCAAACAATGAATATAAGTAAATTAATGAGTAATTTTTTAACATCTTACCTCATATTTTATGATTCTTCAACCAACATTATGACTACTGGATTTTCGTTGGAATCTCCATCAATAACGTTGCCATCTGGTGTTGATTTGATGAACTTTGAGATGAGGTCATGTTCATCAGGAATCTCGAAATTCATGGATTCCTGATGAACGTGACCTCATCTCAAAGTTCATCAAATCAACACCAGATGGCAACGTTATTGATGGAGATTCCAACGAAAATCCGGTAGTCATGATGTCAGTTGAAAATGAGAGTGATCCTTCTCTCGAAAACTAGTTCCCGTGTTTGAAGAAACATAAAATATGAGGTAAGATGTTAAAAAATGACTCATTAATTTACGAATTAAGAACCTCATAATGTTATTTCCCATATTTAACTATGAATTAATATAAGTTTGAATTCTTTACAGTAAATATAATCAAACAAAAATTTATGACACATATTCTTACCTCTTATGGTTGTTTTTGTTGAACATATGTTTCAAGGTTTCTGAGCCCCATCATCAGCAATTACAGTCTATAATTGTTGAAGATGGGGCTCAGAAGCCTTGCCAACATATGTTCAACAAAAAAACAACCATAAGAGGTAAGAATATACAGACCAAATATCTTAATTATTAAATAAACCTCTTAATATTACTTCCTATTGTATTTTAAAACTTTTTAGGAATTAACACTATGAGGTTTATTTATTTGAATAAAATTTTATCACCTCACCTCATATTCTTTTTCTTCTTAGACTAGTTTCAGGGCCTTCTTTAGTTCCATCATCAGTACTTTCACGACCATTGTTATGTTGTTTTGAAGAGCTGCCTCTTGCTCCCTCTGTTGGTAGACTGAAGAAATCAAATAATTTTTCCCCGGGGATTTAAAGTTCATTAATTTTTCCTTTCCATATTTTTGAATGTAGATTTTTTCTCAAACTTTGAATCCTTTGGGGTTTTCTATTTGTTTTATTAATTTAACCTTTCTTTTGATTTGATATTTTTCTGACCATGCATGGGCTGCTACTGCAGATTTTTGTACTTCTCCATTCCTGACATGTTGTTTCACTCTGGTTTTTAAATGTCTCTTTGTTTTCCTTATGTAGACTTTCTCACATTCCCTGCATTTAATCTGATTCTTTTCTTCTTCTATTTGCTCATTTTTTGTTGGATCTAATTAATCTGATGATGCTGAAGTTATTTTTTGTTGAAATTTGAAAATAAATTGAAATGTGTGGTGTTTCAATGTGAATATGTGAATTTCATGTTTTCTTCTTTTTCTTTTAGAAGTGTACTTTGTTTTATAAATGTTTGTCTTTTGAACTTGTTTATTTTCTTGTGTATCATTCTTTCTTCAAATCCATTATATTTGTAGCCATATTGAATATGTGTTTTTTCTTTTTCTTAATTTTCTTTGTTCGTGGGTATGTTCACTAATCTATGTGTCAAACTATTGAAAACTGTTTCTTTGTGAGCTATGTGATTAAAATCTGAAGCTTTAATATTGTTATCTATTTGTGTCTTTTTTCTTTATATTCCAAATTCTATCTTATTATCTTCATTCCTTATAAAATTTAGATCTAAAAATTATATTTATCTATTAATTTCAGGGCATAAATTTTTCTCTTTACCATTTGATTACAATAATTTGGTAGTGTATTCCATAGTGAGCTTTGTAATTAGACTTTGAATGTTCAACAATTTCAAAGCATTGTACATATTATGAAAATATATAAGGAAGTAACATTATGAGATTCTCTAAATAAAGAAGTTTGGTCTGTATTCACCTTATCTCATAATGTTGTCTTTTGTAATAGTCTGTACCAACTAAAAATTAAAGCACAGAAGCTTTGAAATATGTCTTACGATAGACAACAATTTATGAGGTAAGGTGAATACAGACCAAACTTATTTGTCATACATATGTTTATGATTTACTGTACCAATTATTAATATAAAATTATGGAATATTCACCTGAAAGGTCTGTCTCCTCAACTTAATTAATCATTTAACTGTAGCGCTTTCGGGACTTGTCCCATCATCGGCAGGATTCAAAACTGGTGTTTCACTGAAGATCTGGTAGAGGGGGTTGCATGTATTGAGTTCATCTCCAGGTGAATATTCCATAATTTTATATTAATTTTGAATAATACCTCAACGGAACACATCATGAATCTTATAAAAGTTGTACCAATTATGTCATCAACATATCTACACCAGAATTTAAAAATTAAAGGATGGCCACCAATTATTTTGCGAAGATCTTGAAGATTCCCGGACTGTTGGCCATGATCTAGAGGCTTGAAGTTCCCTGATGTTTCACCAGAGACTGTGCCCAGCATCTTCAAGGTTGTCTTGAGACTGGCAATTTTGTCGACTGCCTGCCCTATCTATACAGTTCACTACAATGTGTTTTCTGCACGGTCCGTTCCGTCGTAAAATGTCATGCAGGAAACACATCATGGTGAACTGTATAAATAGGGCAGGCAGTCGACAAAATTGCCAGTCTCAAGGCCACCCTTGAGGATGCCGGATGCAGTCTCTGGCGAAATGTTGGGGAACTTCAAGCCTCTAGACCACGGCCAACAGCTCAGAAATCTTCTTCAAGATCTTCATAATAACTCCAGCCATGAAGCCTAAGTCAATAAATTATTTTGTTTTTGTTTAGTTGTTTCTTTACTCACTGTGTTGTGAACGTGAACAGCATTGAGAATGTCACAAATACAGTGACGAAATCTAGATCTGCGAAGGAGTTATGAAGTATGAGGTGAGTCACGAAACAACTAAACAAAATTAAAATAATCCTCATAGTAATTAAATTAATGTTTTTATTACCTCACCTCATATCCTTTTTCTTCTATACTGCAGTTTCGGAGCTTATCTCCATCGTCAGTAGCCTCTGGTCGACCGGTGTTATGTCGTTTCTTGGCGGTTTCCTTCTTACTTCTGTCGGTGGACCGATGAACCTCTGGATTAGGTCAAAATTTGCGGGAGTTTCAAAATTCATGAGTTTTTCTTTTTTGTTTTTTTGGATGTGGATTTTTTCCCAGACTGTGAGTTCCTTTAGTTTATCTGTTTGTTTGATTAGGCTAGCTTCTGTATCTATTAAATGTTTTTCAGACCAAGCATGGGCTGCTACTGCTGACTTGTCCACTTCCCCCTTTTTTACATTTCTAAGGTGTTCCTTCAATCTAGTTTTAAATTTCTTTTTGTTTTTCCTATATAGATTTTGTCGCAATCTTGACATTTGATCTGATATATTCCTGATTTATATTCTTGTCCAATTTTTTCATTTTTGTTGGTTTTAATTATCTTGTTTAGGCTGTATTCATTCTTTGGGGCCAATCGAATGTTAAACTTATTGAAAATTTTTGGAACTTGTGGTGTTTTACAGGATGGTAAGTGAATTTTTTTAATCTTATGTTCTCTTCTGTTTGTTTTTTAAGTGTGCTTTCATTAATTAGTTTTTGCCTTTTGAACTTATTTATTTTCTTGTGTACCATGTTCTCTTCATAACCATTTTCTATTGCTACTTTAATTATGTATTCTTTTTCTTTTTCATATTTTTCACGGTTCAGGGGTACATTCACCAATCTGTGTGTTAGGCTATTGAATACAGCTTCTTTGTGAGCGAAATGGTTGAATCCTGATGCCTTAATGTAGTTATCTTTATGTGTGTTCTTTCTGTATATTCCAAATTCTATTTGTTTTTTTCGTTTCTAGTTAGGGTTAGATCCAAAAATGAAATTTGTCTTTCAGTTTCAGTTTCCATTGTGAATTTTACAGTTTTGCTCTGAAGGTTCAGGAGTTTTAAGGCATCTTCTATTTGTTGTTGTGTTTATAATGGCTATTATATCGTCAACATATCTGCGCCAAAATTTGAAAGTTAATGGGTGTCCCCTTGTGATTTTCTGTTCGAAACTACCCATGAATAAATTGGCCAGAAAGGGAGATAGTGGGTTTCCCATGGAAAGTCCAAAATTTTGTTTGTAGTATTTCCCATTGTATGTAAAGAACATTTGTTCGATGCACAATTTTGTCAAAATTCCCTGTGAAAGTTAAATAAATCCTCATAGTGTTATTTCCTACCTACATAACTTAAATTATTTTGTGTTTGAAATTCCGCATGAATAGATTGGCATAGAAAGACCTGAATTTTGTTTATAAAATTTCCACTTGTATGTGAAAAACATATGATCAATACATAATCTGGTTTAAGGTTTTATATTGCAATATTCTCTTTTTAAATTTTATTTTTGTTCAGCCAATTTTCTAAAATTTTCATTTTCCCTTGGGGGGGAGGGGAATGAAATGGTAATGAAGTCGTAATGCCTTGAAGGCAGAGAAGAACTCCAGTCAGGTTGGTGAAGTCTCAAATGTCAATCAGTAAAATGTTTAATTCTTTTATAGATGGACACAACTTTTTTATGGGACAATGGATGAAGTACTGGGGGCCTCTGAAGTGGATTCTGTGACATCGCTTGACTCTAGTATCCACATAGACAGAGGATTCTGCTCGTGGCTTTCTGCTGTCTTTAGAATAAAGTGAGTAATATTAATGTTGTATTGCATAATGATAAGTCCGTCACGCAGGAACCAAGTTGAATATCTGGTCCCATTTTGCTGATTTACAGAATGTATTTCTCTTTTGTTAACTCTTAAATTGGAGAAACTCAATTTCCTATGCTAGCTTATTTAATCATGTCGGACTGCAGTGAAAACAAACCATGATTATTACCTATTGCTTATTATTATTGTATCCTGCGCCATATCTGAGTGGTTAAGACAAGATGCATTGGCTGATGGCTGCGGGATGTGCATTGGTTTGAGTCTCCATGGGAGAAGACATTTTTTTATGGAATTTCAGCCAGTGTGGGACTGGTGCCCACCCAGCATTGTGAGGAATGTGAATAGCTACAATAAGTAGAGGAGCACGCCGTAGCATAGTGGTTAAGGCACTGCGCTACAAGCCGGAAGGTCGAGGGTTCAAATCCCGGTGGGGTCAGGATTTTTAAACTGACCCAAACTTTCTGGCGGCACCATGACCCTGGGGTCGACTCAGCCTCTAATGGAAATGAGTACCAGACACTTGTTCTGCGGGTAAAGGCGGCCGTCACGCAGGGCTGACAACCCGGCTGACATCAAGTGCCGATTGTCCAGAAAAAGTGGCAGCCTCAACCTCCCACTACCCCAAGACCCTCAGGCCTTAATGGGATTACTTTACAATAAGTAGAGTACCAAGTTGAGGAAACTAGCAATAACGGCAGGGGGATCCGATATGCTGACCACATGTCAACCCTACACTGCTGTATGATCATCTGCCTCTATGATTAACACATGTGGATGTAAGACCAGTAGTTGACTGATAGGACATGGACCTTTTATAGTAATTTATTTTAATATTTTACTTCGTCATGTAGAAGCCAAGATCAACATTTTTGTGCCCTTAAAATTATTGGTCCAGCAGGTTTGAACCTGTGACTATCAGAACCAGAGGTGAGAGCACTAGTCCCCCTTATCCTTGGACCTATTTGACATGGATGTGAGGCCAGCAGACCCAGGACCTTGTTATGATGCATGTTTGTATTTGTTTTGTAGAGATGAAAACATCTTGATGAAGTGTGGACCGGATGCCGTGCAGTACCTCTCATTTCAGCGTCACATTATCGTCTACATGCTGATCATGATGGTCATTTCTTTATCCATTGTGTTACCTATTAACTTTCAAGGTCAGCTGGAAGGAGATGAAAAAACTTTTGGACACACTACTGTTAGCAATCTGGATCCTGGGTAAGTGTTCCTACTGTAAGCAAATGTTTTTGCTAAGTTTTATGAATTACATAAGCCAGCCATGACTAAACTTTATGAATTAATATCTTATATATATCTTAATGTATATAAATTTCGTGTCACATTGTTTGTCCGCGATGGAATCCTAAACTACTGAACCGATTTTAATAAAATTTTGCACACCGTGTGCAGTTTGATCCAACTTGAGACTTAGGGTAGTTTATAACTAAATTTATAGTCGCATTATTTTTTTTGCAAATTATTTGTTTATTATTTAACAAAGAGTTATAATTATCTGTGAGTTCCATACGATTCTAACAGATGACGCTGTAAGGTAATTTGGTAAGGTAAGTGGTTTATTATTTAACAAAGAGAGATCCAGATGGCTGTGCTTTTTGTTGCAACCGCAAATTTCAATTGAATTACAAATATTGATTATTTCATAATTTAAGTGTTTTCAGTGTTTATTTTATTTTCAATATTATTAATTTTGTGTGTAAGTATTAGTTTTAAGTAATCTGGCTGAAAGACAGCAACTTAATTTAAATTTTTAACGTATGCCTTAGCCACAGCAACGCGTGGCCGGGACTTCTAGTATATATATATCTTCTTGTATCTTGTAAGTCCATGTTTTCCCTTAACAGAGATTTTAGGCGCCCTCCCCCTATAGGGAAGAATTTGAACCATACTAATTTAGTTACACTTGTTTTCGTATAGATGTCATTTGAGTGGTCCGTGGTCAGCGTTCTGCCTCATACTGACATCTAGGAAACCAAGGTAGTACTAGGACTGGAAAATTCGGTAAATTTTGCTTAGAGGCCTTTTCATTTAGGATTAAGGATCTTTTACGAGCCTGAAAATCTTCAGACTCGGGACCCACGGCTTAAAGTCCCTCCCGGAGGACTTACTCCTTGGATTTTTCCATCCTAAAAAAATCCATCGACCCCGGCCAGGTTTGAACCTGCAACCCTCGGGACCAGAGGCAAGGAGCATAACCACTAGTCCACTGCGCCCAATTTTTATATATATATATATACTATGGCATTCGATAAGTAATGGCAAGACTGTTGTAAACAGCGATCCTGATTGTAATCTTGTTGTATGTTGTTGAGCAGTTTTTGTTGTTTAAATCTGTAACATTGAAAGTCTCAAAATAGCAATATTTTGTGAATACATTCACTGTTTCTCACATTTAGTAAAGTATTACTGCCCTAAAAAGTTGTTCAATTGAATTTGTTTAGAAGGTGGAATTGGGAAGTACTTGAAATCCACTAAATTCACCAGACATGAGCCCTTGTGACTATAAGTTATTCTCAAAGATCAAAGAATAGATTAATAAATTTAATATTTAAAGAAAGTAACACTTTGAAGTTTCTTTTAAATATTATGAGTTACGGATTTAGACTCGCCTCATATTTTCTTATTTTTCTTGCAGACTAGTTTCTTCATGCATTTGTGATATTGTTAAGATGCATTGACAATAACACAAAGGTGTGAAGAAACTAGTCTATAAGAAAAATAAGAAAATATGAGGTAAGTATAAATCCGTAACTCTCAGAATAATTAGATTAATAAATGAGTTAGAAATTTAACATCTCACCTCGTAATTGTAGATTTCTTGAGTACATGTTGCAGTACTTCTTTGTATTATCTTCAGCTCTATCTAGAGTTAGATAGATAGAGCTGAAGATAATAGTAAGAATTATTTAAACATGTCCTCAAGAAATCTACAATTACGAGGTGAGATGTTAAATTTCTAACTCATTTATTAATTAAAATGAACCTCATGTCCACCACTGTGGTGTTGAGGTAGCGTGCTGCCTTGTCATGCAGTGGGCCTGGGTTCGATCCCCGGTTGGGGAAATTTTTCTGGGTAAGGTTTTATCGCGGTTTTTCCTCACCTGTAAGAGAGAAATGTGAGGAAAACTTTAAGGCCCTAATGGTCCCCGAAATCATATGGCCATCATCATCATCCTTCAACGGGAAGCTACCACACCTACAATTCCCTAGTAAAGCTGCAAGCATAGCATGAAAATGCTATGATTGCAGTGAAGGACCTGCCCTCGGGTAGAATTACTATGGATGGATAAACCTCATAGTGTTATTTCTTTTAAATATTAATGAAAATTAATAGATATTATATTTATTTTAAAGTAAATGTATAATTGGTGTTGCAGCTCTCCATACTTGTGGACACATGTGACTTTGGCAATTTTATTTTTTCCTTTGGGCATCATTATCATGAGAAGATTTTCTGTAACAATAAAATTTGATGAACAAGAAACAAATGTATCTAGAACATTGATGATTACAAAAATTCCAGGCAAGAACTGTGATTCAGCTGATTTGCATCGACATTTCAGGTGAGCTAAGACTTTCAAGAGAGAGTCACCTTTCACAAGAAGTTAAACTTGTTTTGTTGAGTTGTTTCTTGACTCACCTCATACTTCTTAACTCCCTCGCAGATCTAGATTTGTGACATTCTCAATGCTGTTCACGTTCATAACTGACGTCCAATGGTCTCCTCTCCTGCAGATGTTGCGGAGGTCAGTCTGCAGGAGAGGAGACCATTGGACGTCAGTTGTGAACGTGAACAGCATTGAGAATGTCACAAATACAGTGACAAAATCTAGATCTGTGAGGTAGTTAAGAAGTATGGGGTGAGTCAAGAAACAACTCAACAAAATTAAAATAAACCTCATAGTGTTATTTCCTACCTACATAACTTAGTTAAACTTGTATTTAAAAGGCAAATTAATATTTTAAGAGAAAAATATTTAATAAAAATTAATTAAATGAGTCATATCTCATCTCGTACCCCATGTTGTTCAAGCATGGAAACTGCAGTTTTCAAGAGGAACTGTTCCCATCATTACGACTGTCGAATTTTGGTTTATATCTTCATCTCCAAAATGCCATCTGTTGTTGATTTGAAGAACCTTGATATCAAATCACATGGATCTAAACTTTTGAAATGTTTAAGTTCCCAGTGAGTGGGATTTGATCTTAAGGTTCAAGAAATCAACACCAGATGGCAGCTTTGAAGATGAAGATGTAGATCGAAATTCAACAGTTGTGATGTTGGCTGAAGATGAGAAGGATTCCTCTTGAAAACTACAGTTTCCGTGCTTGAAGAACACAAAATATGAGGTGATATACGATTCATGTAATTAATATTTATTAATTATATTATTTTTGGTCTGGACATCTTACCTCAATGTTAATGTTGATTTGTTCTTGACATGTTTCAAAACAATTCTCTGTTTTATCTTCAGCTTTCCCAGACCTCTGGGAAAGCTGAAGATAAAACAGAGAATTGTTTTGAAACATGTCAAGAACAAATCAACATTAACATTGAGGTAAGATGTCCAGACCAAAAATAATATAATTAAAATAACCTCAAAATATAACTTCCTAAAATTAAATATTAATATTTATTAAATTTGAAGATAAAATATACGCATAGTTAAATATGGGAAATAATAATTTAAATTTGAAGAGAAAAATTTTCGCCTAGACCGGGACTCGAACCCGGGACCCTTGGCTTTCCGGGCCAAGTGCTCTACCAACTGAGCTACCGAGGCGAGTTACGTCTAGACGCAAATTTTTCTCTTATATACGTTGTAATTCCCTATCGCCAAATGCTTTTGAAACCATTGTTTCTATCTTTGCAAATGGCGGCTTCTTAGTTAAGAAGACATTTATTGGAAATTTAACATTACTTTTAAAAGCCAGTAAGGCTTAATTTGCGTCTAGACGTAACTCGCCTCGGTAGCTCAGTTGGTAGAGCACTTGGCCCGGAAAGCCAAGGGTCCCGGGTTCGAGTCCCGGTCTAGGCGAAAATTTTTCTCTTCAAATTTAAATTATCTTTCATTGAGAAATGTTAAATTAATAATAAAAACATCATTAGAGGCCTTACTGGCTTTTAAAAGTAATGTTAAATTTCCAATAAATGTCTTCTTAACTAAGAAGCCGCCATTTGCAAAGATAGAAACAATGGTTTCAAAAGCATTTGGCGATAGGGAATTACAACGTATATAAGAGAAAAATTTGCGTCTAGACGTAACTCGCCTCGGTAGCTCAGTTGGTAGAGCACTTGGCCCGGAAAGCCAAGGGTCCCGGGTTCGAGTCCCGGTCTAGGCAAAATTTTTCTCTTCAAATTTAAATTATCTTTCATTGAGAAATGTTAAATTAATAATAAAAACATCATTAGAGGCCTTACTGGCTTTTAAAAGTAATGTTAAATTTCCAATAAATGTCTTCTTAACTAAGAAGCCGCCATTTGCAAAGATAGAAACAATGGTTTCAAAAGCATTTGGCGATAGGGAATTACAACGTATATAAGAGAAAAATTTGCGTCTAGACGTAACTCGCCTCGGTAGCTCAGTTGGTAGAGCACTTGGCCCGGAAAGCCAAGGGTCCCGGGTTCGAGTCCCGGTCTAGGCGAAAATTTTTCTCTTCAAATTTAAATTATCTTTCATTGAGAAATGTTAAATTAATAATAAAAACATCATTAGAGGCCTTACTGGCTTTTAAAAGTAATGTTAAATTTCCAATAAATGTCTTCTTAACTAAGAAGCCGCCATTTGCAAAGATAGAAACAATGGTTTCAAAAGCATTTGGCGATAGGGAATTACAACGTATATAAGAGAAAAATTTGCGTCTAACGTAACTCGCCTCGGTAGCTCAGTTGGTAGAGCACTTGGCCCGGAAAGCCAAGGGTCCCGGGTTCGAGTCCCGGTCTAGGCGAAAATTTTTCTCTTCAAATTTAAATTATCTTTCATTGAGAAATGTTAAATTAATAATAAAAACATCATTAGAGGCCTTACTGGCTTTTAAAAGTAATGTTAAATTTCCAATAAATGTCTTCTTAACTAAAAAGCCGCCATTTGCAAAGATAGAAACAATGGTTTCAAAAGCATTTGGCGATAGGGAATTACAACGTATATAAGAGAAAAATTTGCGTCTAGACGTAACTCGCCTCGGTAGCTCAGTTGGTAGAGCACTTGGCCCGGAAAGCCAAGGGTCCCGGGTTCGAGTCCCGGTCTAGGCGAAAATTTTTCTCTTCAAATTTAAATTATCTTTCATTGAGAAATGTTAAATTAATAATAAAACATCATTAGAGGCCTTACTGGCTTTTAAAAGTAATGTTAAATTTCCAATAAATGTCTTCTTAACTAAGAAGCCGCCATTTGCAAGATAGAAACAATGGTTTCAAAAGCATTTGGCGATAGGGAATTACAACGTATATAAGAGAAAAATTTGCGTCTAGACGTAACTCGCCTCGGTAGCTCAGTTGGTAGAGCACTTGGCCCGGAAAGCCAAGGGTCCCGGGTTCGAGTCCCGGTCTAGGCGAAAATTTTTCTCTTCAAATTTAAATTATCTTTCATTGAGAAATGTTAAATTAATAATAAAAACATCATAGAGGCCTTACTGGCTTTTAAAAGTAATGTTAAATTTCCAATAAATGTCTTCTTAACTAAGAAGCCGCCATTTGCAAAGATAGAAACAATGGTTTCAAAAGCATTTGGCGATAGGGAATTACAACGTATATAAGAGAAAAATTTGCGTCTAGACGTAACTCGCCTCGGTAGCTCAGTTGGTAGAGCACTTGGCCCGGAAAGCCAAGGGTCCCGGGTTCGAGTCCCGGTCTAGGCGAAAATTTTTCTCTTCAAATTTAAATTATCTTTCATTGAGAAATGTTAAATTAATAATAAAAACATCATGGGAAATAATATTATGAAGTTCTTAATTCGTAAATTAATGAGTAATTTTTTAACATCTTACCTCATTGAAATTCATCGGAGAACATATTGTTTAAACAACTCACCTCATAGGATTCATGCTTCCATGATATCGCGATTTCAAACATAGTCATGTTCATCATCAGCCATAACTCCGACTGATGAAATTAATTAAATATCTTACCTCATATTTTATGTTTCTTCAAACACGGGAACTAGTTTTCGAAAGAAGGATCTCTCTAATTTTCAACCGAACTCATTAATTTACGGATAAAATTATACACCTAAATTGGGATTTGAACCCAATATCTGTGGTTCTGTACACCAGTGCTTTAACGATTTAAGCTATTAGGCATTCCGATTTACTTGTAGATTTTTCTCTTATAATTTTTATTATTTGTAAAACCTCATAATGCTATTTCCCATAATTAATTTATGAAGAAAAATTGTTGCCTAAATCAGGATTTGAACCCAGGATCTCCATTCTAGTGCTTTATCTATTAAGCTATCTAGGCTCCTGATTTAAACAGAAATTTTTCTCATATACAATCCCGTATGCTTGAAGACTCGAGAAAAATTAAATTCAAATAACTTTTTGCATTATTTATATTTTAATCATATGAAAATGTAATTATTATGAGTTAGTTCATAGTTAAATATGGGAAATAACATTATGAGGTTCTTAATTCATAAATTAATGAGTCATTTTTTAACATCTTACCTCATATTTTATGTTTCTTCGAAAACTAGTTCCCGTGTTTGAGGAAACATAAAATATCAGAGGTAAGATGTTAAAAAATGACTCATTAATTATTAAATATGGATTTTCATCAAGTAAACACCCACTCAATTGATCATTAATTTATGAGTTAGTTATTTTGATTCGCCTCGTATTTTTTTTATATTCTGCAGACTATAGTCCGCATCGACAATGTCACATAGATGCGACGAAACTATAGTGTGCAAAATATAAAAAAAAAATATGAGGTGAGTCAAAATAACTAACTGATAACAATTAAAAGGAACCTCATAGTGTTATTTCCTAGAAATATTAAATATTTATTGTGTGTTGCTATTAATTACATTATATGATGTTATTTTATTGACAGAGAGGCATATCCTGAAATGGAAATTCAGGACATTCAGTTGGCCTACAACATTTCCAGAGTGAGTGTCTTAGATAAGGAAAGGTAAGTCATTTCATACAGGTCCGTTATCAATGATAAATATTATTAAATATTTATATAATATAAATAGAAATATTAATTTAACGGTGGGTAAACACAACAAAGGAACATACAAGTTTTTTTTTTTAATGTTTTCCAATGGCTTGCAGTTGGGATAGTTTAACTCATTTTGCTTTTTTTTTAATGTTAAAATCAGTATTTTTTAATAATACCTAATCTTTAGTTTAACATATTCCAGTCCTCAACAAATTAATTTTTTTAAAAGAAAAATGATTAACTCTCTACATGCAGTCCATTACACCATTCAAGACATGATACAAATGTTCACACTTCTTTCCATATGTACAGTCGTCTTATGTTTGAAATCAGATAGCTGTAGCTAATAACAATGCTATCAGACAACTTATATTCAAAGTATTTTTAACAAGAATTTTCATTATTTTCAAGCATAAAGCTTAACATGATTTTAAAATTATTAAAATTTCTCATTAAAAATACTTTGAATAGAAGTTGTTTAATGGTGGTGTTAATAGATATGGCTATTAGACATAGGAGAATTGTATATATATATCCATCCATCCATAGTAATTCTGCCCGAAGGCAGGTCCTTCACTGCAGTCATAGCATTTGCATGCTATGCTTGCAGCTTTACTAGGGAATTTTAGGTGTGGTAGCTTCCCATTGCTTTCCACACCGGTGAAGGATGATGATGATGACAGTGATGATGGGGACCATTTGGGCCTTAAAGTTTTCTTGACATTTGTCTTACAGGTGAGGAAAAACCCCGATAAAAACCTCACCCAGAAAAACTGCCCCCACCGGGGATTGAACCTGGGCCTGCTGCATGACAAGGCAGCACGCTACCTCGAGACCACAGCGGTGGACATATATATATGAGAGTCAAAATTAGAACATGTCACAAATAGGGAAATTAGAAACATAATGGAAGCAGAAGAAAGCATAATTGAAAGAATTGAGGAGAAGGAATTAAAGTGATTAGGACATGTTTTAAGAATGGAAGATGAGCGATGGGGCCAAAGCAACTATATCAATGGCATCTGACCAGAAAGAAGAAAAGTGCAAGACCAAAGTTCACATAAAAGGAAAACATGAAAACATTAATGCAAGTAAGAGGGCTAAGCATTGAAGATGCCCAAGATCGTAGGCTTTGGAGGTTTGGCACGGGAAGATGGCAGCAGCTGTAAAAACCCAAAGATAGAATTGTGTGTATATGTATACATGTGGAAAGAAGTGTTAACGTTTGTATCAAATGGTGTAATGAATGCACACTGTCATTCAGAGTCAGAGTTCCGGAGTCTGATTCCCATTTCAGATGTTTATTTTCCTTTAAAAAATACCTAATCTTGCCATACTTTTGACACATACTGTACAACCTGTCTTGAGAGTTAAAACTACCCTTATCCTCAATTGTACCCCTTGTTGATTGTGAGTTGATCACTGAAAGAGTGAGTTTTCAACATCAAGTGGAATGAATATGTAAACTTATGGAGCTTTGATAGCCTTACATAAGATGAAATTTTCCAGATTCTAAAGAAACTGAAAATCATTAGAATATTTCTATACCAGACCATCCAGTGATATTAAATGTGATAATGATTGTCCAAGACACGATTATCCTCAAGCCATAAGAATTCTTGCTGTGCAGAAGGCAGTGTTGGGTCATATTTGCCAAAAATGAGTCTGGAAATAATCAGTGATGGCTTGGAAGTTGAACGTGTCAAAATAGATAAATGTTCAGGCTACTCACTGAGAATTAATGAAAGAGTCAATTCTTATCTCGTACTTCATGTCTTTCTAACACAGGAAGTGCAGTTTTCAAGATGCATCCCTCTCATCCTCAGCCGACATCACGACTACCAGATTTTTATTTGAATCTTCATCTACAAAGTCATCCACCGCTGTGGTCTCGAGGTAGCGTGCTGCCTTGTCACGCAGCGGGCCCGGGTTCGATCCCCGATGGGGGCAGTTTTTCTGGGTGAGGTTTTTATCGGGGTTTTTCCTCACCTGTAAGATGAATGTCAGGAAAACTTTAAGGCCCAAACGGTCCCTGAAATCATATGCCCATCATCATCATCTTCATCCTTATCATTATCATCTTCATCATCATCATCATCCTTCACCGGTGTGGAAAGCAACGAGAAGCTACCACACCTACAATTCCCTAGTAAAGCTGCAAGCATAGCATGAAAATGCAAAGTTGCCATCTGGGTTGATTTGATGAACCTTGAGATCAACACCAGGTGGCAACTTTGTAGATGAAGATTCAAACAAATATCTGGTAATATTTGAAGAGAAAAATTATACGCTCAGACCGGGACTTGAACCCGGGACCCTTGGTTCTCTAGACCAAGTGCTCTACCAACTGAGCTACCTGAGAAAGTACCGATCTAAACGCAAATCTTTCTCTATATACATTGTAATTCCCGTCCACCAAATGCTGTGAAGCCATGCTTCTATCTTGCAAATGGCGGCTCCTTTATTAAGAAGACATATTTGGGAATTATACATTACAGCCAGTACGGCTTTTTCCAAGTTTTTATTATTGATTTCGTACATCTCAATGATGGATAAATCATATTTGAAGAGAAAAATTATACGCTCAGACCGGGACTTGAACCCGGGACCCTTGGTTCTCTAGACCAAGTGCTCTACCAACTGAGCTCAGTTGGTGATGAAACAGAGGGAGCTCCTCCAATGGATACTCAAGAATCCTCTTTACTGATGAGAACATTTTCACCATTGAGCAGAGTTCTAATTGGAAAAATAACAGGGTGTTTGCTTTAATGTCTGGAAGATCGTAAAATAGCTCTGAAAATCCAATGGATACTCCTCTTCAGTCGTGGTCTCGTGGGCAGTTAGTGTTGCCCATCTTCATTTCTGTGAGAAGGGGTAAAACAAATACAAAAATTTAGAGCCTATAATCAGAGGCCTTATTGAGGAATTGATACTGGAGTTTCCAGCAGGATTTTGCTCCAGCCCACAAAGAGGCAATGCCACCACAAACACTAAACTTATTACTTTATAGAAATCGCTGCACACTAGAGTGATTACAACAATACATTTAAAAAAAATAATAAGAGAAAAGCCATTATATTTGAAGAGAAAAATTTTCGCCTAGACCGAGACTCGAACCTGGGACCTTTGGCTTGCCAGGCCAAATGCTCTACCAACTGAGCTACCGAGGTGAGTTACGATCTAGACGCAAATTTTTCTCTTATATATGTTGTAATTCCCACTCACCAAATGCTTTTGAAACCATTGTTTCTATCTTGCAAATGGCGGCTTCTTAGTTAAGAAGACATTTATTGAGAATTTAACACTACTTTATAAAGCTAGTAAGGCTTCTAATGATGTTTTTATTATTGATTTAACATTTCTCAATGAAAATTTTTCTGTTCAAATATAATTTATCTTTCATTGAGAAATGTTAAATCAATAATAAAAACATAATTAAAAGCCTTACTAGCTTTATAAAGTAATGTTAAATTCCCAATAAATGTCTTCTTAACTAAGAAGCTGCCATTTGCAAGATAGAAACAATGGTTTCAAAAGCATTTGGTGAGTGGGAATTACAACATATATAAGAGAAAAATTTGCGTCTAGATCGTAACTCGCCTCGGTAGCTCAGTTGGTAGAGCATTTGGCCCAGCAAGCCAAAGGTCCCGGGTTCGAGTCTCGGTCTAGGCGAAAATTTTTCTCTTCAAATATAATTTATCTTTCATTGAGAAATGTTAAATTAATAATAATAAAAAAAACATCAAGAAAAGCCATTATTAAACACAACAAACTTTTTATACATGCATTTGATATATGAAGACATTCTTTATTAAAAATGTTAATATGTTTTTGTTACAGAGAGAAAGTGTATCAGGCTAAACTGTTCTGTGAAAATTATTTAAAAAGTACTGGAATGAGGTTGGACATGAGGCCTTACGCCTGTGGAAATGTGTGTGGCTGCTGTGATTTATTTGGATGTCCTATGGTGAGCATATGCATGTTAACTATATTTAAACAAGGTGGAAGTAACACTGTGGAGTATTTGAGTTGCTTATTGTACATCTCACCTCATATTTTGTTCTCTAACCTGGGATATGTTTAAAAGTTAAGAAAATATCCATTGAAACATGTTCCAGGTGAGAGACAAACTACAAAATGAGATGTGTAACGGAGGGCAATTCAAAATGAATGTGACAAAAAGGTAACATTGCTGTGAGTTTTGTATTGAATTTATTTTACAAATACAAAGTTAGCATGAAAGATTTCCTGTCCAATTTTCCTTGGATATTCACAAGTGTTCAATTTGGGCTCCATTTCTTGCAAGATCTGTTCCAAGTTGTTCAGTTAATCAAGTCTGGCAAGAAATGGAGCCTGTATTGAACACTTGTGAAAATATAAGAATTAAATGAATCGTGATTTCTTCTTACCTCATGTTTTTTTAAACACAGCACTGCAGTATCAGCGACCATCGTCACCATCCTCAGCTGTTTTTATGACTGTCAATTTTTTCTTTTGCTTGTAATTATCCAAACTGCCATCTCGTGTTCTTTTGAAGATGACAGTTTGGATAATTACAAGCAAAAGAAAAAATTGACAGTCCTGAAAACAGCTGAGGATGGTGACGATGGTCGCTGATACTGCAGTGCTGTGTTTAAAAAAAACATAGAAGTATGAGGTAACAAGAAATCACGATTCATTTAATTCTTATGAATTAAACCTCATAATGTTAAAAATTCCCAAATTTATTATATAAACTTGTGAATATCCATAGAAAATTGGAAGGTAATCTTATATGCTAAATTTGTATTTGTAAAATAATATATATCAAGGTCTATCCAGCTATGTGGAAGATGTACGCTGAGAGGACTATGTAAGATATTGTGGCAGGGCACTGTCTTGTTGAAGAAGCTCCTACAATGAGCATAATTTTCATTTAACTTTCACAGGGAAAAAATCACCATGAGGTTTAATTTAAGAATTAAATTAATATTTTTGATACCTCACCTCATATCGTCTATTCTTCTAGACTGCAGTTTTGGAGCTGTATCTCCCATCATCAGTAGCCTCTTGTCGACAGTTTTATGTCATTTCCTGGCAGTTTTCTTCTTCCTTCTATTGGTGGACCGATGAATCTCTAGATCAAATCAAAATTTGCAGGAATTTCAAAATTCATGAGTTTTTCTTTCTTGTTTTTCTGGATGTGGATTTTTTCCAAAACTGTGAGTTCTTTCTGTTTATCTGTTTGTTTGATTGGGCTAGCTTTTGTATCAAACATACAGAGAACGAGAGGTCCAGGGTTCAAATCCTGGTTCAAGCATTAATTTTTCTTTCTTAAATTAGATTCTACCCAGGATTGGAAAATGTTAATTTAAATAAAAACATTGAAAATTTATTTTTGAGGTTGATGCGATTGAATATTACACAGAAGAAGAAAATCGTTTAAGGAATGAGGTGGATGCAGAACGTGCAGCTGCTCTGAAGAAGCCTCTTGGAATTGTATTTATCACTTTGGTGTCAGTGGAAGCTGCTCAGAAAGTGTTTGACGACCATCGACCTACTTGTAAATGTTCTAACAACCCGCCCAGTTCGAGCGTTAGTCGTCAGTTGGAACCTCACAATTGGCAAGTGCAATTTGCACCATCTCCAAAGGACATCTACTGGTGAGCACATCTTAATGATTTATATAGCATTAGCTTACAGTATTCAGTATGTAATTTTAACAAAATATAATCTGTAGAGCCTTTAAGTTTCTTTTTAGTTTCTGGGATGACTGCAATAATTACATGCACTTTATTGAATAAGACTAGAAAAGAAACTATTTTGAAGTTTTGCAAAGTATTGGCAGTTCCATCTCTTATCTGTGGATGTGAAACCTGGACATTAACAAAGGCAGATAGTAAACAAATAGAGGCTGCAGAAATGAAGATGTTGAGAGCAATAGCAGGTTACCAAAGGACCGATAAAAAGAAAAACGAAGATATAAGAACAGAAGTCAATATATTTAATCTCTGTGAAAGAATAAAATATTATCAAAATGCTTATCTTCAGCACGTATTACGAATGAATGAACAGCACATACCAAGAGAATGTATAATTATAAACCAAAAGGGAGAAGAATGTTGGGAAGACCATTGAAGAGATGGAAGGACCAATTCGACCTATAATGAGATCGGAACAGGCCATTGGGCTTAATCCTTGTTGTTGTTGATGATGATGATGCCATCAAATATAACATGAAAATCAATACAGAGAAAACAAAAGTAATGGCTTTTCAAGAACATTCCCTGTACGTAGCAAAATTTGTAGAGGTTCAGAAATACTGGAAATAGTAAATTCATAAATATTCAAACAATAGACTACCTCTGCAGCTATTGAACTATAGACTCACAGGGCAAAGAGACCCAGGAAGACCTAAGAAGAGATGGAGGGATCAATTTCTATCCTGAAGCGGAACAGGCCATGCCTGCAATGGATGATGATTTACCTACCTTGGATATACATTAACACATTTGGATGAAGTAGACAAAGCAAATATAATTATTAATTTTAATAAAACCATGGGAATAATAAATTCAGTAATGAAACCTTCGCTAGTCCAGAGAGATACCAGAATGCTATTGTAGAAAGCCTTAGCAAGACCTGCACTTTGCTACGGCAGTGAGGCATGGACTTTGAGGAAAGCAGAAGAAAGTCGGATAACTTCTAGTGAAATGAAATTCATGAGATTTACAGCAGGATATACCAAATGGGATACCAGAACAACTGGATGAATCATTTGCGACGAATGAGTTCAGATAGAATTCCCAAGGCCATGTTTCGTTATTGTCCAACAGGGAAGAGATCTCTGGGCCATCCAAGGAAACACTGGATACAAAATTCATCAGTGAGATCGTAACAGGCCTATAGGCCTAAAACTCAGTTGGATGAAGAAGAATATATTAGATACATTTTTTTCATGTATAGTATATGTTATTACAATGTGTATATTTTTTATTAGGTTTAATTTTATCATTAACTTCATTGTGGATTAGATCTAATTTTTATTATTGTTCAGTTTGACCAAATTATTGTTTAATATCTAATATTATTGTGATTTTTGTATTTGAATGTAACATGTTTTTCCTGTAAATTAATGAGTCATTTTTTAACATCTTACCTCATAATGTTTTTTTTATTATTGATTTAACATTTCTCACTGAAAGATAAATTATATTTGAATTACAACGTATATAAGAGAAAAATTTGCATCTAGATCATAATTCGCCTCGGTAGCTCAGTTGGTGATTTGAGGGAAGTAGATTATACAGGGAATGATTGGAAAGCATTAGCTCAGGATAGGGATGTATGGAAAGCTTATGTCCGCGCGGCCATGAACCTACGGGTTCGATAGTGCCAGTGAGTAAGTAAGTAAGCTCAGTTGGTAGAGCATTTGGCCCGGCAAGCCAAAGGTCCTGGGTTCGAGTCTCAGTCTAGGTGAAAATTTTTCTCTTCAAATATAATCTTACCTCATATTTTATGTTTCTTCAAACATGGGAACTAGTTTGATGGAGATTCCAACGAAAATCTGGTAGTCATAATGTTGGTTGAAAATGAGAGAGATCCTTCTCTCGAAAAATAATTCCTGTGTTTGAAGAAACATAAAATATGAGGTAAGATGTTAAAAAATGACTAATTAATGTACGAATTAAAAACCTCATAATGTTATTTCCCATATTTAACTATGAATGTTTTATTTAAATTAATATTGGGAAGTAAACATTATGAGGTTATATCATTATTAGTGGGTGGAGAACATATTTTAATCGTCGGTATCAAAGAAGTTTGAAAATGCATGAGGTGAGTCGATTAAAATATGTTCTCCACTCACTATTTATGAATGTTTTTCCTGGTTGAGTAAAAGAGAGAACCACATGGCCTTAACTCCACCAGGCTAAATAAATAAATAAATAAATATTTTTGTCTATAACTTTATTTCTTATTTCATTCATTATCACATTGAAAGAGAATGGGCGACAAAACACTTCTCTGGCATGAAAGCTGTATTTATTAATTTTTTATTTTGATATTATTTAGTTGTTTCTTCACTCACCTCTTACTTCTTAACTCCCAAGCAGACTCGAGTTTCTTCACTGCATTTGTGACATTCTCAATGCTGTATTACGTTCACAACTGATACGGCCTCCTATCCTGCAGACTGACCTCTGTGCCATCTGATAAATTTTTTATTTATTTAGTTTTTAGAATAATTGTTGAAAAATGTATTTTGTGTGCTTTATTCTGGAACAGCTGTTTATACAAATGTTTTAATTCTTTCAGGGAGAATCTTTCAGTGCCGTCCAACTACTGGTATATCAAGGCTGTGCTTGTTAATTTTTTCCTGTTTTTGGTGTTGTTTTTCCTGACAACTCCTGCTATTGTAGTTAACTTCTTAGACACTATGAAAGTGGAGACGGAGCTTGAGAAGATGGTGAGTACTTTTACATGTTAATAATGTGTCTATGACAACAGTGGATTTCTGATAGCTCAGCAATTGAGAAGGGTCTGTACAACACATTCATTAATTCCTTAAAATAATTTATCATAAGTAATGCCACGAGTGATTTCCAATTTATCTAGAGAATTTGGAAATCAAGAGTGGCATTTGTTAGGACTATTTAACCAATAAAATGAATCTGTTTACTCACAAATCATTATTTAAATATAGATATTTTAAAATATTTATTTACTTAATGTAAACGGCGATGTTTGAAAACAAATAAGAAATGTGAGGTTATGTTCATTCACTGCTGCTTGATCATATTATTTATTGCCAAATAAGATCGCAATATTGTAAGAGTGCACCCAAGTGGAGAAATAATGAAACACATCAAACAATATATCATAATTATGGGTTATTCATTTATTTTTTTAGTAAAACAACTCAGTAAAATCAAGGTATCTTTTCATTATTTGCTATATTCAATGTATTTGTTGGAGAAAAATAATGCTTTGACCTGTTCAGAACATTAAAAAGGAGGAGCTTTCTTTATCACAAAAGCAGGAGCTGTTAAAGAGAAATCGATAAAGAGCGAGGTGAAACACAACTGTCATTGGTTGTAAAACAACATTCATTGAAACGTGATTGGTCATTGACTAGCATTTGTGGCATGAGTTAAATAGTCATATCAAATATTATATTTTGGGAAAAGACATTTTTCAGAAGAACAAATAGAAGTCCATAAATATTGAAGTTCCCAGGGAGCACGATTTTATCTCGAAGTTCATTCAACCCATCCCAGGTGGCAAGTGGAATGCTGGTGTAGACGACTGAATTTCAAACGGCCCGAGTTTAGCTGATTTGAGGGAATTGCTTTTGAAACTAGTCAGTTGAGAAATACATATTTTTATGAGGTTAGGTGTTAGAAAATTTTTATTCAGTTATGTAATATTATTAATATGTCTAAATATTGGGTGGCCCATAGCTAGATGGAAGGATACGGTCTCTTTATATGGAAACGGGTCTATGGCCTAATTCCATGACTAGAAGAAGAACAAGAATAATTTATCTGATAGTATTACTTACCATTAGAATTTGTATTAAATATAATATTTGATGTTAATATTATTCGTTTTTAAACATCTTAATGATGGACAAATTATATTTGAAAAGAAAAATATATGCCTACACTGGGGTTTGAACCCAGGACCTTTGACTCTCTATGTCAATGCTCTTCCAAGTGAGCTACCTAGGCCTCCAATCTAAATGCATATTTTTCTCTTCTACATAGTTAATACCCTAACCCCAAATGCTATGAGCTGTTGCTACGATTTTTGCAAATGGAGGCTCCTTTGTTAAGAAGAGCATTAAAAGATCCTGGGTTCAAACCCCAGTCCATTTTCTAATAAATTAATGAGTCATTTTAACATCTTACCTCATATTACATGAAATATGAGGTAAGATGTTAAAATGACTCATTAATTTATTAATTAAGAACCTCATAATGTGTTTCCCAATTTTAACTTTGAATTGTACATTTTTCTTTTCAAATATAATTTGTCCATCTTTAAGATGTTTAAAAACGAATAATATTAACATTAAAATAAGCACTACTGGCTTTATAAGTAATGTTTAAATTCCCAATAAAAAACCGCCATTTGCAAAAATAATAGCAATGGCTCGTAACATTTGGGGTTAGGGAATTAACTATGTAGAAGAGAAAAATACGCATTTAGATTGGAGGCCTAGGTAGCTCACTTGGAAGAGCATTGACATAGAGTCAAAGGTCCTGGGTTCAAACCCCAGTCTAGGCATATATTTTTCTTTTCAAATATAATAATATTTGATATTTATTTACAGAGTCCAGTTTTATCAGAATTCTTGCCAACGCTACTTCTGTGGACAGTAGCGGCTCTTCTGCCTGTGTTGGTCTCGTATTCTGATCAATGGTTGTCTCATTGGACGCGCTCTGAACAAAACCACTCTATCATGCATAAGACATTTTTCTTCCTTCTCTTCATGGTTCTCATATTACCATCTCTAGGCCTTACCAGGTAAGTTATTTATCAACAATTAGTAATATATACCTCACCTCATAATTTGTTTTCTCCTCTGAAACAAGTTTCGGCAAACATCTTCAACATTCTCAGCTACAATCTGATTGGTATGTTGACCATTGGAAATCTATCTATCTTGGTCATTTTATGCCTTGTCTTCCGTAATTTCCATCCATTCAACTCCTCTTTTCTCTACATTCTTCTTAACTTGTTGTTCCCACTTTGAATCTTCTCTCTTAGTCGAAATCCAGTGCTTGTCTTAGTAACCTTTCAGTACTGTGAATAATAACAATTATTTCTTAATTTTGACAGTGCTCAAGCATTTGTTTCCTGGACATTTCATGCACGCAATGAGACTTACCGATGGGAGTGTTTGTTTCTGCCTGACAAGGGAGCATTCTTTGTTAATTATGTGATTACCTCTGCATTCATTGGTACTTCATTAGAACTGATTCGCTTCCCTGAACTGTTTGTATATACAGTCAGGCTGTGTCTTGCAAGGTAAGCAATTAACAATTGTTACATCAGATTCCAATAAGCACTCGCCAGTTGTTTTTAGTTTGAATTAAGTAACCACACATTATTCAATTTAACCCTTAAATTTGCAATGTATCCTATAGGATACATCAATTAGTTTATTTATATATTCTACCTTAATGAATATACCTCATAGTGAGAATTCCTAAAATAAGTTATTTATATATATTGATATATATACGATTAAGAAAGTTTTCTTGGGTTTTCTGCATTATGGATTCAAGGTTGGCCTCTAGCCACTGATTCCAACATTTTGACATGATCCCACACACCATTATCAAGGAATGATAGATTCAACTTACAGCGTAGAAGATATGAAGAATAGCATAGTTGCAACATGGAACTTGGTCAACCCTTGGATGGGAGTACAGTTTCCGAAATGGACCGTAATGAAAACACAATGAGATTAACTGTCCAAATAGCATGTCAGATATGTAATTATCAATGGTATATAAGACATGTACCAGTAACTCGAACCTATTATTCCTTGATAATGGCATGTGGGATCGTGTCGAAACATTGGAATCAGTGGCTAGAGGCCAACCTTGAATCCATGATGCAGTAAACCCAAGAAAACTTTCTAAATCAACCTTATATCTGCGAAAGTCTACAATATAAAACGTATATATATACCATGCCTAATAATGTTTTAGAGGTAACTTGATATCATTTCAAACTGTTATGATTAACATACAAGTCTCTTATTAAGTTATGTAGATAGGAAATAACACCATGAGGTTTATTTTAATTTTGTTTAGTTGTTTCTTGACTCACCTCATACTTCTTAACTCCCTTGCATATCTAGATTTCGTCACTGTATTCTCAATGTTGTGAACCCGAACAGCATTGAGAATGTCCTGTAGGAGAGGAGACCATTGGACGTCAGTTGTGAACATGAACAGAATTGAGAATGTCACAAATACAGTGACGAAATCTAGATATGCAAGGGAGTTAAGAAGTATGAGGTAAGTCAAGAAACAACTAAACAAAATTAAAATACAAGTCTCTGTTTCACACAGTGCACTACAGAATCTGTATCAATGTGAGATTGTGGATCCCCAAAATTGTATGTCAAACATCTGTTGTGATTGGTCAACATTAAGGCAAGCGCCACACCCTGTCAGTCATTTACTAAGATCTCACGCACTTTAACTAATTCATTATGAACACATGATGAAGTGAATTGTTCAACTTTTATTTAAATTTGAAATGCAAGCTATAATTTTTGTATTGATAGTTGGTAATTTGCTGATTTTCTTACCAAAAAAGGCTCCAATTTAATTCAGAATACTACTAAAAGCTTACCTTTCGCACCCATAAAAAGAATAATTAAAAACAAATATAAAATCAAATAAATCCAAGACCTATGTAATAAAGACAAAGACAAAAAATGGAATATTTTAGTAAAGAAGCCAGATATTATTCCAGAAATTCCACGTAAAACTACAGTAGCAAAATTTAAACTGCTTACAGAACATGACTATTTGGCCAAACATTTATATAAAATAGGAATCTATACAAATGCAACAAAGACGAATAAATGAACGAAGAACATCTACAAACCTGTGAAGCATTACCTGTTGGATCCATCATAGAGAAATATTGGAGAGCAAGATCGCTAATGGCTTCGTTGCCAAGGCCCAGCATTTGAAAACAAAAACATAGATGGTAATTTATTGAGTGATGTAATTATCTATTTGTTAACTTTTTTTAGGAATTAACACTATGAGGTATTTTGATGTAATATTTTAAATTTAACTCTTTCCATACTAGAAAATATTATTTTGAAAAGAAAAAAATTAATGCTTGAACCATGACTTGAACCCTGGACCTCTCGTTCTCCATACGAGGATGCTATCCATTATACCATTCAAGCTCAAGCTATGATACAAATGTTAACATTTCTTTCCACATATACAACTCTCAAATCATCCAAAGGCAGATAGATGGCACTACCAACTGCCAATGGCTGAGAATTTTACACTATCTTCTAAGCAGTTAGCTGTTGGAAGCGTGTCTTCAGACGATTTGAGAGTTGTATATTGTGTAATGGGTAGCATCCTCATACCGAGAACAGGTCCGGGGTTCAAGTCCTAGTTCAGGCGTTAATTTTTCTTTTCAAAATACTGAGGTTATTATTTATTTAAGTAAAATTTTATCGTCTGATCTCATTCTTCTTCTTGTTAAGATTAAATGTTATCTATCTATATAATTTTCTCTGTGTCTTTCTAGATCAAAAGCAGAAACTGCAAGTGTTCGTAGAGCAATTTTATGGGAATTTCCATTTGGTGTTCAATATGCTTGGATGTTACTTATTTTTGCCATGACTACTGTGTACAGCTTATCTTGTCCTCTCATTACTCCTTTTGGTAAGTTGATTATATCAAGTAATCATCTTTTATCAATAACACTGAGGAACAATTGGGATATGAACCCATCTCTGGTTCTGTACACCAGCGTTCTAATAATTATCAAATGTAAGCTTTCTGGCTATAAATATAATGTTAATTTTGTTGAGTTGTTTCTTGACTCACCTCATACTTCTTAACTCCCTCGCAGATCCAGATTTCGTCACTGTATTTGTGACATTCTTAATGCTGTTCACGTTCACATTGAGAATGTCACAAATACAGTGATGAAATCTGGATATGCAAGGGAGTTAAGAAGTATGAGGTGAGTCAAGAAACAACTCAACAAAATTAAAATAAACCTCATAGTGTTATTTCCTACCTACATAACTTTTTTTTGTAAGCCCATGTTTTCCCTTTACAGAGATTTAGGCGCTCTCCCCCTACAGAGAAGAATTTGAACCATACTAATTTAGTTACACTTGTTTTCATATAGATGTCATTTTGAATGGTCCGTGGTCAGCGTTCCGCCTCATACTGACATCTAGGAAACCAAGGTAGTACTAAGGGCAGGAAAATTCGGTAAATTTTGCTTAGAGGCCTTTTCATTCAGGCTTAAGGATTTTTTACGAGCCTGAAAATCTTCAGACTCGGGACCCACAGCTTAAAAGTCCCATCTGGAGGACTTGCTCCTTGGATTTTTCCATCCTAAAAAATCCATCGACCACGGCCGGGTTTGAACCCGCGACTCTCGGGACCAGACTAGTCCACCGCGGCCGACTACCTACATAACTTAATAATGTTAATTCCCTTTTAAAGTCTTCTTGTTTAGAAGCCACTAGATGGTGTTAGTGGACAGAAGTTTGCTGCTATCTGGCACATGTGATATTAGTATACAAAAAATCTATAAGTAAATCGGAGGCCTAATAGCTTAAATCATTAGAGCACTGGTATACAAAACCAGAGATATTGGGTTCAAATCCCAATTTAGGAATATACGGTATTTTTTTAAATAAATAAGTAACGTCAAAACATGAAGCTTTACCACTCAAAAAGTAATGTATAAATTCTCATAAGTAATGTCATGAGTGATTTCAAATTTATCTAGAGGATTTGGAAGTCAAAAGTGGCATTTGTTAGGACTATTTAACAAATAAGATTAAGCTGTTTACTCAAAAATAATTATTTAAATATAGTTACCAGTAAATCATGTAGGTACGAAATAATACTATGAGGTCTATTTTAATATTGTTTAGTTGTTTCTTGACTCACCTCATACTTCATAACTCCCAAGCAGATTTGAGTTTCTTCACTTCATTTGTGACATTCTCAATGCTGTATTACATTCACAGCACGTAATACAACATTGAGAATGTCACAAATGAGGTGAAGAAACTCGAGTCTGCTTGGGAGTTAAGAAGTATGAGGTGAGTCAAGAAATAACTAAACAATATAGTTACCAATATTTTAAAATATTTATATATTGAATGTAAATGGCGATGTTTGAAAACATATCAGAAATGTGAGGTTATGTATATTCACTGCAACTTGATCATATTGTTTATTTTTTATTTCATAACCTAATAAAGTTGATCATATTATTTATTGTCAAATAGGTTTGCCATATTGTAAGAATGCACTGTAGTGGAGAAATAATGAAACACATCAAACTGTATATTATAATCAACATTATAGGTTATCCATTTAATTTTTTTAGTAAACAACTCAGTAAAATCACAGAATCTGTTCATTATTTGCTATATTCAATGTATTTGTTGGAGAAAAAGAATGATCTGAGCTGTTCAGAATATTAAAAAGGAGGAGCTTTCTTTATCATAAAAGCAGGAGCTGATAAAGATAAATCGAAAAAGAGTGAGGTGAATCACGACTGTGTATTCATTGATACGTTATTGGTTATTGACTACCATTTGGGGCATGAGTTAAATATTCAATAAAAATATTTCTGAATAGAAGACATGAGTTGGCATATTATATTTGAAAAGAAAAACATATGCTTAGACTGGGGTTTGAACCCAGGACCTTTGACTCTCTATGTCAATGCTCTTCCAAGTGAGCTACCTAGGCCTCCAATCTAAACGCGTCTTTTTCTCTTATACATAGTTAATTCCCTAACCCCAAATGCTACGAGCCATTGCTCGGTCCTGGGTTCAAACCCCAGTCTAGGCGTATATTTTTTCTTTTCAAATATAATTTGTCCATCATTAAGATGTTTAAAAAACAAATAATATTAACAATGAGTTGGCATGTTGCTAGTGACAGCTATCAGCCTTCAGATGAACAGGAATTGTGTAAGTGGAAAGAATTCTTATCGGAGCTTAAGTGGTGTAATTGGTATCATACTGATATCTAGAATCAGACATCCAGGATTCAAGTCCCGGTTTGAGCATTAATTTTTCTTTCTTAAATAAAACTCTATCCACGATTATAAAGTGTTAATCTAAATTAAACCACTAAAAAAATGAATATTAAACATTGAATAAAATGGAGTTGTTTGTATTGTTTGGTCAGGTTTGCTGTACATGGTGTTAAAACACCTTGTTGATCGCTACAACATCTACTTTGCATACGGACCATCTAAGATCAGTTCACGTATCCACGCGTCAGCTATCATCATAGTGATAATATCCATCACACTTCAGCTGCTCTGCTTCACATCGCTGTCTATATTAAGAAGAGGTTTTAACGACATTTCAATTTATTCATTAATTGGATTCTGTATAACTCTACTGTTTCTGTCAGCTCAGATATTCCTTAATTGGTTCAAAGGATTTAGTCCAATTTCATATCAGGTAAGTTCCTAGTAATACAGATAGAGGTAACTAATTATACTGCAGCCACTGATTCTCCGGCCTTGACGTTTTCACGACAGTGTTGCCAATATGGATATTCAGTGGGAGTGGCCGCTTTATGTATGTGGTTAGCAGACATATAGCTAACAACGTCTCAGCAATTTCAAACCTTACCAGTGCGCTATACCTGCGTCAAGAGCAGTGATTGGTCGTGGCAGACATCTACTCCCACTACAACCATATCCTTATTGGCAGTAGAGGGCAAATTCTCCCTTTACCCCTCGTATAACCTAAACTTCAGAGCCGGAGATATGACGGCTCAGATATATGTGTTTTTATTACATCTTTTATTTATTTATTTTTTATTCTTTGCATTGATAGTTCACCAGGATATGACTTGAATGCTAGTTCCTTTCATCCACCTGATCATTCCCTTTCAACCCTACGTGTACGGTATCCATTGGAATGCTATTTTTTTTGTTTGCTTTGTTTATTCAGTAACCTTAGTATTTTCCTGCGTTCTTATATTGATCTTGTCAAAGATGTATCATTATTTGCTTTAAGAAAATAAATAAGTTTAAAATAAAAAGAAATAATTAATGAAAGCACACTTATAAAACAAATAGTAAAAAAACATAAAATTCAAGAGGAATTCACTTACTATCCATTGAAAAACCACAAGTTTCAAATTAAAAAAAAATTAACTTAAGATTACCACTAGAGAATGAATACAGCCTAAATAGGATAATTAAAACAATAAAATGAAAAAAATTGAAGAAGAAAACAAATCAGGAATTTATTAGATCAAATGCAGGGATTGTGACTAAATTTACATAGGAAAAACAAAAAGAAATTTGATAACAAGGGTGAAAGAACATTTTAGAAATGTCAAAAATAGTGAAGCGGAAAAGTCAGGAGTAGCTGTTCATGCTTGGCCTGAAAAACATCTAATTGATACAAATTAAACAAATAGAAAAACAAAAAAGAAGAAGAATGAGGTGAGTGATAAAAAATTTTATAAATTAAATAAAAATAAAACATATGAGGAGAGGTAAGAAATATTTAATTTCACCATAAAACATAGTTTTATTTTTATTTAATTAATAAATATGGATTTTCATCAAGTAAACACCAACTCAATTGATTAAAAAAATTTATCTAAATATATTGCAAAAATTTAGTTAAAGGGAGAGGGAAAACAAAATATATAAATTTAGGAGCCAGTTTTATGATATAAAATAAATTCTGGTACATAAAAAATAATACAACGGAAAATAAAATGAAGAAAACAATATAGAATAGTTTAATATCAGACTGAAGAAGTTGATTAAGTTCATTAGGAAATAATATAAAACAAAACAAATTTGGGAGAAAGTTTCAAAATATAAAACACACTCTGACACACAAAGAATTAATGCAAAGAAAAATTATATAAACAAAATATTATATAATAGATTAATATCAAACTGAAGAAATTAATTAAATATATTAGGAAATAATAATATAAACTGAAATAGGTTACAACCTATAATTAATTTAATCATCATCCTGCCAGGTATTAGTCCTAGAAGAACTGTTACGGCGTGAGAAAGCGGTTTTCGTGCCATCTTTTCATAGGTCAACCAAGTGACAGTTTCCCATTTGGACAGTAGTTCATTATTGCCTTGGGGATCCTGGATCTAGCCATTCTTGACACATGTTCCTTCCAGTTTAGCTGATATCTGGAGATGTAGTCCAGTATTGGTGACACATTAAGTTCTTGAAGGATTTCTACATTTTTATTTCCATCCCATTTGGTGTAGCCAGCTGTTTGGCGCATAAATTTCATCTCACAAGCTGTTAGTCTGCTTTCTTCTCTCGTCCTTATAGTCCATGCTTCACTCCCATAACATAGGACTGGTCAAGCTATTATTTGATAAAGACGAGTACTAGTTGATTTTTGCACTAATGAAGGTTTTAAAACTCTATTAATGATTCCCATTGATTTGTTGAATTTCACAATTTTCTCTGGTAAATCCAAATTTTCAACAAAAGAGAGTTTATATCCTAAATAAGTAAACTCATTAACTCTCTCTAAAATTTTGTTATTTAAACAAATTTTGCTTGGTATTGGGGATTTTCCACAAAAGGCCATTATTTTAGTTTTATTGGTAGATATTTCCATTGAATATTTCTGGGCTATCAAATTTTAATTAAATTTAATTAATTAATGAAAATGTGTCATTTCAATTTTAAATTGTGTATATATATGCATCCTATACACCAGCTTGAATACAACTGCTTTGTGGAACCAAATAATTTCCTGAAATTCCTATTTTTTTAATACTTTTGGTTTGTTCTTTAATTTAGTTTTAATAATTCTTTTTAGAATTACCGAGCATCTCCTGGCTCGTCAAATCAGGTGAGTCCACGCAGAGACACATCGCAACATCAGTTTGTGCCTGAAGTTCTGTTGCCTCCACAAACTCGTCAGCCTGATGTAGTGAGTGTTCAGAGTCCAGTGGAAGGTCTGTCTGTACTGCAACGAACCTACGGAACAGGGGCTGATGCAGTCGACACGATGGTGTCTCCAGACAGCATATTGTCTTTGGAACCTGGTCCTATTAACACACATGATAAAATAGCTCTTTACCAAGATTACGATGGTTCTAATACTGAAGTATAGGTACGTATTTATATAAACGCTAGTCTTCACCTGCTGTTCTAATTAATTAATGAAATGTTACAACATTTAGAATTCAGGGTCACTCCTAGTTCCTTAACATATTGTTAATTAATATAATAATAAATATAAGAGATAAAATAACTTGAGATAGTATATTAAAATACGAGGTGGAGTTTGGCACCACTGCTGTTATTATTTCTTGCAATGTTGAGAATATAATGTTATAATGAAAAATAAATCATTCAGTTCTCAAAATTGATAGGAAATAGCACTTATTTTTAGTGGTAAAGAAAAAGATGTATGTCTGAAACTGGAATCAAACTATGGACCTTCAGACATACATTTTTTTCATAACTTAATTATGGGAAATAACATTATGAGCTTTTCAAGTTAATAACTAATAAATAGCGAGTCATGAAATCTCACCTCATACTCCGTGATCTTCAAGAATGGAACCACAGTTTCGAGAGGCATCCCTCTCATCTTCAGATATCTCAAAGTTCATCAAATCAGTACCAGATGGCAGCTTTGAAGATGAAGGTGTAGACCAAAATTTAAAAATCATAAAGATGGCTGAAGATGGGAGGGATGCCTCTCAAAACTGTGGTTCTGTGCTTGCAGATCAAGGAGTATAAGGCGAGAATTCACAATTTATTAGTTATAAATTTTTCTCTTTACCTTTTGCGCTCTCAGGAATTGTATAAATAAGAGAAAAAATTGGAAGTCTGGGTAGCTTAGTTGGAAAGAGCACTAGTGCATCATTTCCCAACCTGTGGTTTGCGAACCCCCAGGGGTTTCGTCAAATATTTCAAGGGTTTTTCCAAAACTTTTCTGTAATGGCAGGTTTCGAGGTTAGGTCTATTATTGTTTCCTTCATTTCTGCAGCACTGTAATAATAATAATAATAATAATAATAATAATAATAATATTATTATTATTATTAACTCTATAATGTCCCTTATTGCATATGTGTAACATCAGGAATTTATCACATTATTTCGACAATAAATTAATATTTACAGTGAATGCCTGATTTACAGTTATGTAACAACGTTAGGAATACATGTTATTTCGCTACAACTAGGGCTACACATTGTGTAACTTTTAAGCCGTAACTAGAGTAACTTTAGGTTTTAACTGTTAAGGGTTAAGTTATTTTAAGGTTAAGATAAAATCAAATGTTTCATACCTCTTATGAGGAGAGATATGAAACATTTATTTTATCTTAAATTAAACCTCATAGTGATATTCCTATAAAAGTCCAATAATCTAAGGTTATTAAACCTTTTGCTTAGAATTAAATTTTATGCATGTCTGCTGTATGTATATTTAAAAGTCAGTGGTTCATCCAACTGAGATCATTGTAGAAGGGGTTTGCGAGTCGAAAAAGGTTGGGAACTACTGCACTAGTGTATAGAGGTAGATACTTTGGGTTCGAACCCCAGCCTAGGCATATATTTTTCTCTTCAAATATAATATTTAATTTTAGGAAGTGATATTTTGAGGTTATTTTAATCATATTATTTTTAGTCTGATCATCTTATCTCAATATTACCTCAATATTAATGTTGAAATTTTGAAATACCGACGGAGAATGACCTTGTTTGGAGGCCAACCACAGGATGGAGCTGACATCGACATCCGGGGTGTGCAACATAAATCAAACCAGTCTGGACAAGCTGACGATAAAACAGAATGGTTTTGAAACATGTCCAAGAACAAATCAACATTAATATTGAGGTAAGATGATCAGACTAAAAATAATATAATAATATTTAATTATTTAATGCTTCTCTCTCTCCCACAATAACCATCCACAAATCTAGATTTATCATGTGCCAGATCTACTTCGTATCAATTTTGAGAATGAAATAGTTGAAGTTAATTAGTTAAGGAATAATATCAGCTATGGTGTTTTCATGTTATGCAATTGAGAGTTCTTGTTTACTTTTTATATAACACTTTTACAACATAAAGTTCACATTAATGCACTGATTAACTTCAAAATATTTTGTTAAAATGAATATGCTGGATTCTAATATTTTGTAATATTACATTTAATATTAATGTTTTGTTATGTTAAAAGCAGATGTTTATAGCTCTTAACTTGTGAGATACACTTAGGCCTAGTTTTATAAAGTATTTGAACTGATATCATGGATTAGAAATGGCTGCCAGTCACTGGTGTTATGTTGAACAAAGGTTATTTAATCCTAATCAAAGTCTCCTTAAATCTTGATCAGAAGTTTTCTATTTAATATTTAACTGGTTCTGAAGTCTTAATGAGAATTAATTAATATTTTAGGAAGTAACACTATGAGTTTTATAATAAACATTAAGGATTTGAAGTGAAAAATATATAATAAAAAGTGTTAAGGTATGTAGGTAAACCTGGGTACTAAAAGAAGCAGATAAATTAAGACTATTAACGTTTGAGAGGAAAATATTTAGAAGAGTGCTAGGTCCAGTAAAGGAAAATGGAAATTGGAGGTTGAGAAGGAATGACGAATTATACCTCAAGAATAATAAAGAAAATATAGTTAGTTTCATCAAATCCAAAAGATTACAATGGTTTGGACATACACTAAGAATGCCAAAGGGAAGATTGCCGAATGATATTTTGAATTGGAAGCCACAGGGAACAAGACCAAGGGGAAGACCCAAGGATCGATGGGAGGATGACGTAATTGAGGATTTGAGAGAGATGGGGATTTTTGATTTGAAATCTACTGCACAAGATAGGAAGAAGTGGTGTAAACTGGTTGAGAAGGCCAAGACATTCCACTGGAAGTCGTAGAGCCTGACGAAGAAGAAGAAGAAGAAGGTATGTAGGTAGGAAATAACACTATGAGGTTTATTTTAATTTTGTTGAGTTTTTTCTTGACTCACCTCATACTTCTTAACTCCCTTGCGATCCGGATTTTGTCACTGTGTTTGTGACATTCTCAATGCTGTTCATGTTCACAACTGACATCCAATGGTCTCCTCTCCTGCAGACTGACCTCCACACCATCTGATGTCTGGCCGACGAACTTCCAAATCAATCCCCTCTTCTTATCACCGGGTGTTTCAAAATTCATAGTTGTTCTTGCATATGTAATTTTTTTCCCTAATTGTGAGTTCCTTCGGTTTTTCCAATTGTTTAAGTAATTTTGTTTTGGTTTCTATTCTGTGTTTTTCTGACCAGGCATGTGCAGCTATTGCGAAACAGAAAAATCTGCAATAGTTGCACATGCCTGGTCAGAAAAACATAGAATAGAAACCAAAATAAAATTACTTAAACAATTGTAAAAACCGAAGAAACTCACAATTTGGGAAAAAATTTACATATGCAAGAATAAAAACACAAGTATGAATTTTGAAATACCTGGTGATAAGGAGAGGGGATTGATTTGGAAGTTCGTTGGTCAGCCATCAGATGGCGCAGAGGTCAGTCTGCAGGAGAGGAGACCATTGGACGTCAGTTGTGAATGTGAACAGCATTGAGAATGTCACAAGTACAGTGACGAAATCCAGATCTGCGAGGGAGTTAAGAAATATGAGGTAGTCAAGAAACAACTCAACAAAATTAAAATAAACCTCATAGTGTTATTTCCTACCTACATAACTTAATAATGGTTTTATTACCTCACCTCATATACTTTTTCTTCTAGACTGCAGTCTCGGAGCTTATCTCCATCATCAGTAGCCTCTCATCGACCGGTGTTATGTCATTTCTTGGCGGTTTTCTTCTTCCTTCTATCGGTGGACCGATGAACCTCTAGATCAGATCAAAATTTGCAGGAGTTTCGAAATTCATGAGTTTATCTTTCTTATCCTTTAAAACACTAAGTTCCATAAAATTTTTAAAAAGTATAACATATGATTGGCTCCGAAGAATGAATACAGCCTAAATAAAATAATTATAACAACCAAAAAGGAAAAAATTGAAGAAGAAAACAAATCAGGAATATCCATCTATAGTAATTCTGCCCGAAGTCAGGTCCTTCACTGCAATGATAGCATTTTCATGCTATGCTTGCAGCTTTACTAGGGAATTGTAGGTGTTGTAGCTTCCCATTGCTTTCCACGCTGGTGAAGGATGATGATGATGATGATGATGATGATGATAATAATGATAAGGATGATGATGATGGCCATATGATTTTGGGGACCATTTGGGCCTTAAAGTTTTCCGAACATTTGTCTTACAGGTGAGGAAAAACCCCAAGAAAAACCTCACCCAGAAAAACTGCCCCGACCAGGGATCGAACCCGGGCCTGCTGCGTGACAAGGCAGCACGCTACCTTGAGTCCACAGCGTGGACATCAGGAATATATCAGATCAAATGTAAGGATTGTGACAAAATCTATATAGTAAAAACAAAAAGAAATTTAAAAACTAGATTGAAAGAACATGTTAGAAATGTCAAAAAGGGTGTAGCAGCCCATGCTTGATCTGAAAAACATTTAATCAATACAAAAGCTAGCGTAATCAAACACACAGATAAACAGAAAGAACTCACGGTCAGGAAAAAAAATCCACATCCAAAAAAACGAGAAAGATGAACTCATGAATTTCGAAACTCCCGCAAATTTTGACTTGATCCAGAGGTTCATCGGTCCACCAATAGAAGGAAGAAGAAAACCACCAAGAACCAACATAACACCGGTTGACGACAGGCTACTGATGATGGAGATAAGCTCCAAAAGTGCAGTCTAGAAGAAAAAGGACATGAGGTAGGTGAGGTAATAAAGACATTAATTTAGTTCTTAAATTAAACCTCATAGTGTTTTTTTCCCTGTGAAAGTTAAATAAATTAATTTAGTTATGCTTATATTTGAAGAGAAAAATTTTCGCCTAGACCGGGACTCGAACCCGGGACCCTTGGCTTTCCGGGCCAAGTGCTCTACCAACTGAGCTACCGAGGCGAGTCACGATCTAGACGCAAATTTTTCTTCTTATGTACGTTGTAATTCCCTAACGCCAAATGCTTGAAACCATAGCTTCTATCTTGCAAATGGCGGCTTCTTAGTTAAGAAGACATTTATTGGGAATTTAACACTACTTTATAGCCAGTAGGGCTTCTATTGACGATTTTATTATTAATTTAACACTTCTCATTGAAGGATAAATTATATTTGAAGAGAAAAATTTTCGCCTAGACCGGTATTTCTCTACATGTCATGAATAGTGTGCAGTTAACATACTAACCCAATGAGACATCTAGCAGGCAACTAAGGTATTACTAGGAAGATGACGGTTGGTAAATTTTGCTTGGAGGCCTCTTTATTTAGGCTTAAATATCTTTTCAAACCTGAAAATCTTCATACTGTGGATCCACAGCTTTAAATCCCTCCCAGAGAACTGGCTCTTTAGATTTTTCCATCCTATAAAATCCATCAACCCTGGCCGGATTTCAACCTGTGACCATCTGAACAAAAGCCAAGGAACATAACACTAGTCCACCGTGCAGAGTGAAATATGTTCTCAAGTTGTACAAATTATGAGATGAGGTATCAATTTTCCATTTCTTATAGAAAAGTTTCTTTATATCCTACGTGCTCATTGAGGTGAGATATTTTGAATTGTATCTTGTTGATTCCCTGGTGCTACAAGTTGGGCTCCTTCCACAATCTAAAACTTCCTGTTTACAGTTTCTCCTTCCCATAGCAGTAATATTAAAAAAAACTTGATTAATTTTAATTTGTATTTTGTTGAGTTGTTTCTTGACTCACCTCATACTTCTTAACTCCCTCGCAGATCTAGATTTCGTCACTGTATTTGTGACATTCATCACAACTGACGTCCAATGGTCTCCTATTGGACGTCAGTTGTGAACGTGAACAGCATTGAGAATGTCACAAATACAGTGACGAAATCTAAATCTGCGAGGGAGTTAAGAAGTATGAGGTGAGTCAAGAAACAACTCAACAAAATTAAAATAAACCTCATAATTAAGGTAGAATATACCTCATAGTGAGAATTCCTAAAATAAGTAAACCTCATAATGTTATTTCCTATCTACATAACTTAATTTAATTTGTATATCTGCATCTTGCAAGTTAAAAAGAGTATATATTTTTAAAGAATTAGTGAATTCTAAAAGCTTGTGTTGTGTGAAAGTTCTTGTTAATTTATTTGTAAATTAATGTGTTTGGAGTCAGCTACTTACAAATGTAAACATAAAGAGGCTTTTAATATATTAGTCATTTTTAAATAATACTGTAATAAGATAGCTTTAGTTTAAAGCAAACACATCATGATTTTTGTACAGTGTGTTAATAAATGTTACAAGGCTCTGTCATATGATCATTTTTTGTTAATAAATCTATTTCAGAAACTCTGTATTTACGTCCTAAGGTCTCTGAAATATGGAGGATTTTCCCCAAACCTTGAGCTCTTTTGGTTTTTCTGTTTGTTTAATTAAATTAGCTTTTATATCAATTGGATGTATTTCAGACCTAACTACTGCTACTTTTCCACTTCACCATTTTTGACTAAGATGTTCTTTCACCCTGGTTTTCAAATTTTGTTTTTTTTTTTTCCTATATATATTTTGTCCTGATTTGTTTTCTTCTTCAATTTTGTCATTTTTATTGGTATCCTATCGAGGCTGTATTCATTCTTTAGTGACAATATTATGTTAAACTTTTTGAAAAAAATTTGGAAAAATCCACATTTAAAATAACAAGAAAGAAAAACTTATGAATTTTGAAATTCCTGGAGAATTTGATTTAATTCGGAGACTTATCTGTCTACCAACAGAGGGAGTTCTCCTGAACGACATAAAATCATAAGAATTAAATGAATCGTGATTTCTTCTTACCTCATACTTCTATGTTTTTTTAAACACAGCACTGCAGTATCAGTGACCATTGTCACCATCCTCATCTGTTTTCACGACTGTCAATTTTTTCTTTTGCCAGTAATTATCAAACTGCCATCTGGTGTTCTATTGAAGGAATTATTTTCTAAACTGCCATCTGGTGTTCTTTTGAAGTTTAGAAAATAATTCCTTCAAAAGAACACCAGATGGCAGTTTGGATAATTACTGGCAAAAGAAAAAATTGACAGTCGTGAAAACAGCTGAGAATGGTGATGATGGTCGCTGATACTGCAGTGCTGTGTTTAAAAAAACATGAAAGTATGAGGTAAGAAGAAATCACGATTCATTTAATTGTTATGAATTAAACCTCATAATGTTAAAAATTCCCAAATTTATTATATAGACATAAAATCAGTTTAAATATTACAAAAAATGAAACCACATAAGTTTTGAAACCGGTATAATTAGAAGACTGGATATGAGATGAGGTATAAAGAATTTTAATTCAAATCAATTAAATTAAACCTCATAGTGATTTTTCCTATAAGAGTTCAATTTAAGTGATGATGGATATTGGAAACGTGTTCAAATAGAACATAAGTTATGAGATAAGATGTATCCAGATTCACTTATTTATTAATGTGAGTGTTTCCATCTTACGTCATAATTGTTTTCCATCTTAAGTTATGTAGATAGGAAATAACACTATGAGGTTTATTTTAATATTATTTAGTTGTTTTTTCACTCACTTCATACTTCTTAACTCCCACGCAGACTCGAGTTTCTTCACTTCATTTATGACATTCTCAGTGCTGTATTACATTCACAACTAACGTAATACAGCATTGAGAATGTCACAAATGAAGTGAAGAAACTCGAGTCTGCGTGGGAATTAAGAAGTATGAGGTGAGGAAGAAACAACTAAACAATGTTTTCCATCTTGTTAATCGTTATTCAACGTAATAACAAATTCTGTTGTTAGCTCTTTCTGTGACTTAAGCAGAAGATTTATATTAATAAATTTCAATAGAAAGTAACATTATGAGGCTCTTCTTAAAAATGTTTTTGTGTGAGTCTTTACATCATACCTCGTAATTTGGTTAACAGTCTGAACGAGCTGAAGATAATGTGCATGCATATTGAAACAAGTTCCCAAGAATACAAACAAATTATGAGGTAAGATGTTCACGTTAATTTTTAAAAAGAAGTTTGTTTGTGTGAGAAATTTATGACATTTGATTAATAAAAGAAATTAAATCAGCATCATCATCAATGCAAGTATTAGGTCATATGGCCTGTTATGGTCTCAAAGAGGAATTTTCCATCCAGTGCTTTTTTGGACGTCCAGCAATCTTTTGCCTTGAGGGTTGTAATGAAGCATAGCTTTTGGACCTCTGTGAGATGGCATTCAATGAAGATGAGCTTTCCAGTTGTTCTGATAGTTTTGTATATAATGGAGAATGGGTTCTACATCCAACTCTTCCATAATGTCCTCATTTCTTTTATGGTCCCACTTTGTGTAGCCTGCTGTACGGCACATAAATCACATCTCATTTACTGTTATTCGGCTTTCATCTCTTCTTTGTATTGTCTATGCTTCACTACATCATAATACTGGTCTTGCAAGAACCGTATAAAGTCATAATGTTGTGTTCTTTTGTACTAAAGATAGTTTGATAATACTAGTAATTATCCGCATTGTTTTTGTAAAATTTGTGATTTTCTTTGCTATATCAGCTTGATCTTGAAATGTTAAATTACAACCCAAATAATTAAATTTGTTTACTCGTTCTAAAATTTCATCATCCGAAACAATTGCTAGGTATAGGGTGTTTCCCACAAAAGGCCATCACTTCAGTTTTCTTTGTATAGATTTCCATATTGTACCTTTTTGCAATTATATTAAAATTCTGTAAAAAATTAAATGATAATTGATAATGAGCAGTCCACCATCTTGGTCTCAGGGTAACATGTTGTTGTTGTTTTCAAATGCTGGGCGTTGGCAACGAAGCCATTAGCGTTCTTGCTCTCCAATATTTCTCCATGGTGGATCCAATATGTAATACTTCACAGGTTTGTAGATGTTCTTCATTCATTTCTTCGTCTTTGTTGCATAGAGGACAATTTGGATTCGTGTAGATTCCCATTTTATATAAATGTTTGGCCAAATAGTCATGTTCTGTAAGCAGTCTAAATTTTGCTACTGTAGTTTTACGTGGAATTTCTGGAATAATATCTGGTTTCTTTACTAAAATATTCCATTTTTTGTCTTTGGCTTTATTACATAGGTCTTGGTTTTGTTTGATTTTATATTTGTTTTTAATTATTCTTTTTATGGATGTGAAAGGTAAGCTTTTAGTAGTATTCTGAATTAGATTGGAGCCTTTTTTGGCAAGAAAATCAGCAGTGTCATTTCCAGCAATTCAACAACGTGCAGGTATCCATTGCAATTGAATTCTTTTCTTTAGTTTTTGAAGTTGTTGAATCATTTTGTAGCACTCTTTAATTTGTATTGACTTCATTTTGTATGAATTTATTGCATATATTGCTGCCTTAGAATCAGAGAGTATGACAGCATTTTGAAATTTATTTATTCTGTATAGTAATTGTTGAAGTGAAATACGAATAGCCGTTACTTCTGCATCAAAATTTGTTGTGGGGTAACATTTTTGCCTCATAAACAGCTGACCTGGGTTTGATCCCTGATGAGGACAAGTTTCTTAGATCACATGATACTTAACTATCTATCACAGAATCTTGTAACATGTGGATGGTTGAGAGCTCAGGTAGACCAATGCAGCATGTCATGGTTGTAGAAAAAAAATGTTAAAAGTTATTAATCCATAATAAATTCTAGAGAGTATTTCAGCACTGTTTGCAATTACATTTTAAATTGTCATCATGGTGAAATGTAGCTACAATTATTTTAATATTATTTTTTTATTGTTTAGTTGTTTCTTGACTCACCTCATACTTCTTAACTCCCAAGCAGACTCGAGTTTCTTCACTTCATTTGTGACATTCTCAATGTTGTGAACGTAATATAGCATTGAGAATGTCACAAATGAAGTGAAGAAACTCGAGTCTGCTTGGGAGTTAAGAAGTATGAGGTGAGTCAAGAAACAACTAAACAATATTAAATAATCCTCAAAGTGTTATTTCCTACCTACATGACTTAATTTTTTTTTCATGAAATATGTCTAGTCCTGTTTTTGGTCTGGGTCTACCTGTGCTTTGAACAGTCCATATATTTAATTACACATGTAGAGTATGTGTAACTAAGTCATGTAATTTAATATGCTATTAAAACTTCCTCTATTTTGTTTTTTAATTTTAATATTTTTTAACTATGTAGAATTTGTATAAAATCATTACTTTTTTCTGATTGTTTTTTTGTAATTAAAATTGTACAGTATTTCATTCTTAACTTTTGTATTTATAATTTAAATTTGAATGTTCTCTCTTTCTCACTCATGTGTGAGAAAACTACAGTGGAATTAATGGATCTTTGAACTTTTAAAGAATTATGAATCTATATTGCCATAGAAATGCATTCAATTTTAATGTAATGTTGTGTCTCTAATGGAATTTTGAAGGTGTGATTCACTGGAAGTTTGTTACAAATAGGCGTGCAGTCGATGCATAATTTTTATTCTCAACAACTGGAATGAATTCAAGAAATTTTCAGAGTCATGGATTCAAACTTGACCGGATCCCATACTGCGCAAACAACCATGATGAACATTCAGAGGAATCCAGCTGCTACCACTTCCAACACGTAGTCCTGATCTTGTGCCATGTTTGATCCATGGCCCATTTTGTCCATTTCTTACATGCAATTTCAAAAACATTGAAGCTGTGGAAGTGAGTTTAAATGAATTCTACACATCATAAAACCAGAGACTGGTACCATCACGGGATAATAAACCTCGTTGAAAGATGTCTCAAGACTATAGAATTTGATGGTTTCTACTTTGAAATGTAGTTTAATTTCTTGTCAAAAAAAAAATTCCAAATAAAATTTTGTTTAAAAAAAAGACATTACTTTGAAACAGCATCTGTAATTTTTGGTAATGATTTTGCCTATTTTTGCTATTCATTGCAAGATGTCACCACATCTGAATTACAAATTCTGGCAATTTTGTTTAGTTGTTTCTTCGCTTACCTCATACTTCTTAACTCCCTGGCATATCTAGATTTCGTCACTGTATTTGTGACATTCTCACTGCTGTTCATGTTCACAACTGATGCAGTGACGAAATCTAGATCTGTGAGGGAGTTAAGAAGTATGAGGTGAGTCAAGAAACAACTAAACAAAATTAAAATAAACCTCATAGTGTTATTTCCTACCTACATAACTTAAATTCTGGCAAGCTGGTGTTCTCCCCATGATCGCTATCTTCACTCCACGTATGAGCAGCAACGTTGCACCCAGTTAAAATATTAAAATTTATACCTAAAATACCACTCGTCCTCAACAAATTAAAGTTCATGAAAATAGTGAAGGCCTTTCACAACTTCTTGTTCCATCCTCAGCAGCTGGGTAGATACCAACCAATTTTCTATGGGCTTATTGTAGAGGGGGTTAAGATGGTTGGGAGTGTTCTCGTTTAGCACATTTTTATTTCTTGCTTCTTTTAGTATTTCTATTTCTTCTAGAGTGTTTTTTTTTAATGCTGATAGAAGCAAGAAACAAAAACCTGCTAAATGAGAACACACCCAACCATCTAAACCTTCTCTACAATATGTTCATAGAAAATTAGTTAGTACTTACTCAGCTGTTTGAGGATGGAACAATAAGTTTTGAAAGTTCTTCACTATTTTAATGATTATTATTTTGAATCAAATGAATCATGAATTATTCTTACCTCATACATCTAATTCACGATTCATTTGATTCTTATTAAGAAAACCTCATAATGTAAAAATTTCCAAATTTATTATATTAATAAAATTATTAATTTGTTGAGGATGACTAATATTTCGTGTATATATTTTAATTTTTTACATAACAACCTCAGCGGTAGTTCAGAATGAATTTTAAAAGTATTGAAACATTGTACCCCTCATCCAGACTCCTATTGTAGCTGTCAGAAGTACAAAGATTTTTTAATTCCACTGTAAGTACACAAAAAAAACCAGAATCAAGATGGCGGTATTAACATATTTCTGAATAAACTTTCAATATTATTGTACATAGAGTAAAATTACTTATTCAGGGCAATTCAAAATGAATGGGACAAAATGAAAACATTCCTGTGAATGTATTTTACAAATTCAAATATAATATGAAAGATTAAACCTTCAAAGTTTTGTTTTGCAACAATGAAAACATTTAAATATCGCCAATGCTCATTAATCAAAATGGTGGTTTCAGCAATAGAAAAGGCATATTGTCACTTCATTTTTCAGCAAGACGGTGCCCCACCACATTAGCATAACATCTTTAGTAGTCATCTCAAGAACATCTTCCACAATGCTAGGTTGAATGATGTGCCTTTGATGTTATGGCCCCCCAGGTCACCCAACATTACACCATGTGATTTTTTCTTTTAAGGGTATGTGAAATATGGTGGTGTATGTACTCACATTTCCACAGACTTGCAGCAGTTAACTTAGTTGATCATACTACTTTGGAGCAGGTCTGGTAAGAAATGCAATGTTGCATAGACATCTGCCATGTCACACATGGAGCTCACATTTAACATCTGTAATTATCCATGATAATTTGGAGAGTTAACTTTCCATGCTACATTTGTATTTGTAAAATAAAATCAGTGTAGTGTCCACGGGAATGTTTCCTTTTTAGTCCAATTCATTTTGACTTGCCTGAACTACCAATTTCCCACAACCTCTCATTTTGATAATATAAAAATTCATATATGCATTCAAAAAATTATTTTTTTATAATGTAAATTTTTTGAATACATTGTTCTATAATATATATTAGTTGAAAACAATTTTTACATCTCATCCCTAAAACTCCATGATTCTCATAGGACCTGTTTCTGATGCCATTGTTTCTATCCTCAGCCAAAACTTCAACTGTTTAACTTCTGTCATGACCATGATGATGATGATGACAGTAGTTCAACAGTCAGAGTTTTGGTTGAGCATAGAAGTGATGACTTCAGAAACTGGTCCAGTCAGAATCACAGAGTTTTATGAAATGAAATGTAAAAAAATTATTTCCAGCTCACTTATATGTTAATAGTGAGTGGAGAACATATTTTTAACGACTCACCTCATATAATTTCAAATTTCTTTGATACCGGCGGTTTCAGACAATATCTTGTCAATCAGAGAATTTCATCAGTGGAATCCATGACTGAAGAGGGACAAGATATTGTCTGAAACCGCCGGTATCAAAGAAATTTGAAATTATATGAGGTGAGTTGTTAAAAATATGTTCTCCACTCACTATTAATAATATAACCTCGTAATGTTTGCTTCCCAATATTAATTTAAATATCACTTATATGTATTACCTCAGAGTGTTAATTGCCATAGTAGATTTTTATTAAAATTGTTTTATGCTGTTACAGGTTCATTTTGTTTCTTCACAGACTGTAAGAAATAATTTAGTTATTTTCAGAAAAGTCAACTGGAAATGGCTTTCTTATCCTTCTGCACTGTTCCCTTCTACCTGAGAAAGAAAATAAAACTTTAGACACAGAAAATCGGTATATAAATAAAAAGCAAATTAATTTGTTATTAATTTGACTAGAGCCATAATATACCTCTGTGTCCTTGATTAAACTATAAAACTAAACTGCATGGTGCTACAGGCCTAGAAGGCCCCTGGTCTACCAGCTGGTTGATGCTATCACATTGCACCACTCGCATGCGGGATCAATCTGGTTTTTAAATTTCTTTTTGTTTTTCCTATATAGAAAATATATAGATTTATATATCAGGAATATATCAGATCAAATGTAAGGATTGCGACAAAATCTATATAGGAAAAAATATTGAAAGAACACCTTAGAAATGTTGTTGTTGTTTTCAAATGCTGGGCCTTGGCACCGAAGCCATTAGCGTTCTTGCTCTCCAATATTTCTCTATGGTGGATCCAACAGGTAATACTTCACAGGTTTGTAGGTGTTCTTCACCTGAACCTTAGAAATGTAAAAAAGGGTGAAGTGGACAAGTCAGGTGTAGCAGCCCATGCTTGGTCTGAAAAGCATTTAATCGATACAGAAGCTAGCCTAATCAAACACACAGATAAACAAAAATAACTCACAGTCTGGGAAAAAATCCACATCCAAAAAAATAAGAAAGATAAACTCATGAATTTCGAAACTCCCACAAATTTTGATCTGGTCCAGAGGTTCATCGATCCACCGATAGAAGTAAGAAGAAAACCACCAAGAAACGACATAATACCGGTTGACCAGAGGCTACTGATGATGGAGATAAGCTCCGAAACTGCAGTATAGAAGAAAAAGGATATGAGGTGAGGTAATAAAAACATTAATTTAATTCTTAAATTAAACCTCATAGTGTTCTTTCCCTGTCAAAGTTAAATAAACTGTACCGTTGTCTCAGATTTTGCTAAAGTATCTGAAGATTGAAATTTATAGAATAATTATCTTTTCTGAGACACTCTGTGTATGTGAAATATAGTCTCTTACATTGATAGGGAGAAAATAGGATCATACGACAAATGGTTGGCTCATTGGGAATTAGAATGGAGGAAGCTTCACAAATCAATTCCAAATTATATGCTATATTGCCCTGATGTTGTCAGGTTATCAAATTGAGGAAATTATGATGGACATATTATATAGCCCATAAGAGTGACAGTAGAAACTGTGAAAATACATTAGGAAGACATAGATAACAGCATGTTCACATGAAACAGAATTCAGTTGGGTAAGGATAGGCGCAAGGGGAATTTAGTGAATCTAGCATTGGTCTGACAGATCCATAAATAATAATTTTTAATTGATATTTGGTAACATAAACTGAAGAGGTATAAAATATAGTCAGTGATAACCCACGGATAACTGAGGACTGGTTTCGAAAAAAATTTCCCTTTCCAATCTGGTCCTGAATTTTTCAATGATTTATTATTTGAAATGTGATATTGTAAACACCAAAAATAATGACTGAGCCACCAGGTTCAAATTAATTAGTTATATTGAAAGAAGCCATACTGGCTTTATAATGTAAAATTCCCAAATAAACTACGTCTTAATAAAGAAGCCGCCTTTTGCAAGATAGAAGCAAAGGTCTCATAGCATTTGGTGCACAGGAATTGACCATGCATTTAAGAGGAATATTTGCGTTTAGATTGGAACTTGCCCAGATGGCTCAGTCGGTAGAGCAATGGCCTAGAAAGCCAAAGATCCTGAGTTCGAGTTCCAGTCTGAGCGTACAATTTTTCTTTTGAAATATAATTCATTATACTTTTGTGGATAAATGGCACAAATTGTTTTGTCGATAATATAGCGAGCTGTAATCGGTTAGTTTTTTCTGCCAACGCTTGAAGTCTCTGGCGTCTAGACAGGGTAATCGGTAATTTCCAGAGATAACAAACTAATTTCTTTAGTGGGTTATCGCTGGTCACAAATGATTTGATAGAATTTAAGTTGTTAACATTAGTTGAACAGTGTCCCCAATATGTCTTGAATATAACAAATTATGAGTAATTGAGATTATGTACATATTTTAATTTTTTTTTAATTTTACTTATAAATAACTTGTATTACTAGTCCACGTAATTTATTTAGCACATGGTTTTTAACTTATAATAGAATTGAAAATTTGTAAATAGTTGGCAACATATAAACATATACAATTCTTTGGTCGAAGGTGACTTCCTCTATGACTAAATTGAGGGAAACTTAAAAAAAAAATTCATGTTGCCGAACCTGCTATAGATATTTCTACTAGAGCCATCTCGTGGCAATTTGTCAAAATTTACGCATGCGTAGTGCGATTTCGAACGTTTATAATTCAAGTTTTTGTTATATCGTATTATTGTTTTTCGTGTGAATAGTCATGTAAAAAATAAATACATTATTCGCTTTTGAATTTTCGATTTGATTTTATAATCTCCATTATTTAATCCACAGAAGTATTTTGCATTCCTCTACGGAGGTCGGAGGAATCGCACGTGTAGTGCGATAGCGTTATAAAATTCAATATGGCAGGCGTGAAATGTTCGGCATTCTCAGAAAGTGGAAAATACTTTGCCTGTTGTGGAGAAGATGGAAAACTCAAAGTATGGGAAACGGAGACTGGAGTTTAAGTCAAGAATATACACCAAACTTGCATCTCTCTTCGCCATGTTCTTCTCTTACTTGGATTATAGCAAGGAATTCGGTGAGCCATGTGGATTTTTTGTTTCTTTTATTATTAATGGATAAAAATTACCTGTCGATATTGATCAAAATTATGATTCATGTGCGTTTTGATAGCAGATATTGGAGTGGATATTATTCAAGAACAAAACAATGTTTTTTAGTGTGAGGTTATGGTTTTTCATGTTGTTTAATTACTAATGTACATTACTATTCAGTACTAGGGAACTCGAGACCCGTGGACATTATAAATACACAATTCAAGTTGTCCCTCGATTAAGTCATAGTACTTCCTATATTTTCTGTATATGACAATTTGATTATGTACCAGGTGACATAGCTGACCCATTTCTTCCCATGCACTGAATGTTTCATACATTTGTTGGGGAGTATAAAACAAATGTTATATAAATGGAAATCTGCATTTAATGAATGACTTAGAAGACATTGCTCCACAGAAACTTGCACAATGCATGTCTCGTGCATCTTTGCTCTGGTTGATTATCAATGTGATCCTTTGCACATACCACTGTATGTCCATCCATAGTAATTCTGCCCGAAGGCAGGTCCTTCACTGCAATCATAGCATTTTCATGCTATGCTTGCAGCTTTACTAGGGAATTATGTAGGTGTGGTAGCTTCCCGTTGCTTTTGTGTGATGGGTCACATAGGAATTTGTCATACAAATCATGAAAGGCTTCCAGTAATTGTGTAGAATGCCTTCTGAACTAGTTAAAACTGTTATGTCACATCAAATCTCCAAGAATGAAAGTTGACTGTAGGTTCTAACACTGCAATTTCCTAAATGTTTGCATTTGTTTCAACCCTTCTTCTTGTTGCAAGGATTGAACCTTGTTGGTTCATTCCAGTTCTAACTTTTATAGCTGCTGTGTCCAATTCGGATGTGGTAGGTTTTATGTCTCTCACAATTCTACACTTACACTCTTATGCCACTAATTCACTAAACACTTGTAAACATGTTTTCTACTGTTTTAAACATTTTCCAATGATCTTCAAGCTTTCTTTACAATATTTTATATTTATATTTTTACGTAAAACATGTTCGTGGATAAATTACTTGCTTGCTACTTTCCCATGTTGTTCCAACGTTGCCACCATTTGCAAATAATTTGAAACCATATTTAGTGTTAGTGTACGTAAAATTAGTTTATAGTTCATTAAATAGTATGCATGTAAATTGCTTTGTTACGTTAGGAAATGGGAAGTTGGTTTATGTCCATTTTTTTAAGCATTTGGGAATAAATAATATGCATGTAAATTGTTTTGTTTAGTTAGAAAATGGCAAGTTAGTTAAGTCCATTTTTTTTTTTTTTTGCATTTGGAAATTTATTCCCAAAGTTGATAACGCCGACTGCAGAGCCATCTACCAGAGGCTATATTAACCATTACAGCAACTACCGGTAACTCACGCATGCGCACTGCGATTCTGTGGAACTTAGAAGAATTCATCTGAGATATATAACCGACTTTTTCCTCCAATTCTTTTGTGGACATCCCGAGGATATGCTTTCCTTTAGGTCGGTAGAAAATTTTTCTAAGTTCTATAGAATCGCAGTGCGCATGCGCTAGTGCTCCAATTATCCCAGGTAGATAAACGCAACCTCCAGCAGTTGGCGGTATATATATGTGAAATCAGTATGACCAACATTGACACAAAATTCCCAGAACTTGTCTAAAAATATATAATTTATTTTACGTATCAAATCACTTAAAAAGCAAGGAACCTAAAAGCTAACCAAACCTAAATCAATTACTGTAACACAAATCAATTACTCTAACGTAGGTGAAATCCAGGGAACGTGGAATCACATTTAAAAAGCAAGTTCGGGTTGTTGATGGTGGCAACGCTGGAACAACATAGGAAGTGGAGGGAAAATAACAAAGAGAAGAAAGTAAGCAATGTAGCACGACCGTGTTTTACGCAAATATATAAATATGAAAAAAAAACTCGTTGCAACATTGGAAGATGTTTAAAATGTGTTAAAAAGTGTTGCAAAATGTTTTGAAAGTGTTTAAGAGTGTTTAGTGCATCAGTGGAATAAGATATAAAATTGAAAAATTTTTCGGACCTAAAGGAAAGCACAGCCCATCCCGATCTCTTTTTCCTCCTCTTGGTTGATAGTTCAGACTTTTCCTAGGCAATCTGTTGGTATCCATTCTGCAGACATGTTCATACCATTGTTTTAACCCTCTTCTCACAAAAATTATATGTGAGAAACATACTAACAAAAATGAAAGTTGATGAATTTTCTAACTTATCCAATCATTTCGAAGTTTTCATTTAAATTAACATTTTCCAATCCTGGATAGAATCTTATTTAAGAAAGAAAAATTATTGCTTGTACCAGGGTTAAATACCATTAATTTTGATAAAGTTTCCATTAAACGCAGTGAGAAATTTTCTAAGTCCCAGGCAGACACCATGTGAATGTGGCAACAAATGCAAAGTGGTTTACACTGTAGAATCACGCAATGCTGCCAACATATTAAATATATTTAATGAACTTGAAAGCTACCACAATGCAATTTAAGTCCACTAACCTGTGAAAGACGAACCTAAAAGCTAACCTAATGCAATTTAAGCACGCTAACATGTGAAAGAATATGATGCCCAAAAATAAATAGTAAGTTCTGAAGTATATACTCTATGTTGGCTGCACTAGAACATGTGTTGTATAAAATATTCGTTAAAATCAATATGAGTGCCATGTCTTTATGTTACATATGTAGTTAAGTATCATGGAAAAATATATTGAAATTGAAAAAATGTAAAATTTATTGCAAATGGTGGTAAATAATTTGAAAATAAAACCCTGTTGGCGCATGCGCGTGGTGTCTGCCTGGGACTTAGAAACTTTATCCAAATCTGGAATTTATGGCTCAAGCTTTATGGTAGACAAAAATGGTTCCAGATAGTAGGTTGAACAAAGATCCATTGTAACCAGACTGGCAGTATATGGTTTTCACCCTATGATGTCCAGCAAAACCACATTTCACAAACTGGCTAAACATTGCATGTTCTTGTGCAATAAAACCTGTGAGCAATATACCATATAACAGTGTGCCCAAGGAGAATAAAATCAATCTATGACTAAGCAAAGGAATGGTTGGTTGCTCCTTTATACTTAATGATAAAAAGAATAATAAAGTGGACATTTTTAAACCTGTTTGGTGCTAAGTGTGTGAAATATACTGAAATTTAATATGGGCTACTAATTAAAATATCTCAAATCATTTTTTTAATTTTTCGTTAAAAACTTTATACCAGTAGTCTATTTGTAGTCAGACTAGATATATTGATGGTAAGCTACTTCTTAATTCACTGGGACTATCGAACCATGTCCACGTGAACATAAGCTTTTCATGCATCCCTATCCTGAGCTGATATTTTCCAATAATTTTGTGTATAATTCATGTCCCACAAATCATAGTTAATGTTATTCTTTACTTTTTACTTTACTTTTGAGGGCCTCTCCACTTTTCAGTGGTTACCCTTAATGTTATTCAGCAACCTTATTGAGACCCTACCTACTGGGCGCTTTGCCTCTGGTTTCTTCATCCTCGTACAGTTCACCTTCCCCAAATCATGGTTAATGTTATTCTCCCACCTTACTCTTGAACTACCTACTGTGAACTTCTTCTTCTTCTACTACAAGGTTTAGGCTATGCAGCCTGTTCCGGCGAAGTTAAAAGTAGAGTCCATCTTCCTACGTGGTCGGCCAACATCTCTTGTTCCTCTGGAATTATACAGGAAGGTTCTTTTTGGTATTCTTTCGTTGTTCATTCTCATTAAGTGTTCTGTCCATTTCTTATTATTTTCGCTGATTTTATCTTCAATTTTATATATATTTAATTCTTCTCATATAGTTTCATTCCTTATTCTATCCTCTCTTGTGCATCCTTTCACATTATGTAAAAACAGCATTTCCGCAGTCTGTATCCTGCTTTTATCCCTTGATTTCATTATCCACTGTGAACTTTGTCTCTGATTTTCGTAATGAAAGTTACCATGCCCCTCTTTCATTCTCCACTTGTGCTGTACTATCCACTGCAGTCTATGAGACTTAACCTCTAACCTATTAAAAGTGTATGTCATAGCAGCCTTCTTATGATGGAGGTCATTTGCTGGAAAATGCATCACTGTATTATGACCAAGGTGATAATTTGCTGTTGTCCATATTCTGTGGTCTCAATGCAAATGAATATTTGATGTTATATCTCCACTTCTAGTTTATTTTTTTTTTTTGCTTATCACATTTAGAACACTAATTTGTCATTTTTTAAAAATTTAGTTCAGTTGTTTCTTGACTCACCTCATACTTCTTAACTCCCTCCCGATCTGGATTTCGTCACTTTATTTGTGACATTCTCAATGCTGTTCACGTTCACAACTGACATCCAAAGGTCTCCTCTCCTGCAGACTGACCTCCTGAGAGAAGACCTTTGGATGTCAGTTGTGAACGTGAACAGCATTGAGAATGTCACAAATACAGTGACGAAATCCGGATCGCGAGGGAGTTAAGTATGAGGTGAGTCAAGAAACAACTAAACTAAATTAAAATGAACCTCATAGTGTTATTTCCTATTTTATTTACTTACTTACTCACTGGCACTATCGAACCCGTAGGTTCATGGCCGCAGGGACATAAACTCTCCATATATCCCTATCTGAGCTGATGCTTTCCAATCATTCCCTGTATAATCTACTTCCCTCAAATCATAGATAATGTTATTCTACCTACATAACTAATTTGTCAATTTTTTGGTATTTTTTATGAAAGTTTTAATCTTTGTTAGATTTCAGTAACAAGTGTACTGTACTTATTTAAAATTGTTTGCATTTTAATTAGCCATCACCTAAGGTGAAGAAGCGTCGAAAATCAAGTGAACATGGGAGTGAAACAGAAGCTCTTGCCTTGGGAACATCGTCGGGTGAAGTGAAATTGTATAGTGTTGCCAGTAGCAGCATAGTTGGACAGTTGGAAGGAGGTCACAATTACATGGTTAACCACATCGCTTGGACGAGGGGGTGTAATTTATTCAGTTGTGATGCACAACATATTGTAGAATGGAACGTTGATGAGAGGAAGGTTCAGAGGTGAGTCATCATTAGCATTTTTGTGTTTAATTCATAATAAAACAATATAATACTCCATATATGACACAAAAAAAATAAATGCTCGGATGGGATTTGAACCCGGACCTCTGGATTCAAGTCCCGTCTGAGCATTTATTTTTCTTATCATGTCATATTAAGCTTGCATTACTCAATGTCAAAAATTTAATTATAACATATATATATAAACTGGTTTTCTCAATCTTGAGCTACTGGTACTATAGTTCGTCCACGATGTGTACGGAGCGACATGTAAACAGTCGCCGGATAATCTTTCCATTAAGCACAACGAGAATTTTTTTCTAAGTTCCAGGCAGACATCACGCGCATACGCTAACAAACTCAAAGCGGTTTACTCCATGTAATATCGCGTTGCAGCCAACATTATACATGCTATTTAATGAACCTAAAAGCTAACCTAACGCAATTTAAGTACTCTAACCTGTGAAAGACCAACCTAAAAGCTAACCTAACACAATTTAAGCACTCCAACCTGTGAAAGCTCAAATTCTGAAGTACATACCCTATGTTGGCTGCACTGTTGTTATATAGAATATTCTTAAAAATCAATATGACTGCCACGTCTTCATGTTACATATATAGTTATATATCATAGAAAAATATGTTCAAATAATCGTTAGAAAAAATTTAAAATTTGTTGTAAATGGTGGGAAATGATTTGAAAATAAAACCCTGTTGGTGCATGCGCGTGGTGTCTGCTTCGGACTTAGAAAAAATTCACACTGTGCTTAATGGAAACATGAGCCCAGTCGTCTAGCTTGATGTCATTGCATTCAAGCCTTTCATTGGTTCACTGGACGCACTGTAAGCGTATGAAGCAGGCGCTGGTGCATTTAACCAATGAGAGCCCGAATGCAATGACATCAAGCTAGGCGACTGTTTACATGTGCTCCGTACACATCGTGGAAGAACTATAGTTATTACTGCTATTCAAATTCCTTAGAATGCTAGGTTGGTACCATTCTCATAACTGACCAAAATTCCATGAGAAATATTAACATTAAGGATCGTATCTATGAATGCATTAGACTGTAAAAGTCGTTCTCTGCTGAGAAAGTTGCATCCAAAGATGTTTTTGTGTACTCAAAAATCTGTTCATGCGATAATAATTATCAAAATTCCTAAGCTACCTGGCGAGGTGACTTTGCAGAGAACGAATCGTGAGCAACCCGATGGTAACCGATGTACTTTAAAACCTTGTCACGTACCTTGCTGCTTTATCCAAGATGTCTGACCTAGAAGACTTCGATCATGTTTTCGGTATATGCAGAGAAGAGGAATTTGATAGAGTCTATCAAAGAATTCAACTGGAAGAACAGGAGAATCGGCGCAATATCGCGTGACACAGACGTCGTATATGGTATTATTTGCGGGATGCAAACATAAATGCATTCTTCTAGCAGATGAAAATAACGGAAGTTGTTTTATCGCTGAGAATTCTGGGTAATTTCTTGCCAATATTACGAAAAATACTACTTTCATGCATTACCAGTCAGCGACTCGCTAATTCAAACTTTGCATGTTCTCACGGAAAACTTGGCTCGCCAGAGACTAATGTATTTGCATACGGCCCTAAATCTTACTTGCCAGGAATTTCAAAATTGATGGATCTAAATTGTTCTGAATGTATATCTTCTTCATCCAACCAAGTCTTAGGCCTATAGGCCTGTTATGATCTCATTGATGAATTTTGTATACAGCGTTTCCTTAGACGGCCCAGAGATCTCTTCCCTGTTGGACAATAACAAAGCATGACCTTGGGAACCCTTATCTGAACTCATTCGTCTGAATGTATATTTTTCCCCAAACTGTTAATTCCAAGGGCTTTGACAGATGTTTCAAAAGTTTAGTTTCATTTTCAATCTCATCATTCTCTAGCAAACTATGAACTGCAATTGATGATTTTTCAATTTCACCATTTTTGATATTTATAAAGTGTTCTTTTCTGCGAGGGTTTAAATTTCTTTTTGTTTTCATATATATATATATATATATATATATATATATATGCACCTTATTGCAGTCTTTGCAACTAATTTGATAAATTCCAGATTTTTTACTAACTGGAATATCCATCCATAGTACTTCTGCCCGAGGGCAGGTCTTTGATGATAAGGATGATATGATGATGGCCATATGATTTCGGAGACCGTTTGGGCCTTAAAGTTTTCCTGACATTTGTCTTACAGGTGAGGAAAAACCTCACCCAGAAAAACTGCCCTGACCGGGATCAAACCCGGGCCTGCTGCGTGACAAAGCAGCACGCTACCTCGAGACCACAGCAGTGGACAATCTGGGATGTCCATCCATATAATTCTGCCCGAAGACAGGCCCTTCACTGCAATCATAGCATTTTCATGCTATGCTTGCAGCTTTACTAGAGAATTGTAGGTGTGTTAGCTTCCCATAGCTTTCCACACCGGTGAAGGATGATGATAATGGCCATATGATTTTGGGGACCGTTTGGGCCTTAAAGTTTTCCTGACATTTGTCTTACAGGTGAGGAAAAACTGTCCCGACCGGGGATCGAACCTGGGCCCGCTGCGTGACAAGGCAGCAAGCTACCTCGAGAACACAGCGGTGGACAATGTGGGATATAATGTTTATTAATTTGAAAGCGTCATAATATTAATGTTGTGTTTATTGTTTGCAGCAAATGGAAAAGTGGTGGAGAGAATTTAACATGCTTGTTGGTGCTACCAGATGGGAAATCATTACTGGCAGCAGGCAACACCATCGGACTTTGGGATGTACCTAATAAACAGTTGTTAAGAAGATTTACCGGCCACTCGTCACAAATAACATCACTTATACTTGTCCCTGGAGAGAATTATTTTATAAGTGCAGCAAAAAATGATCGTCTTCTTTGTGCATGGTAAGTAACATGCACACTTATTTTGTAGTCTGATGAGAAGTGTATTACAGCTGATAAGAATATTTCTTACAGTAATAGTGCCAGAATAATCACACTTAGATTTTATGTTAGGAAAACTCTCCAAGTTTCGGTAGATGTTCACATCTCCATCTCTGGTGGTTTCAAAAATGTATGATTAACAATTGTACCTAGGCCTCCAATCTAAATCCGTATTTTTCTCTTCTACATAGTTAATTCCCTAACCCCAAATGCTAGGTAGGTAGCTCACTTGGATAGAGCATTGACATAGAAAGTCAAAGGTCCTGGGTTCAAACCCCGATCTAGGCGTATATTTTTTTTTCAAATATAATTTGTCCATCATTACTATGTTTAAAAGCGAAAAATATGAACATTAAAAGAAGCACTGCTGGCTTTATAAGTAATGTTTAAATTCCCAATAAAAAGTCTTCTTAACAAAGGAGCAAAGGAAACATTTGCAAAAATCGTAGCATATGGGGTTAGGGAATTAACTATGTAGAAGAGAAAAATATGCGTTTAGATTGGAGGCCTAGGTAACTCACTTGGATAGAGCATTGACATAGAAAGTCAAAGGTCCTGGGTTCAAACCCCAGTCTAGGCATATATTTTTCTTTTCAAATATAATAGTATTTTACAAAATTGAAACTCTTTAACAAGTGATGTCAATAGCATGACAATTCAGATCTGAGCATAAAAGAGTTCATAGGCTTTTTAGTTTAGATTATTTTACGTACATGTATTTACTTCGCAGGTCATTGAGTTCATCAAACCGAGACAAGAATTCAGTGGCTTCGTTTCTGATGGAAGACGTGGCAACTTGTGTGTCTGTTTTTACAGCTGGTGTTACAGTAATGCTCGCTGTTACAAGAAGTGGAATTCTTCACGTATTTAAACATCAACTCAATGGGTAAGTGAACTTGTAACATGTAGAATGTTCATTCCATCTCCTTAGCAAATATCACAGGGATTTTTCTTATTTGACATATAATTTAATTAATACCTTTAAAATTCATGGTAAACCACCGTCGAGGGTATTGATTAAAATTATAAAATTTGTACCTGTTGTGTCACTCGTTAAAATGTTCACTGAATGTAGGTTAAAATTCCTGGTGGTTCTGCCATTATAAAACTTGTCACAGTTATTGGACTTGAGTTTATAAATTCTTTATATTTTGAAGAGAAAAATTTTTGCTTAGACTGAGACTCGAACCCGGGACCTTTGGCTTTCTGGGCCAAATGCTCTACCATTTGAGCTACCAATGTGAATTGCAATCTAGATGCAAATTTTTCTCTTTTACGTTGTAATTCCCTCGTGCCAAATGCTATAAAACCGTTGCTTCTATCTTTGCATATGGTGGCCTCCTAGTTAAGGCATTTATTGGGAATTTAACACTACTTTATAAAGCCAGTAGGGCTTCTATTGATGTTTTTATTGTTAATTTAACACTTCTCACTGAAGGATAAATTATATTTGAAGAGAAAAATTTTTGGGTAGATCGAGACTCGAACCCGGGCCTTTGGATTTCCGGGCCAAATGCTCAACCAACTGAGCTACCAAGGCGAGAAAAATTTGCGTCTAGATTGCAACTCGTCTTGGTAGCTCAGTTGGTAGAGCATTTGGCCTGGAAAGCCAAAGGTCTCGGTCGAGGCGAAAATTTTTCTCTTCAAATATAATTTATCCTTCAGTGAGAAGTGTTAAATTAATAATAAAAACATCAATTATAAATCCTTTATTTTCATATTTATTATTTTCTTCCAATTTATTTGAAATAATTTTTTTTATATATTTATTTTCTATGTTTTATTATTCATTTCGTACATCTCAATGATGGATAAATTATATTTGAAGAGAAAAATTATACGCTTAGACTGGGGCTTGAACCCAGGACCTTTTGCACTCTAGGTGAATGTTCTACCGAGTGAGTTATCTGAGCAAGCTCCAATCTAAATGCAAATTTTCCTCTTATATACGGTGTCAATTCCCGTGCACCAAATGCTATGAAACCTTTGCTTCTATCTTACAAATGGTGGCTTCTTTATTAAGAAGAATTTAATTGGGAATTTAAATTCCATAGCATTTGGTGCGTGGGAATTGACAGCATATATAAGAAGAAAATTTGCGATTAGATTGTAGTTTGCTCAGATAGCTTACTTGGTAGAGCATTTGCCTATAGTGCGAAAGGTGCTGGGTTCAAGCCTCAGTCTGAGTGTATAATTTTTCTCTTCAAATGTGATTATTATTTTCTTCTATTTTTTTACAAATTTATAATTTTAATATTTTATATAATTTAATACCGTTGTCATCCTCTTTTTTGGAAAGTCAATTCCAAATATGTCTCCATTCATCTTTACCCATCAATGCCAATTTTTTCCATTGTATTTTTTTTTATTTGGTTGAACCATATTTCCATGATCTTCTTTTTGATCGTTTTCCTTAAATCTTGAGATGTTTAATTTTTCTTTCAGAAAATGTCAGAAACCTCTTAAACCAAAACTAAGTGTGCGGATAGCTTCAGAAACTAGTGAGAATGATGATACTGTAGAGTCCATTCCTATAATTGCAGCTCATCCACAAGGTGAAGATGTTATGATTTGTCACGGCTCTCCAATATTCCTGTCATTTGAAACTATTGTAAGTACTGCTTTCAACAGCTATTAAAAATATTATTCTGATATTTAAATTTGATTCTTATATTGCTATTCATATTATTTTTAAGAACAGTAAATAATAAATATACCACAATTATTAAGTTATTTTGACTCACCTTACATTTTTTTGATATTCTGTAGACTATAGTTTCGTCACATCTATGCGACATTGTCGATGCATTCTAACTAGTCTGCAGAATGTAAAAAAACTATGAGGTTAGTCAAAATAACTAACTCATAGTAATTAAAAGAAACCTCATAGTGTTATTTCCTACAAATATTATATTTACCACAAGTTGAGTTTAGACTATACACACATTCACACAAGAACCTGCTTATAATTTTGTTGAGTTGTTTCTTGACTCACCTCATACTTCTTAACTCCCTCGCAGATCCAGATTTCGTAACTGTATTTGTGACATTCTCAATGCTGTTCACATTTACAACTGACATCCAATGGTCTCCTCTCCTGTGGACTGACCTCTGTGCCATCTGATGGCTGACTGACAAACTTCCAAATCAATCCCCTCTCCATATCACCGGGTATTTCAAAATTCATAGTTGTGGTTTTATTTTTGCATATGTAATTTTTTTCCCAAATGCAGAATGGCTGGTGCGGCAGGTTCTTGTGCAAATGGAAATAATGTAATAAAATCTAAGAAAAGAAAAAGAAATATGCAAGAGTGGAATAAACAAAGCAGAAAATTTTACGCAACAGTGGAAAGGAATATATATCGACCTGAATCAATTGCTTCAAGAGGTGTGGGCGAAATTGCTAGCTGTTTATTAAAAGCTGTACCACTGATTGAAAAAGGTGCTAATTAAAATAAACTTATAATGTATATAGTGATTCATGTGTTGTTCAAAACAAGAATTTTACAATACTGGGACTTTGCTCTACATGATTGATTGTGGTTGGTTTGAAAAAAATTTAACATAAATTTCTTGTACCAGGTTACACTTTCCTCCCCTCTGATGCTGACTTTGGTGTGATTGAAAAAGTTAAAAGAAAAATGCAAGTAGTTTATACACCAGAGCAGTGGGCTCACCTCATAAGAAAGAGTTGAACAAAGAAACCATTCACAGTAATTGAGATAAATGCAGAAGATTTTAAAGATTTTGATAACTTAAATAAAATGTTCACAAAGAGAAATGTGACGCTGGACATGCATAATTTAGACATAAAAAAATATCTCGGTTTCGTATTGTGGAAAACAGACATGTAATGTACGTAAAATCTGGTTTTGGTAACTTGGCTTTTGAGGAAGTAATAAGCCTAAAAAAAGGGAAAGGAAAGTGTCCTGTATTATACGAGATGTAATATTGACAACAAAATATCCTAATGGTAGGATGATAAAGAAGACATCATGACTCTCGTGAAATTTGTGCCACCTGTACACAGCAGCCTTGAATCAGATAATGATGATACAAATGCTGCAAACATAGAATGCATGGATTAATGCAACATTCAACTACAAGCCAAGAGGTTCAAGGAATGTAGAAAGGCCAGTGAAAAGATGGACAGAACAACTGTCAGGTGGAACAGGCAATTTGCCTAGCCCGTGAAGTGAAGAAGAAGAAGAAGTAGAAGTTCTTCTTCTTCTTCCTTTCCAAGTATTAGGCCAAGGCCTGTTACGATCCTATAGAAAATTTCTGGGAAATTCTCGTATAAGACTTGAAAGCATAATAATAGTCCCTTCAATTGGTTGCTGGCCAAAGGAAGGCAAGACCAGTGATGGGGCTGCCATCTTATAGCCTCTGGTCAGGCTTTTCTGGAGAAGAAAAGAGAATAAAGGAAAGAAGAAATGGAAGAAAGGAATGACTCCCTAGCCGTCGGATGCCCTAATAGCGTTGGGGTCGAAAAACAAGAGTTAACCAAGAAAAGTGTTATTTATTTTTTTAATTTATTTAATTAAATTTACAGTGGGAGGAAACACTATGAGGTATTTATATTAATAAATGAGTTGGAGAAAATGTTTTAACATCTCACCTCACAAAGTTGCGTGTCTTCGCGATACCGGTTTCAAAAGTATAGTATTACTTCCATCTTCAGTCAAATTCCAACTTTGTGAGGTGACATGTTAAAACATTTTCTGCAACTCATTTATTAATAATTGTTTCTCTATGTGTTTTTTTTATATTCTCAATTTTCTTTTTCTTTGATTAGACATATGAAACAATATAGTGATCTATACATTTGATTATCAAAGTGTGCTCTATATATTTTACTCAATGTAGAATTTAAAAAAAATCAATTTAAATATCTTGGATATTATCTCTCTATCTGGGATGAAAAGGATATCCCTGAAAAAGTTACTAGTTATAATAAAAGTTTAGGAATTATTAATCAAGTTATGAAACCATCCCTTGTACAAAAAAACACCAAATTATGTTTATATAACACTTTGGCTAGACCAGTGTTGACCTATGGTAGTGAAGCATGGACACTAAAAAAACAACATGAAAGCAGAATAACGGCTTGTGAAATGAGATTCACGCGCAGAACAGCGGGTTACACCAGATGGGATCGGAAAAGGAACACCGATATCTTAAAAGAATTGAAGACTACGCCTAATACTTGGAAGGAAGAAGAAGAAAAAAATAAATTTTTCTCCAAACTTAGTGCAGTTGGGATGGGCCCTTATTCCACTGACCCCCTCATTTGTTAAATAAAAATACTAAGCAACCAGTGATAATAAAGTTACCATATATTTATATTTAAATTAATATTGGGAAGTGAACATTATGAAGTTATATCATTAATAGTGAGTGGAGAACCTTGAAACCGTCGTATACGGTTTTGAAATTATATGAGGTGAGTTTATATATTAAATTTGGGAATTTTTAACATTATGAGGTTCAATTAATAATAATTACATGAATCGTGATTTTTTCTTACCTCATACATCTATGTTTCTTTAAACACAGCACTGCAGTATCGGCGACACTTTGTCGTCATCGTCAGCTGTTTTCACGACTGTCAATTTTTTCTCCTTTTTGCCGGTAATTATCTAGACTGCCATCTGGTGTTCTTTTGAAGGAATTCCTCTTCAAACTGCCATCTGGTGTTATTTTAAATGAATCATTTCCTAAACTGCTATCTGTTGTATTTTTGAAGAACTTTGTAATCAAGCTTGGTTCTTCCGGAATCTCAAAGTTCATAGTTCTAGTATAGTTTTTTTGAATATATATTTTTTCCCAAACTGTTAAATCCAAAGGTTTAGATAGATGTTTTAAAAGTTTTGCTTCTTTTAAAACATCTATCTAAACCTTTGGATTTAACAGTTTGGGAAAAAAATATATATTCAAAAAAACTATACTAGAACTATGAACTTTGAGATTCCGGAAGAACCAAGCTTGATTACAAAGTTCTTCAAAAATACAACAGATAGCAGTTTAGGAAATGATTCATTTAAAATAACACCAGATGGCAGTTTGAAGAGGAATTCCTTCAAAAGAACACCAGATGGCAGTCTAGATAATTACCGGCAAAAAGGAGAAAAAATTGACAGTCGTGAAAACAGCTGACGATGACGACAAAGTGTCGCCGATACTGCAGTGCTGTGTTTAAAGAAACATAGATGTATGAGGTAAGAAAAAATCACGATTCATGTAATTGTTATGAGGTGAGTTGTTAAAAATATGTTCTCCACTCACTATTACCATATATTTGTTCGTAATAATCTATGTCTCATAGATTTTTAAAGCATTTACTTCTTTAATTGTGTGTTTAATGTAATAGTAATTAAACATTTGTTTTTGTTTTAGTCTTCGAAGTCTGAAGAAAAAGTATTGTTTCTGGTCAGACAAAATCCTGGAAAAAGTTTATGTTCGAAAGAAGCAGATATTTCAAAGGTAAGTCAGTTACAATTTTCGTACATAGATTGTACATCATCATTAGATATAAAAATTCAGCCTGCAGCATATGTTTGTGCTCAGAAAACTTGAAAAGCAGCCTCGATTGTTATGAAAATTTGTACAGACAAGTTATCAGGTGCAGAGAATGTTTAGTCGCTATCTATAATTCTCTAAAACCATTAGTTGTAGGAATTTCACTTGAAACGAACATTTAAAAATCCCTCAAGTTGTCACAATTTTTTATGTTTGACAACGAAACTCAGTATATGCTATTAAAATAAATGAAGGTACATATTGTCCAAAAATCAGCGAAATTCAATATTAGAGGTGGGGTTTACCTGAATCCAAAATTAAAAATTGATTCTAGCGACTACCATGATTGGTTCATTGCATACAATTTAAATAACCCATAATTTTTTTTTAATATATTAAATTAAAAATAAAAATACATCATATTTGAAGAGAAAAATTATATGCTCAGACCGGGACTTGAACCCGGGACCCTTGGTTTTCTAGTCCAAGTGCTCTACCATTTGAGCTACCTGAGCAAGTACCGATCTAAACGCAAATTTTTTTCTATATACAGGAATTACAACGTATATAGAGAAAAATTTGCATTTAGATCGGTACTTGCTCAGGTAGCTCAAATGGTAGAGCACTTGGACTTGGAGCGTATAATTTTTCTCTTCAAATATGATTTATCCATCATTGAGATGTATGAAATTAATAATAAGAACATCCATAAAAATACATATTTAATTTTTTTTAGGCATAGCAGTGCAGGCTGAATATTTGCTAGTATGAGATATATTAAAACAGCCTCTCTTGTATTTTTTTATTATGTTATGAAACTATTTTATGGATTTACACATGACTATTGTAATTTCCTCCCCCCCCACCTTTTATAGTTATGCTACAAATGAGATTAATGGTAGTTACCAGTTGAGAACAAACTTGCAGCCAGGCACAATAAACAGCTCTACTTTGAAGTACTTGTACTTTTTTTCAGTATAACATATGAGATGTGGCAATAAAAGAAACTCTAATCTCCCAATTTTTTTAATATTTCTCAAGTGTTATTTTGTGCGACTGTCCAAATTCCTTTTTGTTTTCCCTCTATATACTTTATTGCAGTCTTTGCAACTAATTTAATAAATTACAAAGTTCAACAGTCAGAAATGTGGCTGTCCCAGAAACTGTGGTCATGTGCTGTGGAGTGTGTGAGGTGAGATAAATACGACTCGTTTTAGTTATTTAATTTTGATACATAATGTGTGTGCACTCACAGTCAAGCTGAAAATTTTCTCGATGTTTTTATTATTCATTTCATACATCTCATTGATAGATAAATCATATTTGAAGAGAAAAATTATACACTCAGACTGGGACTCGAACCCAGGACCTTTGGCTTTCCATGCCAATTTTTGTGTAAAACACATTAATATTCATAGATTACAAATGCAATTAAATTTGGATTTTATTCACAAGTACAAATGTTTTGTAATCAAGTGAATTAAATTATATGAATGCATTTAATCTAATTGTCAGTCCTGTTGGACTAGTGGTCTTACCATGCTCGCCTCTAGTTTCAAGGTTTGCAGGTTCAAATTTTCTCTTAAAAATTCCTCATAATGATGATGTGCTACTTCATTTTCTGCGTATCACAGGTTTTGCTGCTGTTTAGGAGTGTTATTTTAGATAGATAATCGATTGATTAATGTCTTTGACATCGTCCGATTCCTAATAGCCAATTTTGTCGGTCCATCCAATCTCCTGGTTGTAGATGTTTCTCCTTCATGTATAAATATATTCCCTGACTCCAGGAGGTTTTAGGTCTTCCTCTGCCTCATCTTCCCTCAGGATTCCATTCCAAAACAGATTTTGATAGTCAATCCTCTTCCATTTGCTGGACATGTCCGTACCATCTTAATTGCTGAGTTTTAATATAATCTAAAATAGTGTCTTCAATCTTCATTTTCTCCCTTATAACTGAGTTCCTAATTTTTTCTCTTCTTGCTGCCATTTGTATAAAATCCATTTCCGTTACCAAAAGATACTTATTTGTTTGTTGTTAATGGCCATAGTTCTGCTCAATAAGTAATGATGCTTTTAACAATTGTATGATATATATTCATTTTATTTTTATTACTTATATTTTTATCCCACAATATTCCATTGAGGCAAGCAATTGAAAATTTTCTTTTATTATTTCTATTTCTTATTTCCTCTTCATAACTCCCATTTTTATTTATTTTAATTCCTAAATATGTGATCTCACTACAAGATTTTATTATTTCTCCAGACTCCAAAATTAAATTTTGTTCTGGTTCACCAATCGATGAATATTTTGTTTTTTTCATGTTCAAATTTAATCCCCATTTTTCACATTCTTCTATTAATTTTCTAGTCATATATTCTAAATCTTCATAATCTTGTGCAATTAACAATTGATCATCTGCAAAATGTAAGTTGTATAAAGTTTTGTTGCTTGAAATAGGAATTCCCATGCTTGAACATTTTCTTCTCCAATTCTTTAATATTACATGTGTTATTTTATATAAATGCAATTTGGCGATTGTTAATATCATATTTATAATATAAAATTACCTGAGATCTCAGTCTTCCTTTTTTCAAAGTTGAGGAAGACTAAGATCTCAGGTATTCTATTTTTATATTATAAATATTACATAGTAACCTTAACGGTGTTTCATCATGAATTTTAAAAGTATCGATTGTTATTATGAAATAGTTAATATTAATTAATGTCTGAATTGCAGGTAAAACAACCAGAAACTGGGAATAACGTTGAGTACGTCTCTACATTTGGAGCTGCCGTTACTAGTTCAAAAAGAAGTAGAAGAATAAAGTCAGTTGATGTGCCAATGGAGGTACAGTTAGATAATTTGAGTCTCACGAGACAAGATGGCACAACAAAGGAACCTCCTCGTGCTGACAGCATGGCTCAGCTCTTGATGCAGGTGTGTATAAGTGTTCAAAATAAATAAATTATTTAATAAAGTTCTGCTACAGTTTATATTAAAGAGAAATATGTATAAATATTGACAATTTTATTATTAATTTAACACTTCTCATTGAAGGATAAATTATATGTGAAGAGAAAAATTTTCGCCTAGACCGGGACTCGAACCCGGGATCTTTGCTTTCCGGGCCAAGTGCTCTACCAACTGAGCTACTGAGGCGAGTTGCGATCTAGACGCAAATTTTTCTCTTATGTACGTTGTAATAAAAGGGAATTACAACGTACATAAGAGAAAAATTTGCGTCTAGATCGCAACTTGCCTCGGTAGCTCAGTTGGTAGAGTACTTGGCCTGGAAAGCCAAGGGTCCTGTGTTCGAGTCCCGGTCTAGGCGAAAATTTTTCTCTTCAAATATAATGTATAAATATGTCTGATCATTTTTGTTGAGTTGTTTCTTGACTCACCTCATACTTCTTAACTCCCTCGCAGATCTAGATTTCGTCACTTATTTGTGACATTCTCAATGCTGTTCACGTTCACAACTCTAATAAAAAAATGTCTGATCATAATCACAATGTGACGACTTTTTACAACAGAAGTTAATATAGTTGAGGACAACTGTACAAAATTTAAGAACTTAAACATACAGCAAACTCCCAATTATCCGGGCATGACTCTTTTTACTGTATTTTTGTTTAAAAATGGAGATAAATTCTGTACTGTATTTTGTTTTGTTATGAAAAAAATCCTTTGTTTTTAAACGTGCTACTGTGAACTGCACTTAGAAACTAGCACAATAGAGTACCCTTCACTCACAACCCAGCTTTGTCGTTGAAACCACAGATATGCTGTGGCAGTGGATGTATCACTGGGTGGTAGTGTGGTTATCAGTGGTTACTAGTGTGGTTATCGCTGATTATTTGTGTCATTATTGCTGGTTTTAAGTGTTGTTACAACTGAAGTTATCACTGATTTCGATAGCCATTTTGAATAACTTGTAACAAGACTGGTCATGACAGGAAATAGTCCCACTTTTGTTTCATATTTATGAGTAAAATAAATTAATGATAATTATAAATCGCTACTAAATACATTTAATATAACATTTTATGAATATTTGTTGCATTTAAGTAGTGTTGAAGTGGGTAAATAAATTTCTGGTCAACTTCCACGGCGCCGAGTAACTTAATTGGATTATCCATGTTTTTCAATTTTCTGTACATATCTCGGTCCCAATTAACATGGATAATTGGTAGTTTGCTATAATCATATCAAATATCTAAGGTTTTAGGCATAGTCATCTGTTCTGGTCTCGTCCGTACAGAATTAATTGGATGGCTTTGTTTTCCTATTGCTTGATATTTAAAAATAAGTTTTAGTAATGCCTCTATAGACATTCTGTTTATTTCTGTACTGAGCATTTTTAGGCTATGGTAGAATTAATGGATCTTTGGACTTTATATAATTCAGCTTTGTGGGTCTGTTTTGTCTTAGCAATACAATTTGAAACTTACTTTGTTTCTTTTAGATTGGGAAAAGCCCATCTTCAACAAATGCCATCTCATAGAATTCCAAAAGCCATGCTTCATTACTGCCCACAAGGCAACAGATCACTGGGACATACTTACATGGATGATGATGATCCATGTTTGTTATGCTTTAGGACATAGCTGTTCCCCTAATGGGAACTTCTTAATCAGACTAGTTTAGTCACATTTATTTAACTGTAAATGTCAGCAAGTGACATGTGGTTAGTACATCGCTTCAAGGAGACATCTAGTAGTAAACTAAGGTATTAATTATATTATTTTTGGTCTGGACATCTTACCTCAATATTAATGTTGATTTGTTCTTGGACATGTTTCAAAACAATTCTGTTTTATCGTCAGCTCAGAGTCTGGGAAAGCTGACGATAAAACAGAATTGTTTTGAAACATGTCCAAGAACAAATCAACATTAATATTGAGGTAAGATGTCCAGACCAAAAATAATATAATTAAAATAACCTCAAAATATAACTTCCTAAAATTAAATATTAAACTAAGGTATTACTTGAATGGATGAAGGGTCTGCTAAATTTTGCTCAGAGGCCTTATTTTTTCAGGCTTGGTGTTCTTTTATGAGCTCAAAAATGTTCAGACTCTGGACCCATGACTTAAAATCCCTCCCAGAGGACCTGTCGCTTGGATTTTTCCATCCTAAAATTACATCAGTTCTGGGCAGGTTTGAACCCATGACCCTTGGCACTAGAGATTACTGCGGCTGACTTTGAAATTTAACATTCTCTGTGGTAGTCTTACTTTTCCAGTCTTTTCAGATGTCTGAACCATTTTAATTGATTTTTTTCTGTCTGTTGTCAATTTTTTAACTTTAACACCTTCCTAATTTCATAATTTTGTATCCTATCTCTTCTTGTATCATTCCATTTCTGTAGCTTGGATTCCTCCATTAAAATGTAACAAAATGACTCTAATTGTTTGTTGTAGGGCTTGTACAGTAAAGACAAATCAATACTGCAGAGTGTACTGATGAGGAAAGACCCTGGTCTCATATCGAGCACAGTTACGAGGCTTTCCATTCAGTTCGTCGTGCCTTTTTTAAAGGAGCTTGTTTCCCAGATTCAAGGACGGACAGTAATGTAAGTAACAAAATATTCTTCTTAATTCTAAAGTTTGTATTTTAATTTGGTATAATTTCTCATATCAAATTTCCTTTTATCCTCTTTTGGGGATCGAATTTTAGACTATAATTGACTTGTACATACATGTCATTAATACTGTATATAATAAATTAGTGTCACACGCCGTAGCGGAGTGGTTAAGGCAAGATGCCTTCATGCAGAGTTACGAAACTTGTGCTGGTTAGAGTCCCCATAGGGGAAGACATTTTCTTAAGGAATTTTGGCCAATATGGGACCGGTGCCTACCCAGCATCGTGAGGCATTTGGGTAGCGACTCCAGGTTGAGAAGACCAGCTATAACATGCTGATCACGCATCACCTCTACCCTGGCTTATGATTGTCTATCTCTGTGATTAATACATGTGGACGTGAGGCCAGCAACCGGCTGTTAGGCCAAGGGCCTTCTAGGCCTGTCACACTTGGAAGAAAAAAGAAGAAATATTAATTAAGTTATGTAGATAGGAAATAACACTATGAGGTTTTTTAATATTGTTTATTTTTTATTATTTCACTCGCCTCATAATTCATAGCAGACCCAAGGTTTCTTCACATCTTTTGTGACATTCTCAATGCTGTGTCACGTTCACAACTGACGTCCAACGGCCTTCTATCCTGCAGACTGACCTCCGCGCCATCTGGTGGCCGACCGAAGAATTTCCAAATCATCAGTCCTCTCTCCTTATAACCGGGTATTTCAAAATTCATAGTTGTATTTTCATTCTTGCATATGTAAATTTTTTCCCAAATTGTGAGTTCCTTCGGTTTTTCCAATTGTTTAAGTAATTTTGTTTTGGTTTCTATTCCATGTTTTTCTTATTTGGAAATTCTTCGGTCGGCCACCAGATGGCACGGAGGTCAGTCTGCAGGATAGAAGGCCGTTGGACGTCAGTTGTGAACGTGACACAGCATTGACAATGTCACAAAAGATGTGAAGAAACCCAGGGTCTGCTATGAAGTATGAGGTGAGTGAAATAATAAAAAATAAACAATAAGAAATATTAAATTAGTATTAACAAGCTAAGGCTATTCCCATGATTGAAATAAGTAATTTAATGTACACAACTAAACTATTGTAATCAATGGTAATCTTTCTTATTAGACCGGTTTCGGGACCTAATTAGATTCCATCCTCGGTATCAGAAAAATTTATGCCTGAACCGGTATACTCGAATAATTCATGCACCAAGGCTTTTTTCTTGCATTACATTTTAAAAAATATTTTCCCTGATATATTTCATGCATGTACGACAATATGATTTTTTTTTTCATCTGAATATGGTTTTTTTCTTAATAAGGCGCTACAACTTCAATTGGCAAATGCTTTGGTCTTCTCAACGAGTTCTTTTCACACTTTTCTATCCTGGACACGTTTAACTTCATCGGCTTTATATCATCATCTCCCACTTATTCTTGGGTCGTCCAATGTATTTAGAGCTTTTTTTTATCATCCATTCTATATATATGTGCCCAATCCAGCTTAATCTTTGCACTTTAATGAATTTAATTATATTTCTGTTTTTGAGAATTCTAGAATATAGTTTGGTATCAGTTTAATAAGATGTACTGTCTTAACCTGGCATCCATGTGAAAGTTATTAATTATCTTTTGTGCAACTAAAAACAGTGCAAATCTTTTTTCCCTGAATAGAATCATTTTCAAAAACATGACACAATAGATAGGGAATTTCAGAAATGTTCTATGGCTTCGGGTACAAGACAAGCCTGGCCGTAGATAAGTATGTCACTTAAACGTTCCTCTCATAAAACACATATTCACAAAAATACATGTGTGAAATACATGAGAAAATATTGTAGTTTAATGGTTTAATTGAAACTCATTAAGGAATATACCAGTTACAATTGACAATGTCAGAATTATATTACAAAATCACGGATTTAAAATTAAAAAAATTCATCTGTGGTGAAATTAAATGTTTCTTACCTCTTCTCATATAAATCTTCTAATAGATTTCGAGACCATAACGGTCTCATCTTCAGAACAATCTTGGTGACTGATGTTATGTCAATCGGAAGGAACTCTTCTTCTTCCCTTGAGGGAAGTTTCTTCAGATCGACATAACATCAGTTGCCAAGATTGTACTGAAGATGAGACCGTTATGGTCTCTAAATTGCGATCTACTTAGAAGATATATATGAGGAGAGATAAGAAACATTTAATTTCACCGTAAATTAAACCTCATAGTGATTAACTCCTATAAAAGTTAAATGAATTGGAAACTTCACATTTGCCGCATATTACACAGACAGACTAAATGGTTTTGGTTAGAAGATAATAAATAAATCATAAATTTAACATTTCTCACTGAATGACAACTTATATTTGAAGAGAAATAAATAATTAAATATCGGAAATAACATTATGAGGTTTTCAAATTAATAACTATTAAAAAGTGAGTCATGTCTCACCTCATACTTCATGTTCTTTAAGCATAGAAGAGGGTGAAGATGGGAGGGATGCCTTCAGAAACTGCATTTCATGCTTGAATAACACGTATGAGGTGAGATACACTCACTTTTTATTATATTAATGTTGGGAAGTAAACATTATGAGGTATTACGTTACGTAGATAGGAAATAACACTATGAGGTTTTTAATATTGTTTTTTTTTTTCCCCCTTTTTCACTCACCTCATTTTTTTTTTTTTTTTTTTCCTTTAGAAATTTTGGAGTGATATTCTTTTCTAAACATTTGTTGATGAATTTGATATCTGCAGCTCTTTTGTTTCTAAGTTCTTTTAATTTCTATTTTAGTTTTCGAAAAATGTTCGTGTTACATTATTCTTGTTTTCCTATGACTTGATAGCCAACTTTATTAAGTTATGTAGGTAGGAAATATGAAGTGAGTGAAAGAAAAAAAATAAACAATATTATGAAGTATAATCATTAAAATTCATTGGAGAACATTTTGTTAAACAATTCACCTCATAGGATTCATGCCTCCATGATACCACGGTTTCAAACACAGTCGTGTTCATCCTCAGTCATAACTCCGACTGATGAAATTCTTCGGCAGTCAACTGTTCTATTGTCACCAATATTGATGGCAGCACAATAGAACAGTTGACTGCCGAAGAATTTCGTCAGTCGGAGTTATGGGTGATGATGAACATGACTGTGTTTGAAATCGCGGTATCATGGAGGCATGAATCCTATGAGGTGAGTTGTTTAAACAAAATGTTCTGCGATGAATTTTAATCACTTTTTATTAGTTATGAAAGAAAAATATATGCCTAGACTGGGGCTTGAACCCAAGACCTTTAGCTTTATATGTTAATGCTCTGCCATTGAGCTTTTCTAGGTCTCGCCGAGTGCAGTGAATGTAACACACAAAATATTATTTTCAGGAGTCAAACAGCTGTACATTGGCTGAAAGCAGTTATCAGAACACACGCTGGACATATATTGGCTAATCCGGAAATAAAAGAAATATTATCACCTGTGATGGGATTTGTTGAAACTAGATTAAATCTACTGGCGCCATTATCTAGACTTCGTGGCCGACTTGACTTATTGGTTGATCAGATCACAGAAACCAACAAGAGAGGAGATGACAGTCAGGATGTTGATGACTGGCACCTTGTGTATCAAGATGAAGGTATTCTCCTCACTTATGTTTGTTTTTATGTAATGTGCCGGGTTTTAATGAATCAGTATATTCAGCCAGCATTCTTATTTGTTTAGTTCTGCCGCACTGACTTAGGTGACAGCATGTTTTGCATTAATATGTTGATTTTTAATTCATAGGTTTAATTTAATTTTTTCCAAAGTTTTTCCAAACCTTGTCTTCTAGTATTCTTCTTCTTTGTAGGTCTTTGTTCCAAAGCAAATTTGACTTACCTCACAACAATACCTCATTGTCCTCTATCCTCAGCATTAATTTTCCATTTATTCAATTTCAAACTTGCAGTGTCCTTCTCAATCACTTATAAAAGAAACAGTAAAAATAAAGTTCAAGAAATTCACTTATCATCCATTGAAACACCATAAATTTCAAAAAGTTTAATATAGGATTAGCACCAAAGAATGAATACAGCCTTATTAGGACAATTAAAACCAATAAAAATGAGAGAATTAAAATTAAAACAAATCAGGAATTTATCAGATCAAATGCAGGGATTGTGACAAAATTTATATTGGAAAGACGAAAAGAAATTTGAAAACAAGGGTGAAAAAACTTCTTAGAAACATCAAAAATGGAGAAGTGGAAAAGTCAGCAGTAGCTGCTCATGCTTGGTCCGAAAAACATTTAATTGAATCAAAAGCCAGTCTAATTAAACAAATAGACAAACAAGGATCTCACCGTTTGGGAAAAGATCCTCATTCAGAAAAACAAAGGTAAACTTATGAACTTAAAAATTCCTGCAAATTTTGACCTGATCCAGAGGTTCATCAGTCCACCAACAGAGGGAAGAAGAAGAGTTTCTTCCAATCGCCATAACATCAGTCGATCTTTTGCCTTGGTGGCAGTAGCGAAGTATGGCTTTTGGAATTCTATGAGACGGCATTCGTTAAAAATGGACTTTTCAGTTGTTCTGGTAGTTTTGTATATGGTTAAGAATGGGTTCTACATCCAACTCTTCAATAATTTCCTCATTTCTTTTATGGTCCCACTTTGTATAGCCTGCTGTACGGCGCATAAATCACATCTCATTTGCTGTTATTTGGCTTTCATATCTTTGTATTGTCCATGCTTCACTACCATATCTTAATACTTGTCTTGCGAGAACCTTATAAAGCCATAATATATAACAGAAACAATTATATTAGGTAATAATTAAACAGACCAAACTTATTATTAAGTAAAACCTCAAAATGTTAAGATTAAATTAAATGCTTCATATCCAGTCTTCTAATTAGACTGCAGTTTCAAAGCCTGGGCAGCTTCATCTTCAGTAATTTCTCGCCGGCTGATGTTATGTTGATCAGAACTACTTCCCTCTGTTGGTGGATCGATAAACCTCCGGATCCAATCAGAATTCGTGGGAATTTCGAAGTTCATAAGCTTCTAATTATATAATTTTTAGTCTGGACATCTTACCTCAATATTAATGTTGATTTGTTCTTGGACATGTTTCAAAACAATTGTTTTATCGTCATCTTTCCCAGACTCTGAGTCTGGGAAAGCTGACGATAAAACAGAATTGTTTTGAAACATGTCCAAGAACAAATCAACATTAATATTGAGGTAAGATGTCCAGACTAAAAATTATATAATTAAAATAACCTCAAAATATAACTTCCTAAAATTAAATATTAAATATCATAAGTTTTTTCTTTCTTCTTTTTTTTTTAATCTGGATTTTTTCCCAAACCGCGAGTTCTTTTTGTTTTTCTACTTGTTTAATTAGACCAACTTTTGATTCAATTAGATGTTTTTCGGACCAAGCTCACACTACTGCTGACTTTTCCACTTCACCATTTTTGACATTTCTAAGATGTTCTTTCATCCTTGTTTCCAAATTTCTTTTTGTTTTCCCTCTGTAAATTTTATCACAATTCCTGCATTTGATCTCATAAATCCCTGATTTGTTTTCTTCTTCAATTTGTTTCATTTTTATTGGTTTTAATTATCCTTTTTAAACCTCATAGTGATTTTTTCCTATAAAAGTTCCTCATAATATTACTTGGTATTGTATTTTCAAACTTGTGTTATTATTGTAAAATATTAAGTTATGTAGGTAGGAAATAACACTATGAGGTTTATTTTAATTTAGTTTAGTTGTTTCTTGACTCACCACACTTCTTAACTCCCTTGCATATCTAGATTTCGTCACTGTATTTGTGACATTCTCAATGCTGTTCACGTTCACAACAAGGATATGCAAGGAAGTTAAGAAGTATGAGGTGAGTCAAGAAACAACTAAACAAAATTGTAAAATATATTGAATGATTAACTGAAATGATAATTTTGTTGGGATGTGCAGATTCTGAAGATGGCAGTGATATGGAAGACGCTGCTGTTGGCAGTGAGTCTGAAGATCATTGGGAAGAATTATCCGACGTTGATGCAGAGGATGTAAATATGTCCAGCTGAGAAATTCTAACTCTGAATTGATTTGAAAGACATCAATAAATTTGGAGATAACAAGATGGCAGGTATTTTATCTGATCAGAGGATAATTGATAATGAAATCTGTAAATTCTTTTATCCATCACACACACAAAGCTAATGTTTGTAAAAATGTAGTGAATACATTTACTCTACGAGTTCACGTACTGAGCTAAACTTAGTTCAACTAAGTTATTTATTTAATAATTAGTTCAACTTAGTTGCATCTATCATGGTACTGTGACTTTTAATGTAAATAAAGAATAATTTAATATACAGGGTGGTGCAGAATTATTTATATTTCAAGCATTGAAAATGTGTTTTATATTTTTACTAAAATTTCAAACAAATCTATAAAACATTAAGTTATGTGGGTAGGAAATAACACTATGAGGTTTATTTTAATTTTGTTTAGTTGTTTCTTGACTCACCTCATACTTCTTAACTCCCAAGCAGACTCGAGTTTCTTCACTGCTTTTGTGACATTCTCAATGTTGTATTACGTTCACAACTGATGTCGAATAGCATTGAGAATGTCACAAATGCAGTGAAAAAACTCGAGTCAGTGAGGGAGTTAAGAAGTATGAGGTGAGTCAAGAAAAAACTAAACAAAACTATAAAACATTGATGTTTTTTTTAGAAATTTGACATTTCTCACTGAAGGACAAATTATATTTGAAGAGAAAAATATATTAGGAAGTAACATTATCAGGTTGTCCACCACTGTGGTCTCGAGGTAGTGTGTTGCCTTGTCATGCAGCAAGACCCAGGTTCGATTCCCTGTCAGCACAAGCTTCCTGGGTGAGGTTTTTTCGGGGTTTTTCCTCACCTATAAGACAAATGTCAGGAAGCTTTGAGGCCCAAACGGTCCCCGAACATCATCTGGCCATCATCATCATCATCCGACAGTGTGGAAAGCAATGGGAAGCTACCACACCTATATCCCTAGTAAAGCTGCATAGCATTTTCATGCTATGATTGCCGTTAAAGGCCTGCACAAGGGCGGTAGAACGCTGTAGAATAGAATAGAATTATGAGGTTCTCTTAATAAATAAATTTGGTCTGTATTCATCTTACTTAAAAAATTGTTGTTTGTCGTAAGACACATTTCAAAGCTTCTTCCTTCATCGTCAGTTGGTACACACATATTTATTAAGATGTATGTATGCCTATACAGGGGTTTGAACCAAGAAATTTCAGCTTTTTACACTCTTGCTCTACATCAGAGCTATTCTAGGCTTCCAATCTAAATGCAAATTTTAAGAGAAGAGTATATTTTGATGTATTAACTTGGCCTAATACTTGGAAGGAAGAAGAAGAAGAAGAAAGAATTTAAATTTTAACATTCACTATGATAGACAGTTTAAATCCAGATTCAGGTGTTAATATTTCTTTTATAACTGCTATATAATGTTATGTAATTTCTCATTAACAAAAAATGGAAGAGCATTGACATAAAGAGTCAAACGTCCTGGGTTCAAACCCCAGTCTAGGCGTATATTTTTCTTTTCGAATATAATTTGTTCATCATTAAGATGTTTAAAAATGAATAATATTAACATTGAAAGAAGCACTACTGGCTTTATAAGTAATGTTTAAATTCCCAATAAAAAGTCTTCTTAATAAAGAAGCCTCCATTTGCAAAAATTGTAGCAACGGATCATAGCATTTGGGGTTAGAGAATTAACTATGTATAAGAGAAAAATACGCGTTTAGATTGGAGGCCTAGGTAGGATGGAAGAGCATTGACATAGAGAGTCAAAGGTCCTGGGTTCAAACCCCAGTCTAGGCGTAGGTTTTCCTTTTCAAATATAACTTTCCTTCTTCCTTGGAGTACCTGTTTCATCCATGATCAATACAAATACATGGGAAGGGGAAAAGAAACAAGCTTGTTTCACTCCAGCTTTATGCTGTAAAGACTCAGTCATGTTCCTTCATGCATTACTTGACATTTGTAGCCCTCATACTTATATTTAGTAATATTTATATTTTTTTATGGTATGCCATACACTTTCAATTTCATCTGCAATTTTTTCATTTCATTAAAATTTATGTTCTACTTATCACCATTGTTTTCTGTATTACAAGTTGTGATTACTAAGAAACTTCTAAACATTTAAGATTTTTTGCATTTATTTATTTGTTTATGTGTCAATGCTAATAAAATACCTTAGGTAAAATCCGTCATCCTCAACTTATAAAATATGTATTCTTTATGCCTGTAGACCTTTCAGAACATCCATTCCATCTTCAGCAGGTCCTTCTTCGCTACAATATGTAGTATGATGGTTGATGCTGCTGGTCCTAATGTGGTGTTGTCGTGACTTAATAAGTTAAAATATACCTTGTTAGTCACGACAACACCACATTAGGACCAGCAGCATCAACCATCATACTAGATATTGTAGCAAAGAAGGACCTGCTGAAGATGGAACGGATGTTCTGAAAGGCCTACAGGCATAAAGATTACATATTTTATAAGTTGAGGACGACGGATTTTACTTAACAAGGTATATTTTAACTTATATTATTTTTAGTCTGGACATCTTACCTCAATATTAATATTGAGGTAAGATGTCCAGACTAAAAATAATATAATTAAAATAACCTCAAAATATAACTTCCTAAAATTAAATATATTTTAACTTATTTTATTTTTGTTTATGTGTATTAATTTATTCTTCATTACGTGTATCCAGCCATAGCTGATAACACAAATCTATTGTATACGTATGCTATAAGTTGCAATGGGGTTGCATTTGAACATGCAGCTTATGTGGGCATTCAAGGTGAGTGTCCACGAGGTTGAAAGAAAGAGATATAGGAAAGGCAGAAATGAACCCTTCGGCCTCGAATACTCTAATACCATCAGGGTCAAAGAAAACAATATGATTATATTCATTATCAAAATCTTCTTCATTAAATGGAATATTTATCAATCTATGTAATAGACTATTGAAAATTGCATGTTTATGTGACATGTGATTAAAACCTGAAGATTTTGTGTAGTTGTCAGTATGTGTGTCTTTTCTATAAATATTAAATTCGTTCTTTGTTGTTCATTTCTTATTAAGTATGAGTCTAAAAATGGGATCTTGTTATCGTGTTCAATTTCAATAGTGATGATGGTATGGACAACAAATGAAACTCAAATATGTTTCAGGTAAGATGTACCAGATTCACCTTATTTATTTGTATGTGTGCATCTAATGATACAAATTTAGAAGAGAGTCATAGAAGCCCTACTGGCTTTATAAAGTAATGTTTAATTTCCCAATAAAAGTCTTTTTAAAAGAAGAAGCTGCCGTTTGCTTGATTGAGCGATGGTTCGTAGCATCTGGCGCTTGGGAATTAACAATGTATAAGAGAAAAATTTTCATCTAGATTGGTAGTTTAGTTGGTAGAGCTTTGGCATAAAAACCTAAATGTCCTGGGTTCAAACCCCAGTCTGAGCATATATTTTTCTCTTCAAATATAAAAAAAAGTCATTCTTCTTATCGTCACCCAATGTTTGGAAATGTGTCCTTAAAACTTGAAGGTGTTGCAAATTCATAGCTTCTTTTGAGCACAAACCACTGTATTTAATATTTAATTTTAGGAAGTGATATTTTAAGGTTATTTTAATTATATTATTTTTGCTGGACAAGCTGACGATATAACAGAATTGTGTTGAAACATGTTCAAGAACAAATCAACATTAAATATAATTATAACAAACCACTGTGTTTGTATAATCCAAAATTTATTCAAATGTTTACTTAAAATGTCATAATCAGTAATGAATCTGAAAGCTGTTATTTAGGTTATGTGGTTATTTGTTCATTTATTATATTTATGGTACCCATTGGTGTCGTGTTCTACCCATAATTCATAGCTACCTACCACATTCCATCCTATTAATTTCACATGTTTTAGGTTATTTATATCTCTATTTTTAAATTATTGTTTCTCTTTTTGTTAAGTTGTTTCTTGACTCACCTCATACTTCTTAACTCCCTCGCAGATCCAGATTTCGTCACTGTATTTGTGACATTCTCAGTGCTGTTCACATTCACAACTGACGTCCAATGGTCCCCTGGACGTCAGTTGTGAACGTGAACAGCATTGAGAATGTCACAAATACAGTGATGAAATCTGGATCTACGAGGGAGTTAAGTATGAGGTGAGTCAAAAAATAACTCAACAAAATTAAAATAAACCTCATAGTGTTATTTCCTACCTACTTAACTTAATATTGTTTCTCTATTTCTTGTACTTTCTTCAGACCAAAAACCACATAAATTTCATTAGGTGGATAATTATTTTTTACAACAATAATTCATCTATTTTAGATTTTTTTTTTTTTCTTTCATACAATTTCAATAATCACATTCTTCTACAATCCCCAAAATAATTTTGGATTACAGGAACTCCAAGTGATACCTCTGCGCTTGTCCTTATTCTTTGCCGTGGTCATCATCGTAATAGGAGTCCGGGTATTGTTTTGAGTAAAACGAGTAATATTTATCTCCTCTGGTCGGGCTACCAACACGATGCAGGGAAAGCTTGGTAATGAGGCCTACTTCCTATTGTACTAACCCCTAATAGGAGAGCTGCCCTCTTCTATCAATTCGGAACTGAAAACTGGACATCAAAGAGATTTGGAAAAAGGAAGATAGAAATAGCAGAAATGCATTTCATAAGAAGGATAGCAGGTCACACTTTAAGAGATCATATCGTCAATACCGATATTAGAAAACCGTTAACAAATAAATTGACAGACGATAAATTTAAATGGTTTCAACATATAGACCGATTGGAGACATCTCGTCTATCAAAACAGGCTTTAGAATATAATCCAAGAGATAAACATTGTGTTGGACGCCGCATGACCAGATGGAGGGATATGCTTTGTACAGCCTAACCTTGAAGTTGAAGAAGAAGAAGGAACTCCAAGTGTTGATATATAATTAAGTAGATTGCGATTTCGAGACCATAACGGTCTCATCTTAAGTACAATCTTGGCGACTGATGTTATGTCGATCGGAAGATACTCTTCTTCTTCCCTCTGTTGGTGGACCAATGAACCTATGGATCAGGTCAAAATTTCCAGGAATTTCGAAGTTCGTGTTTTCCTTTGTTTTTCTGAATGTGGATCTTTTCTCAAACCGTGGGTTCCTTTTGTTTGTCTGTTTGTTTAATTAGACTGGCTTTTGATTCAATTAAATGTTTTTCGGACCAATTCTAATTAAACAAATAGACAAACAAAAGGAACTCACGGTTTGGGAAAAGATCCACATTCAGAAAAACAAAGGAAAACACGAACACAGTTGCCAAGATTGTACTGAAGATGAGACTGTTATGGTCTCAAAATTGCGATCTACTTAGAAGATTTATATGAGGAGAGGTAAGAAACATTTCATTTCACCATAAATTAAACCTCATAGTGATTAATTCCTATAAAAATTAAAAAAAAAGACTTCAATCTTGTTATATTGCACAGGAACCTGTTGTGATGTTGTATCTTAATTAATAATGTTCCTAAGATACACAAGAAAAAAAGAAACTCAATCTTTACAAGAATTAAAAAATCATTGAAATGTTATAGTTTTGTGTGTATGATGGTTATAAAAGATGTTGGTTTTAATGAGGTCGGTATGTACAAATTGTCATGTCAATAAAATCTATATTGGTTAGAACGAAAATTGTTGTCAATGAAATATAACAGAAACCCATCTCATGTTTTTGTAACAGTGCATCATTTCCTATTCCATTTATCATCATCTGACCTTTGAAGTCTTGCCTTAGGCTCTCTCATGACAGCTGCCCAATCATTCCGATCTAAAACCTTCAATCTCCAGGATAAATATTTGTCGTTCCCTGTTTATCTGCCTTTAATGATGCAGCACATGATCGCTGTTTAGTTTCCTACCAGTCAGCTGCTGGCTTCACATCTACATGTTAATCACAGAGGTATAGTCTGTCCATGGAATGTGTAGAGAAATTTGCCAGCTTTCCGATTACATATCTTTGTTGCTAGAAACTTGAGAGCAAAATGAGTAATGTCACATTATCTGTTCTCGCTCCTGCACTTCCTTTTGTGCCCTCATTGGCTGTGTTTTTTGTCTGTCTCCTGCATACGTGCCTTATTTCAAACAGATTCTGCAGACAGGCTATAGACGATCATCCTGCCACGGTGGGGGTGATATGTGGTCAGCATGTCAGTCTCCCAGCCATTAGAACTGGTTTTCTCAACCTGGTAGTAGTCCTGGTCACTCCACTGGAAAACATAGGGCCTTGATAAAAGCTCGCCAATGCAATCTGTTGTTTTCTAATGCCTTCATTTCATTCCAACTCATCCCTGGTGGCATTACTCCATGTTGCCCTAGGTCTTCCTCTTTGCCTTCTCAATCCTTGGGGGTTCCAATCAAATGCCATTTTTGTGATGTTATGATTCTCTCTCCTTAACACATGACCAACCTTTTTCCATTTTCTAAATTAGATTTTTTTACAAATTTCATTTTGATTCATTCTTCTCCAAAGTTCTCGACCTGGAGCTGCTAATTATTGTAGTTACCCAAATTCCTCACAACAATTCTGGGTGGGCACCAGTCCCATACTGGCCAAACTTACATGAGAAAATTTATTTCTCCATGGGGACTTGAAGCAATACAAGTCCCGTAGCTCTGCTTCAAAGCATCTTGCCTTAAGCGCTTGGCTGTGCCACGGGACATCAGCTATTATTACAATGGCCCAAAGATGGGTCCTAGGCTGCATCATTTTCCTCCACTCTTCTCTATCCCTTGCTAGCCTTCTGCATGCACCTTTTCCCAAGAAACGCGTTTAGATCGGTACTTGCTTAGGTAGCTCAGTTGGTAGAGCACTTGGTCTAGAGAACCAAGAGACCCGGGTTCAAGTCCCGGTCTGAGCGTATAATTTTTCTCTTCAAATATGATTTATCCATCATTGAGATGTACGAAATCAATAATAAAAACTTGGAAAAAGCCGTACTGGCTGTAATGTATAATTCCCAAATATGTCTTCTTAATAAAGGAGCCGCCATTTGCAAGATAGAAGCATGGCTTCACAGCATTTGGTGGATGGGAATTACAATGTATATAGAGAAAGATTTGCGTTTAGATCGGTACTTGCTCAGGTAGCTCAGTTGGTAGAGCACTTGGTCTAGAGAACCAAGGGTCCCGTGTTCAAGTCCCGGTCTGAGCGTATAATTTTTCTCTTCAAATATGATTTATCCATCATTGAGATATACGAAATCAATAATAAAAACTTGGAAAAAGCCGTACTGGCTGTAATGTATAATTCCCAAATATGTCTTTTTAATAAAGGAGCCGCCATTTGCAAGATAGAAGCATGGCTTCACAGCATTTGGTGGATGGGAATTACAGTGTATATAGAGAAAGATTTGCGTTTAGATCGGTACTTGCTCAGGTAGCTCAGTTGGTAGAGCACTTTGTCTAGAGAACCAAGGGTCCCGGGTTCAAGTCCCGGTCTGAGCGTATAATTTTTCTCTTCAAATATGATTTATCCATCATTGAGATGTACGAAATCAATAATAAAAACTTGGAAAAAGCCGTACTGGCTGTAATGTATAATTCCCAAATATGTCTTCTTAATAAAGGAGCCGCCATTTGCAAGATAGAAGCATGGCTTCACAGCATTTGGTGGATGGGAATTACAGTGTATATAGAGAAAGATTTGCGTTTAGATCGGTACTTGCTCAGTTGGTAGAGCACTTGGTCTAGAGAACCAAGGGTCCCGGGTTCAAGTCCCGGTCTGAGCGTATAATTTTTCTCTTCAAATATGACTAATGTTATGTCGATCGGAAGAAACTCTTCTTCTTCCCTCTGTTGGTGGACCAATGAACCTCTGGACCAGATCAAAATTTGCAGGAATTTCAAAGTTCGAAAGTTTTCCTTTGTTTTTCTGAATGTGGATCTTTTCCAAAAGGATTGGCATAACATCAGTTGCCAAGATTGTACTGAAGATGAGGCCATTATGGTCTTGAAATCACAATCTACTTAGAAGATTTATATGAGGACAGGTAAGAAACATTTAATTTCACCATAAATTAAACCTCATAGTGATTAATTCCTATAAAAGTTAAAAAAAAAAAAGAATGCATTTTTCGAGGTTATGTTTTAAATTAACACTTTCCAGAATTGTACATAGTTTTTATTTTAGAAAGAAAAATTAACACTCGAACCGTGGATTTCCAACTCTGCATGTTAGTATCATACCAATTACACCATCCAAACTCCAATGCGAACATTAACAATTCTTTCCACTTATATAATTCTCTTTCATCTAAAGGCCGGTAAGAGAATTACATTCATCCATAGTAATTCTGCCCGAATGCAGGTCCTTCACTGCAATCTTAGCATTTTCATGCTATGCTTGCAGCTTTACTAGGGAATTATACGTGTGGTAGCTTCCCGTTGCTTTCCACACTGGTGAAGGATGATGATGGCCATATGATTTAGGGGACCGTTTGGGCCTTAAAGTTTTCCTGACATTTGTCTTACAGGTGAGGAAAATCCCCGATAAAACCCTCACCCAGAAAAACTGTCCCGATCGGGGATCGAACCCGGGCCTGCTGCGTGACTAGACAGCACGCTACCTCGAGACCACAGCGGTGGATGATAATTATATAAGTGGAAAGAATTCTTGCTCGGATGGTGTAATTGGTATCATACTAACATGCAGAGTTAGAGATCCGAGGTTTCATCCCGGTCCTAGCATTAATTTTTCTTTCTGAAATAAAAAGAAAGATCAAACTGAAATTGATGATTTTCGAGAAATAGTGAGACTAGTGGTACCTAATGATATGTTGCCAACAGAAGGCAGAATAATGGGCCTGCAGGACTGCCAACTGTCTTTTTCTGAACTGTTATACCCCATTCAGAAGGAAAACAATTAGATAATGAATCTTTAAGTTCCTGGCAAACAAAATGTATTCTCAGATTTTCATAAAATCGGCACCAAATGAAATTAAAATTCTGAGGAATCAAGATTTTTAAAATATGTTGGAAAACAAAATTTTAAGAAATGTAAAACAGTGCCTGAGATCTCAGTCGTCCTCAATAATCAGCAATGTAGTTTTGTAGAAAGCAGAAGATGAAACTTAAGTTTTCGAAAGGCCTCCTAAAAGACTATACTGCTAATTATTCAGGACAACTGAGATCTCAGATACTGTTTTATAGCAAGTTTTTTTGAGTCTGGAGATATATTACCTCAATTTAATGTTGATTTGTTCTCGAACATGTTTCGATAGAGTCTTCTATATCATCATCTAGCCAAGCTGACAATGATATAGAAGATTATATCAAAACATGTTCGAGAACAATTCAACAATAAATTGAGGTAATATATCTCTAGACTCAAAAAAAACTTGATTAAAAGAACCTAAAAATATTACTTCCTAAAATAAATCACAGATACTCTTTTATATAAGAATTAAATTAATGTTTTTATTACCTCACCTCATATTCTTTTTCTTCTATACTGCAGTTTCGGAGCTTATCTCCATCTTCAGTGCCTCTGGTTGACCGGAGTTATGTCGTTTCTTGGCGGTTTTCTTCTTCTATCGGTGGACCGATGAACCTCTGGATCAGGTCAAAATTCATGAATTTCGAAACTCCTGCAAATTTTGACCTGATCCAGAGGTTCATCGGTCCACCGATAGAAGTAAGAAAAAAACCGCCAAGAAGCGACATAACACCGGTCGACCGGAGGCTACTGAAGATGGAGATAAGCTCTGAAACTGCAGTATAGAAGAAAAAGGATATGAGGTGAGGTAATAAAAACATTATTTTAATTCTTAAATTAAACCTCATAGTGTTCTTTCCCTGTGAAAGTTAAATACTCTTTTATATGTCTTAAAATTGTAATATTCTAAGGAAGATTGTACATAAATCAAGGAAAGATAAAATTAGAAATGAAGAAATAAGAAGGCAGCTGAATATTCAGGCAATAGGTGAATGGAATCAACATATATCCCGCATGACACCAGATAGAACTGTACACAGCAAGAGATAACTTACCAGAGGATGGGAGGACACCTGGAAGACCAAAAAAGAGATGAAAGGACTCTTTAATTCTGGATGGAAAAGTCATGCACGTAAAACAAAGAGAAGATGAAAAAATATAAAAACAAGGAAATGTTTTGTCACTCATAAGAACATGGAGGTTTTATTGTTCATTTGCAAATATTTTAAAATTCAATATGAAAACAATATTGAGGCAATGCTAAACTAATATAAAAGATTGTCTCATACAAATAAACAATTTGTCTGATGCATGTTAAATTCATTATTTAAAAGAATGAAAACATTTGCCTTCATAAAAAAGTAAATTTTCTTCATTTTTCTTGTTGGACAACATTCACTTAAAATTCTGCTTAGTACAAACATGTGTTTAACAAGTAATGACTCAGATTCAAGTTAAGTAATATATCACAATACGTAACATCACAACTTACAATACCAGTTTTATCAAATACAACAATTATATTTACAAAATAATATTAGAGACCAGATTTTAAACAGAAAAATGTTCTTAATCAAAATTAAAATGGGAAGTACCACTGAGGTAAGGTAGAATATTTTTATCACTCACCTCATATTGTTCTTCTTATTTGATTATAAACCTGGTTTCAAGATTTTTCAGTCAGCCAATGGAAGGAGAGAAGGACAGCTCTTCAAGACGACAGAACAACGGTCGTGACGATACTGAGGATGGAACAGAAACTATGTTCCAAAACTAGTTTATAATCAAATAAGAAGAACAATATGAGGTGAGTGATAAAATATTCTACCTTAATGAATATACCTCATAGTGAGAATTCCTAAAATAAGTAACACTGAGGTATTTTCAATTTATCAATAAGTTGGAGAAAATGTTTTTATATCTCACCTTGTAAAGTTCTGTTTTTTTACGATACCGGTTTCAAAGGTCATTTCATCCTCAGTTAAACTCCAACTGTTAAAATTTTGTTGTTACCACCATCCACAGAGCACTCGAATAGAGGGAAAACTGAGTACAGTGACATCTACAAAATTTTGGTCATTTACAATGAACTACAATGGTAACACTGTTTAGTAGTAACAGAATATGTAACTAAATAAAACAAATGCAAGGCACATGGCGTGTTCACTCGGGATTATGGGAAATTAGCCATTTTGTAAATTTAAATTTTTAACTGCTATCCTTTCGTTCTATGTAGACGGTACTGTAAAAATTATATATTATCGAAAGTTAAAATCATTACTTAGATTTTATTTTACTCTAATTTGTAAATAAATTCAAGCTTGTTTACGTTCTTAATGTGATTCTATTTTCAAAGATAAACCTACTAGAGGTGATAATTCTAAGATTTGTTAGGTTAGAAAGAGTGACGTTAGTGTACAGCCATTTCTAATAAACATTTTAAAAATGTGACTTTATAATGGATTTCAGATATATGACATGGCTAAGGTTCTTTAATAAATATTGTATAAAATATGTATGTGAGAATAACGGGGTAGGTTAATAGTACATTTTTATTAAAAGAGCTCATAATGCACGTTTTTAAATTTTAATAAACGAAAATAAATTAGCATGTTTTATTTATTTCCATTCTTCCCTTGTGTTAAAATTAAAGAAAATCTTTAGGTCTGAGAGCCTGGATAGAAATAATTCCATAATTTAATATTAATTAATATGTTATTTATTGCCATAAAAGTTCAATTCCATGATTGCACACCAGATGGTGTTATATAATTTTAATTCTTAATTTTACCACCAGACGGTGCTGAATTTCATATTAGTACCAGAAAAAATATAGATGTTGTTAGTTGTTCTACACTAGTGCCGCTTGTGGCATGTATGCAAAACTTATCCACTTTCTTCTCTGGTACTCTGTGCCACCACCTTCCAAACTGACATCTGGTGCCGATTTTATGAACTTGGAGATCAAATTTTGCTCACTGGGAACTTCAAAATTTGTGTTTCTATATTTGTTGTTCTGTATGTATATCTTTACCCAAACTGTTCCAAAGGCTTCTCTAAATGTTTAAAAAAATTGGAAGAGAAACTAAATTTTTGAAACATTTAGAGAAGCCTTTGGTATTAACAGTTTGGGAAAATTTTTACATTCAGAAGAACAAATATAGAACCATGTATTTTGAAGTTCCCAGCGAGCAAAATTTAATCTCCAAGTTCATAAAATCAGCAACAGATGGCAGTTTGGAAGATGGTGTTAATGGCAAAATTTCAACAGTTTGGAGTTTGTGTGAAGGTGAATGTAAAATGACCTTTGAAACCAGTATTGTGAAAAAACAGAACATTTATAAATATAATAATATTTTTTTATTCCATCATCAGTATTTTCACAACCATTGTTTTATTGTGCTTCTTCCTTCATCAGTTGGTAGTATGATGAACTTCCAATCACATTCCCTGGGAATATTAGAATTCTTCATAATATAGATTTTATTCCCCTAAACCATGAGCTCTTTATTTGTTTTATTAATCTATCCTTTCTTTGGATTTGATGAAAATTGAAAGAAATGCTACATTAATAAAAGGAATAGAAAAACCTAAAGAACTCACAGTTTGGGAAAAAAGTCTACATTAAAAAAAATCGAAAAGAAGAAATATGAATTTTGAAATACCTGGGGAATGTGATTTGATTTGGAAGTTCATCTGTCTACCAATAGATGGAGGAAGAAGCAGTGCATCACCATATTGGAACAATGGTTGTGAAAATACTGACAATAGAATAATTATCTCGAAACCAGTCTAAAAAGAAACCAAAATATGAGGTGAGGTGAAAATTGTTAAATATTTAATTCTTATATATTTAATTTTTAGGAAACAACACTATGAGGTTTTATTTAATAATCATTAAAGAACCGGAAATTAACATCTCACCTCATTATTTATTGGTTCTGGAGAACATGTTTTAGAAAGCTTCCCTTCTATCTTATGTACCGTGATATGATATAAAAAGGGTATTATCTTTAAAATCTGGTCTCTAACATTAATGTACAAGTACATGGTGCACATCAATAGACAGATTTGTTATAACAACCAGTAATTTTATTGTATTCCTTATTATTATGTCTCATAAATATTCATTTTAATGTTCTATTAGCTTTGAAAACATTGTTTATATACGTGGGGGCTGCCAAATAAATTTTTATTAATAATGAAAATTTATTTTATCTGATAATATTAATTCTGTAATGTCTTCTTTTGCACTTCACCACAGTTAATTTATACAGATATTATGAATAATGATACTATAACACAATATGAAATATAAACTTGATAAGGAAAGTACAATAATAATATAATGAGAGTAATAATATAAAAGAATAATAAAAAATCCCTAGAACTTGGTTATGTCTAAAGAAGTGTTTAGTAAACTTATTGAATTTGTAAAGATTGGAGCAAAAAATCAAGTTATGTTTAATTTAATCAGAAATTGCACATTAGGATAGTTTTAAGTTTTTTTTTTTTAGTATTGGATAATTGACCCGAGTGTTTTAAGGTATGATGCCTTGGTGCAAAGCTACAGGACTTATGCTGGTTCAAGTCCTGATGGAATTTCTGCCAGATTGGACCAGGTTCAAGTCTGTTGCACTGTGGAGTAGTAGATAACCATACAATCTTAATGTAACATAACCCAATCATATGGTTATGTGTGTCAACTGTATATATTCACATTTTTCAATTTGTAGTAAATAATATCCATGTCAACACAGGATAAATTAACTTTATTTTAAAATATACTCATAACAACAATAATGATATTAATAATAAAAGTTTTAATAGCTTTAATTGGTCCCCTTCTCAGTAAAAAATTTCTAATTCACAAAAAATTATTATTATTATTTTCTTTTGGAATGATTTGGTTGTTGAGATTCTGAATGGCAGTCAGTAGTTATGAATGCCAACGTAATGCGGGGAAATAGTATGTTTACATGCCAGACACAACAGTAATGTAACTTTGTTGAGTTGTTTCTTAACTCCCTCGCAGATCTAGATGTCATCACTGTATTTGTGACATTCTCAATGCTGTTCACGTTCACAACTGTGAATAGCATTGAGAATGTCACAAATACAGTGACGAAATCTAGATCTGCGAGGGAGTTAAGAAGTATGAGGTGAGTCAAGAAACAACTAAACAAAATAAAAATATTAATTATCTTATTTATATATGAATTCCCATGCGCTGAAGCTATAAACTTTTTGTTCTACATGGTGTCTGTGGCTTATTTTAACACCACATTTATAGCCAGTGAAGGCGGGATTTCATATATAAATGAGAGAATTAATATTCTTTTGAATTGGAAGTGTGATTGCTTAGCAGTCAGAGCACTGGTGGACAAATTCCAATTTGTCTTTCGGTAAGAAGTTATAAATTTAATTGTGTTTATAATGACTTTTAAAAGATAACACTATATCGATCATTGCTTGTATAATTCATCTCCCTCAAACCACAGTTAATGTTATCCATGCCCCTCTGTGCCACACATCCCCTAACTATTCTTATCATATCTGCTTTCCTATGAAGATCATTTAACTCACTCTATATAATATTACTACTATTACTTTTTGTTTTTAATTTAGGCCCAATGCCTGTTGCACACCTTTACCACTATCTTACTACTGACATATTGTTTTCTAAAATTTGCCTGGGACTGAAAAAGGAAATGGGAGAACTCGTGTACTAACACTCTCAGCTGCTGATCAAAACAGTGTCTATCTCAGTCAGTTGCCGTGGTAACATACCCAAGCTCACTAGCCCTCATGCCACAAATAATATCAATCATATTTTTTTTTTATTTGAAGAGAAAAATTATATGATCAGAGTGGGGTTTGAACCCAGGACCTTTCACACTCTAGGTGAATTCTCTACCAATTGAGCTATCTGAGAAACTCCAATCTAAACGTAAATTTTTCACTTATACATGCTGTTAATTCCCGCACACCAAGTGCTATATATGTTTTACTTGTCTAATGACTTCTAGCTTATTAAGAATCTTGCATCCCAGTTCAGTTTGGTAATAATACCAACATTTTTTGTTTGATGTTGTCTACCTTACTGACATATGAGGAGTTGGTCACCATTCTTTTGACAAGAGAAGTATCAACCAATGCGTGCTGAAACCTACCTCCCAGAGAAGCATTGTGGTGTGTTCAATTATTTGCCACTTTTAACTGAAGACAGTAAAATCTAGTGCCAAATCTCTCATTTAAACTACGGGAAGTAGTACAACTCTCAACTTGATGAATTGGAGACCGTGCCGTGCCCTGCCTCACTACATCTGCTTAGCACAATGGGTTGCTATTGCTGAATTTTGACTTCAATTCCTGTGCCTTGCAGATAATTTTTTGGACATGAACTTGCTACATCACAATGCTTCTCTGGGAGATAGGTTTCGGCGTGCAGTGATTGACAGTTCCCTTGTTAGTGTAAATTTTAATTTTGTATAGATGGTCAGTCATGAAGCTGTTTCTAATGTGAATCTTGTCACTACATCAATAACATTATAATAATAAGTTGATGACAAGTCCCACACTGAACCTTAAAATAGTCATTACTTTCTCAGAAATTTGTAAAAAAAGTTCAGAGTCAATTAAATATTAAATTGTCTCAGTTGATTGCACTTTTCTTTTTGTATATTTAATGTAATAATAATAATAACAGTAATTGAATTTGCTAATGGAGGGCCTGTCAGGATGGGATTTATTGTTATATAGCTATTCTACAGTGAACGTGTTACATACACTTTCTAAATATTAGTCTTCTGCTAACTTATTCAGATGGATGTCCATTATAGTGTTTATAAACTGATAGTTGTTTAACTCACTTTGAACCCTGATATTATGTGTTTCACTTGGTACCATATCTTCATCAAAACATATCTTCTCAATTTAGCAGCTAACAGTTTAATTTTTAATATGTGATAAATGGTCACTTCATTCAATATTGTGTGTTTTACTTAAATTACTTGCAAGCTGCATTTTACATAAAATGATGAATGTCAGTAAAAAATTAATAAAAGCTTAAAAGTTTTTTCTAGAAATGATAGAATGTAGATGTGCTGCCAAGCAATCATGACCAGTTTCAAGACGAAATGATGCAACTGCAATTGATCGGGGGCTGTTTGGTATTGTATCTGGTTCTAGTAATGTCTTCCATATCTTGGTTTCACATTGGATTTTGTTTTGTTCGGCTATATGGGATTTTATTTTCATTTTGGTGTAGAGTTGTACGGATTTGTAAGATAGGTAATTGATCTTACTTTGTTGGATGAGTGCAAGCATATCAGCCTTCTCATTACCTTCCACGCCACAATGTGCTGGAATCCATTGTAGAACAACATTTCTGTTTAGGTTTTTCGACATCCTGAAGCAATTTTTGGCTTCTATTATTCAATGGTCTTGGATGGTCTGGTTGTGTGTTATGGCTGAGCTAGAGTCAGAAAATATTACAGCATTTTGGAAAGAATTGATATGTTGTAGGGCTGTAAGTATTGCTTGTAGTTCACCGTCATAATGTGATAAACAAAAATTATAAAATAGATTAATACCAAACTGAAGAAAGTAATTAAATACATTAGGAAATTATTTTTCAAAAAGAAAAAATTAATGTTTGAACTGGTTAATTTTTATTTTCAAAAAATAAATTTGTCCAGGATCGGAATATATTAAACTAAATATAACATCAAAATATTAACAAATAATAATATAAACAAAAATAGTTAATACTTATTTATTAAGTTATGTAGATAGGAAATAACACTATGAGGTTTTTTAATATTGTTTATTTTTTATTTCACTCATCTCATACTTCATAACTCCTAGCATACCCAGGGTTTCGTCACATCCTTTGTGACATTCTCAATGCTGTGTCATAACAGAGTTGTGAACATGACACAGCATTGAGAATGTCACAAAGGATGTGACGAAACCCTGGGTATGCTAGGAATTATGAAGTATGAGGTGAGTGAAATAAAAAATAAACAATACTTATTCATTATTTTAAAATTTTTAAATAATAAAAAAAAATAATATTAAGGATAAATCTGTATATAAATGGTGTTTTATGGGATCACAATATATATTCTAAAACAAAATTTTTTAATACAATAGTAATGTGTATAATGGCATATGGTGTAGAAACATGGGAATTAAAATCTTGAACAACAAGTAAATTAAATTGTACAGAAATGAATTTTTGGAGACGTTCAGCTGGAATTTCTAGAAGAGACAATGTAATTAAACAAAATATCAGGGCTCAAAGTAATTTAAATTTGTTCTGAGACAGTAAGAAAATTCACTTTTAAACATATCAGTGACATTATGAGGTAATAATTATATAGAGACTCAATCGGCTATGTATACCTCACCTCATATTTTTTCATCTGCACATGTTTCAGAGATCATCATCTCAGTTCTCATCTGGACTTTATAAGAAGTAACATTATGAGGTATATATTAAATTTAAGAAAATATTTGTCACCTCTCCTCAATACTCCATTTTCTATTTAGAGTAGTTTCAGAACCACATTAGTTCCATCTTCAGTATTTCCACAACCATTGTTCTGTTGTGTTGATGCACTGCTTTTTCCTCCATTTGTTGGTAGACCGATGAACCTCAAAATCACATTCCCCAGGAATTTTAAAATTCATTAATATTTTCTTTATATATATATATATATATATATATATATATATATATATATATATATCCATCCATAGTAATTCTGCCCAAAGGCAGGTCCTTCACTCTGCAATCATAGCATTTTCATGCTACGATTGCAGCTTTACTAGGGAATTGTAGGTGTGGTAGCTTCCCGTTGCTTTCCACGCCGGTGAAGGATAATGATGATGGTGATAATGATAAGGATGATGATGATGGCCATATGATTTTGGGGACCATTTGGGCCTTAAAGTTTTCCTGACATTTGTCTTACAGGTGAGGAAAAACCCCAATAAAAACCTCACCCAGAAAAACTGCCCCAACCGGGGATAGAACCCGGGCCCGCTGTGTGACAAGGCAGCACACTACCTCAAGACTACAGCAGTGGACTATATATATATGTATATATATATATATATATATATATATATATACATGAATATGAAAGTTTTCCGCGTCATGGATTCAAGTTCGGCCTCTGGCCACTGATTCCAACGTTTTGGCATGATCCCACATGCCATTATCAAGGAATGATAAGTTCGAGTCACAGGTTTAGGTCTTATATAATAAAACATATAGAGTTTTCACTGTGGTCTGTTTCCAAAGTCGTACACCCATCCAAGGTTTAGTTCTTATGTTGTTAAACACCTTCAGTTCTCAGTGTGGTATTTAACTACATAAAAACTAAACCTTGTATGGGTGTATGACTTTGGAAACAGACCACAGCGAAAACTCTATATGTTTTATTATGTAAGACCTAAACCTGTGACTCAAACTTATCATTCCTTGATAATAGCATGTGGGATCATGCCGAAATGTTGGAATCAATGGCCAGAGGCCGAACTTGAATCCAAGATGCAAACCCAAGAAAACTTTCATATTCATACTTATTTCTACGAAAATCTGCAATATAACACACATATATATATATATATATATATATATATATATATGTGTGTGTGTGTGTGTGTGTGTTTGTGTGTGTGTGTGTGTGTGTGTGTGTGTGTAGATTTTTCCGAAACCGTTTTGGGAATTTTGAAATTCCTTGGAGAATGTGATTTGATTTGGAGGTTCATCGCTCTGCCAACAGATGGAGGAAGAAGCAGTTCATCATTATGACAGAACAACATTTGGTGAAAATATTGGAAGATGGAAGCAATGTGGTTCTGAAACTGGTCTAAAAGGAATACTGAGTTTGAGGTGAGGTGTTAAAAATTGTTCTTAAATTTAAATATATTTTGACTATACCCTTCTTTTGTTTTGTAGCTTCTTTCCCTCTGGTGATGGATAAATGTACCTCACAATCAATTTCTTCTTCTGTGGGAATTTTAGGAATTTGTTACTTTGTCTTTTTTCTTCTGATTGAATCAATCTTGGTTACCACGCTTGCATCTGATTCCAAGGTTCAAGGATACAAAATCCTGGCCAGATTGATAGATTTTAAAGGCCTAAATAAATTCTAGGATAATGGAAGATTGACACAGCGGTCAGAATTTATTTGAGATTGGGATCACAGTCTCAAAAACATGTCCAGGCGATAAAATTAAATTGTGACCATGCCACGGAAACTACTGGTTAAGTTGCAAGAAAAGTGATGCCATCTTCAACTACATGCTGAATGCATTACATAACCTGCATAATTATGTATTACAAATATTTAAATAGCTTAAAATTTAAATATATATATATATATATATATTATACATACTCAGGGGTCCTCATCTAGGGGATATGTGGATGGCGACCACAAGGTGCCCAAGCTTAGCAAAACATTTCTTCCACTTACTTATGTTTTGCACTCTTTTAACTTTACTATCTAACCTCTTTTGGTTAACTGTTGTTTTTTTCGACCCTGGCGCTATTAGGGCATCTGAGGGCTAGGGAGTCTTTCCTTTCTTCCATTTCTTCTTTCCTTTATTTTCTTTTCTTCTCCAGAAAAGCCTGACCAGAGGCTATAAGATGGCAGCCCCATCACTGGTCTTGCCTTCCTTTGGCCAGCAACCAATCTAAGGGACTAACTATTATTATGCTTTCAAGTCTTATACGAGAATTTCCCAATAACGGCTTGTGAAATGAGATTCATGCACAGAACAGCGGGTTACACCAATGGGATCGGAAAAGGAACACCGATATCTTAAAAGAATTGAAGACTACGCCAATTTTGGAATATATTAAACAGTACCAACTAAATTGGAAACACCATCTTGAAAGAATGAATTCAAATCGGATCCCCAAAGCTGTTTATAGTTATATACCAAGAGGACGAAGATCTCTGGGCCATCCTATGAAATGCTGGAGGGAAAATTTTCTATAGGATCTTAACAGGCCTTGGCCTAATACTTGGAAGTAAGAAGAAGAAGAAGATTTAAATATTTAAATAGCTTTTGTGGACTTCAAAAAAGCCTTTGACAAAATCAATAGGAATAAACTGTTCGAAATTTTAGCTGACAACAATCTACCACAACAGCATATTTTAAATTTATACAATATCTATAAAACAAATTTGATTTCAGTTTGAATCAATAACACACAAACAGAATGGACCGAAATTAATAGGGGCATAAGACAAGGATGTGGCCTCTCACCCTTGCTCTTTATCATATACATGGATAGAATACTCCAAGATTAGCGACAGATGAAACACGGTTCTATCCAAATTAATAGAAACCATAAAATAGACTCTTTGCTTTTTGCAGATGATTCGGTATTAATAGCTGCAACAGAAACAGATTTACAGTATTCTATACACAATTTTAATATAATTGCAAAAAGGTACAATATGGAAATCAATACAAAGAAAACTAAAATGATGGCCTTTTTTAATTAAAAGTAGAGGAAATTAAAAATGACATAGAAAAGAGTAGATTAAAATGATATGTACACATTATGCACATTTCAGGAGAACAAATACCAAGAAAGATGGTCCTGATGAAACCAAGAGGGAAGAGACCAAGGGGAAGACCTAGAACCAGAAGACTAGACCAGATATTGAAGTTAGAGGATGGGGACATTGGTAAAGATATTTATTAATTAAATAAAAATAAAACTTAGTTTAATTTGATTTTCATATTTATTAAGATATTTATTCAGTGACAGCTGTTTTGGTACACTGTACACTGTACCTTCTTCAGACATGTTAGCAAAATATTAAACATGGGAGAACATAGATAACTGGAGATTTCTTTGTAATGGTCGACGTAAGGAATTGGAAACAACTTAACGAGTGTTTTCACTGGCGTGGTCACAGTTTATGAGTTAAATCTGTATTTCCAAATTGACTCTCTTTAGAAATGTTTCTTGTTTAATTTATTATTATGTATTGTTTGATGCTAGTAAGAGATTTAATATTTATAAAATTATTATTTTTGCTATAAACTGACTAACTTTTGAACTTTAAAACTTTTTTGAGATGAAGAATGTATTAAAATTTGTGAAAAACTAGAAAGTAAATTGTCGTGAAGTGTTTCATGAACTGATAGTACTGATAGAGTCCAGTCTTAGCTCCAAGAGTTCACCTCCGTTACATGTTGCTGTCACAAGGCGAACAGGACTCGGTGTGTTGTCTGAGGAGATGAGTGGCTCACTGTCGCAGATCTTGCTTTCAAGTGACTCCTCACTCAGAAGTAAGATTGGAGGTAGCAGCAGCGAAGAGCAAATGTACAGGAACCAGTTCTGACAACAATGAAACATTTGTTTAACATTAATTAAATAAAAATAAAACTTAGTTTTATTTGATTTTCATATTTATTAAGATATAATTCAGTGACAGCTGTTTCGGTACACTGTACCCTCTTCAGAAATGTTAACAACTTATGAATTGTGTTATTATAGTACATATCAACTGATCTAAGCAACAATACAACAATAATTTATTTACATTTTTTAAATTTAACAAAGGCGATTCATTCAAATCAAGTTGAGAATTTAACAGTTTATTGCTACTTTTCGTGAAAGGTCATCAAATAAGCATTCTAATTCTTCATAGAACTCATCCTTGATCTTGTCATCTTTTTCTTCTGTGGGGGCATGTACATTTACAATTATAAAATCATGTTGTTTACCCTTTAGAATTATGTATGATTTCCTATCACTAACAAACTTAATATCTCGGATAGCGGACAGGATCCTCCTTCTGACTAAAAAAACCCATTCCAAATTCAGGTCTTTCCGCACCACCGTAGTATAATGCAAAGCTTCCTGATTCCTGACTACCTTCTCCTGGCCACCTAACTTCCTGTAAAGCGACTATATCCAGGGGCGATTTATCTAATTCCCACATTAATATCTCTAGTGCCCCGCTATTGTATAAAGTCGTAACATTCCATGTTCCTAGGAACATGTCCCTGTGTTTGAGCCTTTGGCATGGGTTGTCCCTGCCCGGAGAACGAAAAGGGGGACTATTTGACCTCTGGAAAATTTTACCCCAGTTGAATCCATGTCCACATTTCTTGACGGTTGTATTTTTACAGTGAAAGATTGTCACTCCTTCGACCAAAGTATTTTTTCATCTGGCTTATCACCTTCTACCAGTCCGGCATGGGTAACCCTATCGGCAGCAACGCTACCGCTGGCATAGCTCTTGGTATCATTTAAGCACACAAGTTACTCCACCACAACAAGGTAAAGATAACATGGAGGGATCCGCATATCATTTGAAATTTCATATTTATGTCTATTTCAGTGTTTGTGTTTAAAGTAAAATTACAACCCAAATAATTAAAATTTGTTAGTTGTTCCAGAGGCTTGTTGTCTGTTATGATTTCATTTTTTGTTCTTTAAACTTATTTTCCTGTGTATCATGGTTTCTTTTGCTATTGTTGTTATTGTCTGATGAAGCACAGGAACATCATAATGTCATTAAAAATAAACTCAGATATACTTACAAGAAAAGAGTTGGTGATGGCAAAGAGTATTGGAAATACTAAAGTTGAAGGGTTTTCAAGTGCTAGCACACCCAGAAACCAGACAACAGCAAACAGTGGAAGCAGCATGGCGGACGACCGAAGTGATTTGCGTAACACTTCTTCACTAGTACTTGTGTGCTCCAGTAGACAGACTTTGTGCGTGAAGTCACCGCGCGACAGTATTCTCAGCCCCATCATAACAATAATGGTGTTCCCCTGAAAGTTTAAAAACAGCCCTATCATAATAATGGTGTTTCCCTGAAAGTTTAAAAAACAGCCCCATCATAGCAATAATGGTGTTTCCCTGAAAGTTTTTAAAAAACAGCCCTATCATAATAATGGTGTTTCCCTGAAAGTTTAAAAAACAGCCCCATCATAACAATAATGGTGTTTCCCTGAAAGTTTTTAAAAAACAGCCCTATCATAATAATGGTGTTTCCCTGAAAGTTTAAAAAACAGCCCCATCATAACAATAATGGCGTTTCCCTGAAAGTTTAAAAAACAGCCCCATCATAACAATAATGGTGTTTCCCTGAAAGTTTTAAAAAACAGCCCTATCATAATAATGGTGTTTCCCTGAAAGTTTAAAAAACAGCCCCATCATAACAATAATGGTGTTTCCCTGAAAGTTTAAAAAACAGTCCCATCATAACAATATTGGTCTTTCCCTGAAAGTTTAAAAAACAAGTTGGAAAAATTGGGAAAATTATTAATTTTTCTCTTTACCATTGATTTCAATAATTTAATTGTTTATTAATTTACTTATTTCTATCATAGTAATAGCTTTAGCTTCCCAATATTAATTTAATAAATAATGCTATAGCTGTGTGGAGTCCCTTCATGTCTTCTTCAGGTAGAAGCCATTCATTGTGTATTTGTGAATGATGATTCATTGCAATTGAATGTGGGGCCAGTAGAGTAAAGGTAAAGGAAGGATTCTTGCTTGGATGGGAATGATGCCTGGATTAGCTCAGTGGTCTGAGCATTAGCACGGAAAGCTAAAGGTTCGGGGTTCGATTCCCAGTTCAGGCAAAAATTTTTCTCTTTACCATTGATTTACAATAATTTAATTGTTTATTAATTTACTTATTTCTATCATAGTAATAGTTTTAGCTTCCCAATATTAATTTAATAAATGGCTTGCTACTAATAAAATTTATGTTTTCAGTCATGAATTGCTTTTCGCGTACACAAACATCACATGATCCCCACTCTCGCACCCCTCAATCCACACATCGGCCGTGATCTCAGTTATTTGACAAAATAAAAGTACCCACGACATGCATCTGGATATGATAAAACAATTCGTCAAAGCGTTGGACAAGGAAGGAAAATGTTTCAAATACATTTGTAGAAAATTTCCTAAGCTCAGTTTGTAAAAGTTAAAAAGTGGAATATTTGATGGTCCTCAAATTCGGCAAGTGATGAAAGATGCAAATTTTATCAAAGTTATGACTTCCGGAAAGTGAAGCTTAGGAGGGTTTTGTGTTGGTAGTAGAAAATTTCCTAGGTTACTTTATAAAGCACCAAATTAAAAAGAAATTGTGCAAAACATGTTGATAAGCTTCAAGATTCTGGGAGCAAATATAAGTAAAAAGTTGCACTTTCTCCACAGTCACCTGGATAGATTTCTGGATAATTTAGTAAATTATAGCGACGAACAGGGAGTGCGCTTTCACTAGGATCTAAAAGTAATGGAGGAAAGGTATCAGGGTAGATGGGACCGTCACATGATGGTAGATTATTGCTGGTCTTTAAAAAGAGATTGTCCCCTAAAAAATGATAGAAGAAAATCTTATAAAAGGCATTTCACTGAAGTATAACGTGGGTTTTCGTTATTTTTCTTTCTATTTACGTCAGTGCATACTAATTTTTCAAAAAAGAATTGACATTATAAATATATGTTATATTTTTTCATATTTTCCGATTTTTGTAGTGTAAAATTAAAATAAAGATTTAAAAAAAACAGAACAGATCTTTTAAAATAATTGATAGTTTCATGAATTGTGAGCATAAATATATCCAAAATTAATCTTATGTCAACGGCAACAAAACCGCTGTTGACCAGTGTAATTATTCACATATTGCAACAATAAATTGTGTTGACTTTCTAGGAATTAACTCTATGTGGTTTTACTTAAATAAATAAATTGTGTGTTTTTTTCATTTCTTATTTGAATTTTATATAGGTGGCACAGAATCTCCAAAATTTATTTTGTATTTATGTTAAGTTATACAAGCAGGAGAGTTGAGAAATTTGAGAAGGAAAGACCAGTTGAGACAGAATAATATAGATTATAGAAATCAGAGAATGGAATATATTAAATAAAAGAGATTACAATGCTCTGGACGTGTTAAGTAAATTACATTAGAAAGATTACCAAGAAGAACATTGGAAATAAAAATAAAACATTAGAAAGGTTAATATTAAGATATGGGAAAGGCTGCAGCAAGGAAAATGTTGGGATGATGGAGAAGTCTTAAGTCAGATGACATGTATGGAAAATGCAAACATCCTGTGGAAGTAAAAATAAATTAAATTAACAGAGAATCAATAAAATCTATACTGGTTCTGTTAAGAGGATTATGAAGAAAAAGAAGGAGAAGGGACTCGGATGGTTTGATAATGTAGAAGAAGACCTAAGGTAGCTGGGAAAGAGAAGATTGAAATGTATGACAAGCTGAGGTTAGGTTGAAGAAGATGCATTCTCACCAATATGAGTGAAGCAACAGGAATCATGTAGGACAGTAGCATCCCCCTCACCACTGACATCCAACAGTAGTGATGTGTCTCGTAACCTTGTGGGTTCAAAGCGTAACATACCTGCAATATCAATTATCATTTAACTTTCATAGGAATTAATCACTATGAGGTTTAATTTATGGTGAAATTAAATGTTTCTTACCTCTCCTCATATAAATCTACTAAGTAGATCGCGATTTCGAGACTATAAGAGTCTCATCTTCAGTACTTTTTTGGCGACTGATGTTATGTTGATTGGAAGAAATTCTTCTTCTTCCCTCTGTTGGTGGACCAATGAACCTCTGGATCAGGTCAAAATTTGCGAGAATTTCAAAGTTCATAAGTTTACCTTTGTTTTTCTGAATGTGGATCTTTTCCCAAACCATGAGTTCCTTTTGTTTGTCTATTTGTTTAATTAGACTGGCTTTTGATTCAATTAAATGTTTTTCGGACCAAGCATGAGCAGCTACTGCTGACTTTTCCACTTCTCCATTTTTGATGTTTCTAAGATGTTCTTTCACCCTTGTTTCCAAATTTCTTTTCGTTTTTCCAATATAAATTTTGTCACAATCCCTGCATTTGATCTGATAAATTCCTGATTTGTTTTCATTTTCAATCCATTGAAACACTATAAATTTCAAAAAAAATTCAAAAACTTTAATATAAAATTAGCACCAAAGAATGAATACAGCCTTAATACGTTATTAAAACCAATAAAAATGAAAGAATTGATGTCTGTAATCAAATCAGATGCTTGTTCTGGGGGTGACAAACCGAGTTGATTATCTAAAAAGATGGGAGCCTTAACTTCCTACCCCAAGAGCCGCTTAGTTGAGAGAGCAAAATGTGAGGTGTGTAGATAACCAATTTAGTTTGTTTAAAAAATACTTTCTTGCATTATTTGCTATTAATTGCATGATTGGTTGTACGTACCAGAACAAGTGTTGCAGGTAGAAGCCAAGCAAGAGTGCAGTGTAGACGTTGTCCTGAAGGGGAAGGACCCTCTGTGAGGCGTCGATATGCTAACACTGCTACTGAGAATAACCAGGCGCACGCAACGAGATGTAGGTAATGCAGCAGCACTGCCACACTCTCGCACCACTGCTGTTCACCTGTCGCCTGAACACAAATTACAGGCTCTACTTCTAGCCATTTTAAATTTTAACTACATTTATTTTATTTAATACACAAGTGATCTTCTTGGTGATAAAATATTAAAATATATATGCAGTCAATATGCCCATTTCACCAATTAATGTTTTAAAATGGTCAACAAGTTTCTATAGCCAAGCTGTCATTCTCAAGACCAGATATTGACTGAAGACAAAATTGATAATAAATAAATAAACAAATTTGTTTATTTGTTTATTATCAATTTTGTCTTCAGTCAATATCTGGTCTTGAGAATGACAGCTTGGCTGTAGAAACTTGTTGACCATTTTAAAACATTAATTGGTGAAATGGGCATATTGACTGCATATATATTTTAACATTTATTTTAGTCATATATAACATAAAAACAGACCTAGCTCACTGGCTTCAAACTCATATTTACTTTTAATTTTATTAAGTTATGTAGGTAGGAAATAACACTTATTTACTTACTTACTCACTGGCACTATTGAACCCGTGGGTTCATGGCCGCGCGAACATAAGCTCTCCATACATCCCTATCCTGAGCTAATGCTTTCCAATCATTCCCTGTATAATCTACTTCCCTCAAATCATAATTAATGTTATTCTCCCACCTCATTCTTGGTCTACCAACTGGGTGTTTTCCCTCTGGCTTTCCTACACTACAGTGTGATGAGGAGGGATATAAAGGACAATGTGCTGATGAGATCGAGTGTCAAGATTATGTGTGTCGGATAGTCTGATGAAGCGGTGTGATAAATAATTAGGCGATGATGTGTCAAGTATTTTATAGAGCTCCTACTCTCAGATATTCTGTTTTCACCATGTTCGTGTTGATGCCCCATTTCTTTTATTGTGTTACTTCTAAGTCTCTCAAAAATGGAAGCCAGACTTTAAGAAGAACAGTTAAAAAAAATGGCATAAGATTATCAGGATAAACAAAAATTGGATCTGGAAATAAAATACTAATGGAGAGTACACACCTGTATTCCAACAATGAATATCAAGTTGCTTGCGGAGAGTGAGAGTTCTATGTTTATAAAAATGAAAGTTGCTGCATCACGAGGGTTGGATCGAAGTCTGCGCAGTGCTGTCACCAGCGACAAGAATTGAGCAACCAGCGAGATTACAGCACCAGCTATCAGCACCTTAAACAATACATTGTTACATTTTAAAGCTTTATTTCTAATAGTTTAACAATAATATATGAAGAGAAAAAATGTTGCTCCAATAGCTCAGATGGTAGAGCATTGGCCTAGAAAGCCAAAGGTTCCGGGTTCGAGTCTCGGCCTGGACAAAAATTCTTCTCTTCAAATATAATTTATCCTTCAGTGAGAAGTGTTAAATTAATAATAAAAACATCAAAAATAAGATTACCTGTTTGCCTGCCCCTCCATCAGCACGTGATGATGATCCAAAATAAATATACATGACACTGTCTATCAGGTCGTGGTCATGCAGATCAGTGTCTGCTAAACTGTCATCAGGTAGAATCACTTCCTCCGCTTCATTCTGTGGACTGGCCAGTGGGAGTCTAGGATCTGGTATTATCCCAGGTTCATAACCTGTACAAATATCATTTTAATTCACAATCGTATCTTAAACTACATTGGAACGCACCGTAGCATAATGGTTAAGCCGGAAGATTGAGGGTACGAGCCCCGTGGGGGTCAGGATTTTTAAACTGACCCAAACCCTCTGGCGGCACTATGATCCTGGGGTCGACTCAGCCTCTAATGGAAATGACACTTGTTCTGGGGTAAAGGCAGCCATCACGCAAGGCTGACATCAAGTGCCGATTGTCTAGAAAAAGTGGGAGCCTTAACCTCCCACTACCCCAAGGGCCTCCTGAGGCCTGTCGTGGGATCTCCTTACTATCTTAAACTACATTAATGAAAATTCAATACTAATGAAAATGTAAATTTCCATTGAAGTTTTAGCCACAACAAACCAACTATAACGGCTGGGAAACTGACATGCAGACCACATGTCACCCCTATATTGGCTGATGATCATCCACCCCTATGATGTGAGGCCAGCAGCCAGCTGGTAGGTCTGTCAAGGTGTGAAATTTTATTAGTCACAGTCTAAAAAATTATATAAAATTATGACCTTGTATGCCTTTTGGGACCAGACCCATCCTCAGCATAATGTCTGCTATTGTCCAGCTACTGTCTCTATAGCATTTTAAAATGGCTTACAGGTCTGTATTATATTTGTATTACAGATTTTTAAATGCATTTACCTGGATATCTTTTTGTAATAGTTGACCAAGTATTAAATAAATAATAGTTTAAAAAACTAAAACAACATGCTTTATTAGAAAACCGAACTAAAAAATGAAAAATAATTTTAATTTCCAACACGTTTAGGATAAAATTAAAGTGGTCAACAAAAAAATCATCTCCAACACATTTAGAATAAAACTATAGTTCTCTACAAAAAAAAATAATTTTACCATCAAAAGTGTGGGGTGCTCTATATCAATTAATATATTTGATAATAAACAGGACTGCAAGATACACACTACTAGATCACAAAAAAATGAAGACGTCTTAGAAGAATTACACATGGAACCTTTAGAAAACAAAATTTCTGATTATAAGTCAAGATGGATGCAACACATCCATCGAATGGAAGATCACAGAATACCCAAACAAATGTTAAGATATCAACCTGCAGGAAGAAGAAGACCAGGACGTCCACTCAAAAGACTTTTGGATGGTGTTTCTCTTGAGGCCGAAACAGGTCAACAAATGGCCTAAATTCATGAATGTACTATGATGATGATAAACAGATATTGGTAAAAGTAAAGTCTCTAAGAAGAAAATGTAAAAACCATAAAAAGCACTTTGTTTTTTTTAAAATTTTGAACCACTATTGAATTATATGTTACGTCGTAATTGTTAATATTTGTATAATTTAACCCTGGTGATGTGACCTTGTGGTCATAACTCCGTTCATTATTATGACCAGGGCAAGGATTTTAATGCAGTAAAAGGTAAGATTGTAATATGGTATTTACTGTCTTTTGTCATGGTTTCACATACAAACAGTTGAATAACGTAATGAGAAGTTAGACTTCTGATTGTATTTTGTTGTTTCATACAGAAACAGTTGAATAATATATACTGTCTGTGTTTGCAATCTTATTTTTTATTATATACAACTTTCCTCATTAGAGGATTGCCTCAAGGACAAAGTGATACAGACAATTAATTTTTTGAATTTATGAAATACATTTTGCAAATACATTATAAAACAATTCAAATTGTATTGAAGTATACAATACTACAAAGTAGAAATTTTGTAAAAATGGTTTCTCAAAATTGAAATTGATCCTCTAATGGCAGCGATGGCAATTTTAAAAAGATACACCCTGTCCAAATCTAAGGAATTCCGAAATTTGGCTACTAATCCTGGTACAGTACCTCTTGCCGCAATCATCAATCCTGTGACAGTTATACTATCTAGTTGGTATTTATCTTTGTAATAGTCAATTGTTGGCTCATAAATGGCTTTCTTTTCAGAGTCAACTTCCTCAGGTTGGCCACTATGGGTCTGAAAATGGATTGTGGGATCTAATATCATACCAATTTTAGAAGATGTTCTAAATGCAATAATATCTATTCGTCTGTTACTCCCATTAGTGGCCACACCATGAACTTCCTCATAAACTGTGTATCCAAAATCTTGCAAGGCTTCTGCCATCATATTTCGAATAGTGTGGTGCCGAATGTTTCTCAGTGATTCTCTTCTAGTGCATTAAAATCCTTGCCCAAATTACACTAACACTTTTCAAGGGACCATGGGAATAATGGTGTAAAATAGGAGAAAGTGTAAATTGAGGGAAATGAAGATCCATTTCACAACATGAAAAAAACAGATGGTAATAATATACTACAGTACACTTTTCAAGGGACTGAGGGAAAGTGGTATAAATTGGAGGAAAGTGTAAATTAAGGGAAGCGAAGAGGAGCTAAAAAATTGTTGACCCTCATATTGAGCAACCATTCTAGAACATGCAAAAAAGCACAGATTGGGATAATATACAATATTGGCTAAATAATGTAATGTTTCTTTTAATTTAAAATAAAATTCTTACACCTCACGTCATATCACGTCTTTTATTTATTTAGAAGACAGGATATTAGATGAGGTGCAAATAATTTTATTTTAAATTAAACCTCGTAGTGATATGCATATAACAGCTCATTGTAGTGTGTTTTGAACTGCTGTAAACATAATTAAAAGTAATTTATTTCTTTTGTCCACCGCTGTGGCCTCGAGGTAGTGTGCTGCCTTGTCACGCAGCGGACCCGGGTTCGATCCCCGGTCGGGGCAGTTTTTCTGGGTGAGGTTTTTATCGGGGTTTTTCCTCACCTGTAAGACAAATGTCAGGAAAACTTTAAGGCCCAAAAGGTCCCTGAAATCACATGGCCATCATCATCCTTCACCGGTGTGGAAAGCAAGAGGAAGCTACCACACCTACAATTTCCTAGTAAAGCTGCAAGCATAGCATGCAAATACTATGATTGCAGTGAAGGACCTGCCCTCGGGCAGAATTACTATGGATGGATATTTCTTTTACTTTCACCATTTAAAAAATAAATAACAAGGAGAGGTTCAGTAAGCAGCACTATGAATCTTTATTGAGAGATTAAAAAAAATTGTTTTGCCATAGAAGTACACGGGTTGAATTTTGGAAATCTTTAAAAGTTCTGAAGTTGGCTCAATGAACTTGCTCTGTATATATCGATTGTACAGAAGCGAGATAATCAAATAAATCGAATGTCTTCAATCTTTAACGCTGAAGATCGACTTGATTTTACGTATTTGCGGGAAAACAAAATTTCAGAAACGTAAAAGCGAGGTTTAAATACATTGTGAATATAAGGAAACTGAAGGGATCTTTAAAAGGCGGGTAATACTGTATTATTATTATTACAAATGTTTAAAACAATTTACCTGAATTGTTAGTTGTATCTGGATATTCATACGCAGCGTAATATTCATCCATTTCCATGTCACCAGCGTACTCATTTCTCACAGCTCCCATCACAGTCTTGTACCTGTAATATAGTTTGCTAAATATATACGAAGACTTCAAAAAATCATATGATTCAGTTAAGAGGGAGAAGTATCCTGCTAGAGTTCGGAATTCCTAAAAAGTTAGTTAGACTTATACGAATGTGTGTAAATGGCACAAAGAGTAGGGTGCGTGTGGGCAAACAGTTTTCGGACACTTTTGAAATCCAGAATGGGTTGAAGCAAGGAGATGCACTATCTCCTCTACTATTTAATTTTGTACTAGAGCATGCCATTAAATCTTTAGAGAATGAGGAAGGCTTACGACTCAATGGTATTAATAAGCTGTTAGTTTATGCTGATGATGTAGTATTATTGGCCGATAGCGAGGAGATACTAAAGGACAACACGCACACACTATTGAGTAACACTAAGAAATTAGGACTAGAAGTAAATATCAATAAAACTAAATATATGGTCACATGTAGAAATACATTATATAATGGAAATCGATAGGTAATGACAAATGAGGGAAATTTTGAGGAAGTGGCTGATTTCAAATACTTGGGAACAATAATCACAAATAGGAATGAGATGCACAAAGAAATTAAACATAGACTCAATTCTGGAAATGCGTGCTATTATGCATTACAGAGACTTTTGATGTCCCAACTCCTTTCAAAAAACGTTAAACTGAAAATATATAAAACTATTATTCTACCAGTTATATTATATGGATGCGAAACATGGACTCTCACTTTAAGGGAAGAAAGGAGATTACGAGTTTTTTGAGAATAAAGTTCTTAGGAAAATTTTTGGACCAAAGAGAGATGAGCAGACAGGCGAATGGAGAAGACTGCATAACAATGAACTACGTGATCTTTATAGGAAGCCAGATATAATAAGAACAGTTAAGTCTCGTAGACTGCGATTGGCAGGACATGTTGCACGTATGAGGAATGAAAGACGTGCATGGAAGCTTCTTGTAGGAAAACCAGAGGGAAAACGTCCAGTTGGTCGACCAAGAATGAGGTGGGAGAATAACATTAATTATGATTTGAGGGAAGTAGATTATACAGGGAATGATTGGAAAGGATTAGCTCAGGATAGGGATGTATGGAGAGCTTATGTCCGCGCGGCCATGAACTTATGGGTTTTATAGTGCCAGTCAGTGAGTAAGTAAGTAAATTTAATATTAATAATTTCGTCCAGATTTTTAAGTATTTTTTTTTCTAACTTGTACACTTACCCAAAAAGGAAATGAATCAGTTGAAAAATGTGAAAGGAAAGTTCTAGGTGTGTACTACTAATTTTGCTTAGAGGCCTTTATATTCAGGCTTAAGGATCTTTTACAGGCCTGAAAAATCTTCAGACTCGGGACCCACGGCTTAAAGTCCCTCCCGGAGGACTTGCTCCTTGGATTTTTCCATCCTAAAAATCCATCGACTCCGGCCGGGTTTCAACCCGGGACCAGAGACAAGGAGCATAATCACTGGTTCACCACGGCTGTGTGTCAGTTAATGCTCTAGCGGCTGCTATTTTTGTTTCATCTAAACCAAATTTGCCATATAGCAATTAATTAAAAAAAAATGAAATTCTTACGTTCAGTAGCAGGTGTGACAATTTTGGACAGAAAAAGAAATGAAGATATTAGGAAAGACTTAAATATTTTTAATTTAACAAATAGAATTGACAACATTTCCAATATTTAGGGTGTGATATAACTTATAGAGAAAATAAAGATATAGAAAATAAAGTAAATAAATTTCAGGCTATTTGTGGAACCATAAAAAGAACCTTAGGTCGGAAAACAAGGAAAGATACGAAACTTAAATTATATAAAACAATGGCTTGCTTCTTTGTTGTTGTATGGAAGTGAAAATTGGATAATGAAATGAAGAGACAAAAGCAGGATACAGACTGCGGAAATGCTGTTTTTACGTAATGTGAAAGGATGCACAAGAGCGGATAGAAAAAGGAATGAAACTATACGAGAAGAATTAAATATATATAAAATTGAAGATAAAATCAGCGAAAATAATAAGAAGTGGACAGAACACTTAATGAGAATGAACAACGAAAGAATACCAAAAAGAACCTTCCTGTATAATCCCAGAGGAAAGAGAGATGTTGGCCGACCACGTAGAAGATGGACTGCACTTTTAACTTCGCCGGAACAGGCTGCATAGCCTAAACCTTGTAGTAGAAGAAGAAGAAGAAGAAGAATTGACAACATGAGAAACATCTGGTATGAATATGTTAAAAAATGCCTACAAATAAAATCCCTCGGCTGTTACTAAAGCACAAACCAATAGAAGTGTTGGACGCCCATTTACAAACAGCTCAAAAGGAAGAAGAAGAAGAAGAAAAATAAGATCAAGTTGGTTAACCAGCAAAATAGGATCATTAAGTTCAGGACTTCACCTGAAACAAAAATTTAAAATTAGCGCTACTGGTGGCAATTTTTTACGTTTCACAACAAAAGTTACTTAGGGGCCTATATATATTTAGAAAATGGAGGAAGGCGTTCTCTGAAAATCAGTCTGTTAGAAGTGGGTGTTTGCCCTGAGACCCGAAATTAAAAATTGACTCTGGCAACCGCCATGTTTGATTCGTCACAATGTATACCATACAATGTAATGAACCCTTAAATGCGCAATCTGTCCTATAAGATACATTAATTTAATATCTATACAAACGAATGTATGTCCTCTAAACACTTCTACGTGAACATTTGTATATACAGATGCGGCGAGTGTTTGGCCGTTATCTATTATGTTCTAAAATCATTAGTTGTAGGAATTTATCCTAAACGAACAATTTAAAAATCGCTCTAGCGATCGCAATTTTCAATATTTCACGACAAAACTCGGTATATGCTATTATAATAAATCGAGGAATTTATTGTCCAAAAATCAACGAAATCCAACCGTTTGAAGTGGGAGATTACCTGAAATTTATTATTATAAATTTACTCTAGCACCGCCATGTTTGGTTCGTTGCAGTGTATATAGGCCTACTTACTTAATTACTGGCACTATCGAACCCGTAGGATCATGGCAGCGCGGACATAAGCTCTCCATACATCCCTATCCTGAGCTAATGTTTTCCAATCATTCCCTGTATAATCTACTTCCCTTAAATCATGGTTAATATTATTCTCCCACCTCATCCTTGGTCTACCACCTGGGCGTTTTGCCTCTGGTTTTCCTAGAAGAAGCTTCCATGCACGGTCCTTTATTCTTCTTCTTCTTCTTCCTTCCAAGTATTAGGCCAAGGCCTGTTACGATCCTATAGAAAATTTTCCCTCCAGCGTTTCATAGGACGGCCCAGTGATCTTCGTCCTCTTGGTATATAATTATAAACAGCTTTGGGGATCCGATTTGAACTCCTTTATTCCTAATTACAATTAATCAATCCGCAATAATTTATTTATTTAGGCGTAGCAGCTAGTATTTGATATTTTTAATAAAGTAATGGAAATAATAATCCATGGATATTATTTAAATGTCTATGGTTGTGTCTCGAGGAAGCGTGCTGTCATGTCAAGTAGAGAGCCCGGGTTCGATCACCGGTCGGGACAAGTTTCAAGGGTGACATTTTTTTTCGGTGTTTTTCCTCATTTGTAATTCAAATGTCAGAAAACTTTAAGGCCCATCATAATCATCATTGATTAAGGACCCTCTTGGCGCATTACTATTATCTTCATCACTAAGTTTATTATGACCTAAAAACCACCGAAATATGCAAATAAATATTTGCAGTTATAACACAATTTAGAAAAAATATGCATTTTAATATAAAAAAATATGACCTAATATTATAATAATTGTGTAATAATTTTAGTGGTAAAATCAAGTAGTAAATCATTTTATGATAATTAAGTATTTAAGAATAAAATGTAAATGGGAAGCAAGCTAAACTATGGAATTTTATATTGCAGCTTGCTTCTTTTATTAAAATTATGAATAGCTACATACTTGTCGCAGGACAGTGCATAGGCTATTTGCACAGGTATATGCGCTAACTAACTGGGAATTCCATAATTAACCCTCTACCATAGATAAAAGGAATCCCTGACCCTTTACCTAAGGTAGACCTGGCAACACATGGAAATCATCATAAAATGTATAACAATACAAAATTCCACCAACCTAGTGACTCGTGTGAATGCAAGATATGTGGACAAAAATGCCAGCGATACAAACAATTCAGAAGATGGACGGGATCGCTGAATGAACTGATAATAGACAAATCATAAACCTAAAACTTAATGCTCTTTGCAGAGCCACATACATATTTATTTACCTATGGGTAAAGTCGATACAATAGATGAATAGCAAATCTCTGCCCACACCGTGAGTTAAAAAGTGGAACATATGTAGATTTTACAAGAAACAAAATTCTGAGAAATTTAACAACTCTAATAAGCACAGAAGTTAGAAATTGTACGATAAACGTTCTTCATTGCTTAAAAGAGTAAAAATATGACCAATAAATTGCTATAACATGCTCTGTCACATATAAATACATAAACATGACTTAACAAATTAGGCCTATGTTAATTCAATTAGGTTTTGTATATAAATAATTTATGTATATTTAAGAAACATATAACTCTTAACAAAAAAATATATATGCTATATCATAAAAAAAAAGTCCACCGCTGTGGTCTCGAGGTAGCGAGCTGTCTCGTCACGCAGCGGGCCCGGGTTCGATTCCCGGTCGGAGCAGTTTTTCTGGGTGAGGTTTTTATCGGCGTTTTTCCTCACCTGTAAGACAAATGTCAAGAAAACTTTAAGGTCCAAACGGTCCCCGAAATCATATGGCCATCATCATCATCATCATCATCGTCCTTCACCGGCGTGGAAAGCAACGGGAAGCTACCACTAAGCTATTCTGGTTATTTTCATGAAAACATTTTTGAAAAAAACACAGATCTTCACCGGTCCTATCTAGTAGACACTGAAAATATTCATGACCATTATATATATATGCCTATGTGTGTGTGTGTGTGTGCGTGCGTGTCAGTTATTGCTCTAGCGGGTGCATTTTTTTTAATCGAAACCAAACATGGCATATAGCAATTAATTAAAAAAAACATAACATCACGTTGTATTAACCACCAAAATAGGATCATTAGGTGTAGGATTTCACCTGAAAGAAAAATTTAAAAATAGTTCTACTGGTGGCAATTTTTTTTTTACGTTTCACAACAAAAGTCACTTATATATATTTAGAAAATGGAGGAAGGCGTTCTCTGAACATCAGTCTGTTAGAAGTGGGTGTTTGCCTGAGACCCGAAATTAAAAATTGACTCTGGCAACCGCCATGTTTGATTCGTCACAATTTATACCATACAGTGTAATGAACCCTTAAATGCGCAATCTGTCCTATAAGATACATTAATTTAATATCTATATAAAAGAATGTATGTCCTTTAAAGTCTTATAAACAGTTCAACCGATCTACGTGAACATTTATATAAACAGATGCGGCGAGTGTTTAGCCGTTATCTATTATGTTCTAAAATCATTAGGTGTAGGAGTTCACCCTAAACGAACAATTTAAAAATCGCTCTATCATCATCTTAATGCACGACAACTTCAAAAGTGAAAGTTTTGGCCTTCTCAACAATCCTCCTCCATGCCAATCTGTCTCTTGCCTTATTCAAATTAGTCACTTTCATTTTCCTTAGATCGTTCATTGTGTCATCCTCCCATCTGATCTTCCGTCTTCCAACAGCTCTGCCTCCTATAGGTTTCCATTTGTAGAGTTTTTTTACCAGTCTCTGATCATCCATTCTTATCAAATGTCCAAGCCAACCAATTCTGAGAGATCTTATATGGTTTACTATGTTCTGATTTATTTTATTAATTTGTTTAGTTCGTTATTTGTTTTGATTCTCCAACAGTTGTCAGTTCCTCTATTTGGTCCAAATATTATTCTTAAAATTTTTCTTTCAAAAATTAGTAATTTCTGTTTTATTGTTTCTTTTAGGGCCCAAGTTTCACAAGCATATGTAACTACTGGTCTAATGAGTGTTTTGTATAACCTTATTTTTGCAGTTTTTGATATTAATTTGCTTTTAAATAAGGTTCTATTTACAAAATAAGCTTTATTCCCATTTACCAATCTTTCTTTAATTTCCTCTTCTAATGTATTATGTCCATTTACTTTGGTACCTAAGTATTTAAATGATTCTACTGTGTTAATTTGTATGTCATCAATTTGTAGATTTTCAGATTTTCTATTGTGATTAGGCTACTACATTTTATGTATTTTGTTTTCTCTTGAAAAATCGCTCTAGCCATCGCAATTTGCGATATTTCACAACAAAACTCGGAATATACTATTAAAATAAACCGAGGAATTTATTATCCAAAAAATCAGCGAAATCCAACCATTAGAAGTGGAGGTTTACCTGAAATTTGAAGTTAAAAATTTACTCTAGAACCCGCCATGTTTGGTTCGTCGCAGTGTATATACCATATAATATAATTAATTAACCACTGGCACTATCAAACCTGTAGGTTCACGGCCGTGGGGACACAAGCTCTCCATACATCTCTATCCTGAGCTAATGTTTTCCAATCATTCCCTGTATAATCTACTTCCCTTAAATCATGGTTAATATTATTCTTCCACCTCATTCTTGGTCTACCAACTGGGCGTTTTCGCTCTGGTTTTCCTGGAAGAAGCTTTCATGCACCGTCCTTCATTCCTTATTACAATTAATTAATCCTCAATAATTTATTTATTTAGGCGTAGCAGCGCATGGATATTAGTTAAATGTCCACCGTTGTGGTCTCGAGGTAGCGTGCTGTTATGTCAAGTAGAGAGCGTGGGTTCGATCACCGGTCGGGACAAGTTTCCGGGGTGAGTTTTTTTTCGGGGTTTTTCCTCATTTGTAATTCAAATGTCAGAAAACTTTACGGCCCATCATAATCATCACTCATATTCGCCTTGGATTAAGTTTAGGATTAGGGACTCTCTTGGCGCATCACTAGGGCTAAGTTTATTATGACCTAAAACCACCGAAATATGCAAATAAATATATGCAGTTATGACTTAAAATTTACAAAAAATATGCATTGTAATATAAAAAATATGACATAATATTGTAAGTATGTAAAATTTCAGTTGTAAAATCAAGTAGTAAATCAGTTAATGATAATTGAGTATTTAAGAATAAAATGAAAATGGGAAGCAAGCTAAACTATGGAATTGTATATTGTAGCAGGCTTCTTTTATTAAAATTATCAATAGCCACACGCTTGTCGCAGGACAATACATGGGCTATTTATACAGGTATATGCGATACCTAACTGCAAATTCCATAATTAACTCTCTTCCATCCCTGGCCCTTTACCAATGGGTAAAGTTCACACAATAGATGAATAGGAAATGTCTGTACATACCGTGAGTTAAAAAGTGGAACATACGTAGATTTTACAAGAAACAAAATTCTGAGAAATTTAACAACTCTAATAACCACGGAAGAAAGAAATTGTACGATAAACGTTCTTCATTCCTTAAGAGAGTAAAAATATGACCAATAAATTTCTATAACTTGCTCTGTCACATATAAATGGCCAAATATGCATAAATATGATTTAACAAAGTACGTTAATTCAATTAGTTTCTGTATGCAAATAAATTATGTACATTTAAGAAACTTAACATAAAAATCCTAGCCCTAATCACCATCCATCATATCATCGGTGCAGCTGTAACCCCGCCTTCCACGCGCCCCAACCTCAGAAGTGATTACAAATTATGCCAATGCCAGGAGAGAACACCAGAAATGTGGAAGTGACAACCTGAGGCATTGGAAAATAAAACTTTATTCTCAAATACTCATAACCTTTTCTCCTCCCTTAAAGTAAGAGTCCACGTGTCACACCCACATAATATAACTGGGAAAATAACATTTTTATATTTTTTCAGTTTAATGTTTTTTTCAGAGAAGTTGGGACATCAAGAGTCCATGTAATTCCCAACACTCCTCCAAGGAGCATAGGGCCTCTACGAAAGATTACTAACTAACTCAGTTGCTCTATCGAACCCATAGGTTCATGTTCGCGCGGACATAAGCTCTCGATACATCCCCAGTGGAAGCCATGTCCGCGTTTATTTACGATTGTGTTTTTACGGTGAAAGATGGCCACTCACGGAAGATTCTATTATTTGCCAGCATCTTAATTTCACTATAGCTCAGCTACCCTTCTCACAATGTTCACCAGTTAGTTCTGGGTCTTCCTCTTCTTCTGGGCCTTTCTTAGAGATTCCATAACATAGCTGTTTTTGCTAGTTTCCATATTACAGTACAGCATCTATGATAGTGATTAATTCCGCTTCCCCACTGGGTGACTCTGTTAACCAGATTAATTTATTTTCGCTTATTTCCCTACATATAGCATATTTGTGGAAAAGTCAGATGGACGCTGAGGAACAAAGTAAGAAAGGATACGCAGCTAAAATTTTACTCAACGATGGCGCTACCAGTGGTGATGTATGGATGTGAGACCTGGGTCCTGAAGGAAAAAGATAAAAGTAAAATTCAGGCAGCGGAAATGAGCTTCCCACGGGCTGTGAAAGGTTGTACAAGAGAAGAACATATTAGAAATGAGAATATTAGAGAGGGACTAAAAGTACAACCACTTCTTCAACAAATAGAAGAACACAGAATCAATTGGATAGAACATCTGCAAATAATGACAGAGGATAGGATACCAAAGATGGTACTGATGTATAATCCTGCAGGACGAAGATCGGTGGGAAGACCAAGAAAGCGCTGGGTTGAACAGATGTGAGACTGGAACAGGCAAGGACCTAATCCGTGAAGGGTTATTATTATTATTATTATTATTATTATTATTATTATTATTATTATTATTATTATTATTATTATTATTATTATTATCAAAACAAGCGAAAAAGCTGTCAGTAACAGGACAATAAGGAAAATTATGAAAGTTGAAAAAAATATTAGAAAAATGGAAGAAAAACGTTTGAAATCGTATGGACACCTCATAAGAATGGAAGAAGATAGAATACCAAAGAAGATCCTTGATTGGAAAGCTAATGTAAGAAGTGGAAAAGACAGAGCTAGAGAACGCTGGATAAATGAAGTGAGGAGAAGTATGGAAGCTAGAGATTTGAGGGAAGAATATGCTTTAGACAGGAACCTCTGGCGACAAATCACTTTGAGTTGAAGGAGAAACACTGTATTGTGGAGTATTCCTAATAAAATAGTAGTATTATTATTATTATTATTATTATTATTATTATTACTATTATTATTATTATTATTATTATTACTAAAACAACAGTAGAATAATTAAGTAATTGGGATCAATAATTCAAAAAGATCGTTCATCTGAATTAGACATAATAGAGTCAAAGAAAATTATTGACTTATTAAATTATATTTTATGGAGTAAAAATATAATCAAGAGGACAAAATTATTAATATATAGGGCCTATATAACACAATTGTGAAGAGTATTGTATTATATGGAGCAGAAACATGGACGTTGAAGGAAAAACACAGAAATAAATTATTAGTCACAGAAATGGACTTTTTAAGAAGATAGGCAAGAATATCAAAATTAGATAAAATAAAAAAAAAATAATACAATAACAGAAATAACGACTGTAGAAAAACATATTGTACAAGAGATTGAGCAAATCCAAGTAAGATGGTATGGGCATATAATGAGAAAAAGGAACACAGAAACAAACAAAGAAGTGTTGAAATGGATACCTCCTGGAAAAGGGAAACGTGATGGACCAAAGCCAACGTGGATAAAGGGAATTCAAGACAACATGAAGAAGAGAAATATGACAGAAACAGACTCGCAAGACCGGGAAGTGTTGATGAAAAAAATTGTATATTTTGATACCTGTGTAAATAACAGAAACAACCCTGAAATAAAAAAGTATATATATGCAGTATAATTAAATTGGAAAATATATATCAGAAGAAATTAAAGTAACAAAAGGCCTTCGTCAAGGTTGTAGCATATCACCAACATTATTTAAGATATTTATACATAAAGAAAGCGCTGTCAAACTGGAGCAAAAAATGTTGAGGAATGGGAGTACCAATTGGAGATGGATCAACAGATACAATATATATACTGTTATTTGCGGATGACGAGATAATAATTGCTGAAGAATTTAAAGACATGGAGTTTATGTTCAGAAAATTATTGCACGAATACGATAACTGGGGTTTGAAGATAAATTTAGAAAAAAAACATTTTATATGGGATGTGGAGCCGAAACCGAAGATTTGATATTAGAAGATGAAAAGGGGTATATTAGAGGATGTGAAGAATTTGAGTATCTGGGAGTAAAATTAGATAAAGAGGATAAACAAGAAAGTGATATTAAGAACAGAATAAATGAAGGTAGAGCAATAACAGCAATGTTGAATGGAGTCTTATGGAACAGACACATAACCAGGAAAAATAAGTTACAAATATATAATTCAATAGTGAGAAGTACTGTCATATATGGAGCTGAAGTTTGGAAATTCAACAAAAACTTATGTCGATGGAAATGGATTTCTTGAGGAGAGCAGTAAGATGTTCAAAATTAGACAAAATAAGAAATTCTGTCATAAGAGAAAAAATGAATATTGGTTATTCAATAGTAGATTATATAGGTATAAGCAATTAAATTGGTATGGGCAGGTACGGCGAATGCAAGAAGAAAGATTACCCAGGAAAACATTGGAATGGTGTCCAGCTGGAAGAAGGAGGAGAGGAAGACCTCGAAACTCGTGGATGCAGGAAATAAGAACTGGAATGAGAGCAAGAGGACTGGAGGACATGGATTGAATGGAGAGAGACGAGTGGAGAAGAAAAATAAAACTTTAGGCACAGAAATATGTGTAAACATTAAAATTGTGTTTATATATAGCACGTGAATACTATTGATGGACCTTGAATATGATGAGAAAGACTTACATTTGAGTAGTATGAACTGACCGGGCGTCGCCTGTCTGCAGGACAGCCAGCATCCCTGGCGGTCCAGCCCACACGCCGGCGCTGCTCTCAACTAATCAATTGAGAGTGAGCAGTGCGCCTGACAAAAAATAAACGACTTTCTAAAAAATCATTCACTCGATAAAATTGTCACAATGCATGTACACAATCTCAACAGTTAAAGAGGATGGAGCTGCATTATCAAATTTACAATAACTGACTAATTCACTGGCTCTATCAAACCCGTTGGTTCATGGACGCGCGGACATAAACTTTCCATACATCCCTATCCTGAGTTAATATTTTCCAATCATCCCGTGTATAATATACTTTTCCTTAAATCAGAGCCGCCCAAACTTATTTGTGTCGCGTGCCAAATGGAAGAAACATGAAAGTGGCGCGGGCCATAGTTCCTGTTATAGCTGTTGTGGTTTGTTATTTCTATTTATTTAGCAGGTTTCACAACATCTTCCTGCATCCAATTAATCTAGTGTCATTCTCTTCCACATCTATGCCATTCCAATCTCCATCGTCCGATCCTTTTTCTCTCATGATGCTCAAAATACCACCAACCCACGTTATTTTTGGCCGTCCTCTTTTTCTTCAACCATGTAGTACCCATTCTTGTATTCTTCTTGGGCATCTGTCTTCTGCTATTCTTTTTACATGACCATACAATTTTATTATTATTATTATTATTATTATTATTATTATTATTATTATTATTATTATTATTATTATAAGCGTGTGTTGATTTTCTACTTTTCTTATTATGTCGTTATATTCAACAGTTCTTGTTCCACTACTGATAGACTAATATTATAGACTTACCTCTATCATATTTTAATTTATCAGAATGCTACAAGCCTACAAGGGTCGGACAGAGAGTGATAGAGGGTCGTATCCGGCCCGCGGGCCGTAGTTTGGACGGCTCTGCCTTAAATCATGGATGATGTTATTCTCCCGCCTCATTCATGGTCTACCAACTGGGTGTTTTCCCTCTGGTTTTCCTTCAAGAAGCTTCCATGCAAGTATTTCATTCCCCATACGCGCAACATGTCCTGCCCATCGCAGTCTACGAGACTTAACTGTTCTTATTATATCTGGCTTCCTATAAAGACCATGTAGTTCATTGGTATGTAGTCTTCTCCATTCACCTGTCTGTTCATCTCTCTTTGGTCCAAAAAAAATTTCCTAAGTACTTTATACTCAAATACTTGTAATCTCATTTCCTCCCTTAAAGTAAGAGTTCACATTTCGCATCCATATAATATAACTGGTAGAATAACAGTTTTATATTTTTTTTTTTCAGTTTAACGTTTTTTGATAGGAATTGGGACGGCAAGAGTCCCTGTAATGCATAATAGCACGCATTTCCAAAATTGGGCATATGTTTAGATTCTTTGTGCATCTCATTTCTATTTGTTTTTATTGTTCCAAGGTATTTGAATTCAGCCATATCTTCAAATGTCCCTCATTTGTCACCAGCTGTAGCTACATTTCTGGCATTACATCCATATATGCTAATCACAGAGGTGGTCGATCATCCAGGCATGTATGGGTGACATATGGTCAGCATGTCAGGTCTCCCAGCCATTGTAGCTGGTTTTGTCAATTTGGAGCCACTACTTATTGTAGCTACCCAAATTCCTCACGATGCTGGGTGAACACTGTGACCCGTGGGAGACCTCGACCCGTCATGGCATCATGCCTTAAAGCAATCGGATACGAGCGAGGCTCATTTGTTTAATCTCAGTATTTGTTCGCGTAATAATTTTGAAGGGATTATTTTGAACTTTATTTTTGCTCCGTGTGTTTTGCGCATACATTTAATCTAGGGCTGACATGTTCTTTTCAGTATAGCGGGCATTTTCCATCCCTGAACTCCATTGCTAATTGTTACATTCCAACACAACTCAACTTCCTGCTTCACCCTAAGCGTCCCGCTACTATGGTGGAGATAAGTTTTATCTTACTCACTGGCACTATCGAACCCATAGGTTCATGACCGCGCGGATATAAGCTCTCCATATATCCCTATCCTAAGCTAATGATTTCCAATCATCTCTCTATCTATCTTCGGGTTTTTACAGCTGCTGCCGTCTTCCCGTGCCAAACCTCCAAAGCCTACGGTCTTGGGCATCTTTGATGCTTAGCCCTCTAGCTTGCATTACTGTCTTCATGTTTTCCTTCCATGTTAACCTTGGTCTTCCTCCTTTCTTCTTTCTGTTAGGATGCCATTCATATAGTTGCTTCGGCCATCGCTCATCTTCCATTCTTAAAACATGTCCTAACCACTTTAATTCCTTTTCCTCAATTCTTTCTATTATGCTTTCTTCTGCTTCCATTATGTTTCTAATTTCCTTATTTGTGACACGTTCTAATTTAGACTTTCTGGCACTTCTTCGTAAATAATCAATTTCTAGAGCTATTAGTCTATTCTTGTAGTACCTATTGATTGTCCATACCTCACTTCCGTACATTGCAACAGATTCCACCAATGTTTTACCAATATATTTTTTGTGTCTTTCCAAATATGCTTATCCCACCATATGGAATTTAATGATGATATTATTTTGCTACTCAATTCAATTCTATGTTTTATGTTCTCTTTGCCTATACCTTCGATTTCCAATCATTCCCTGTATAATCTACTTCCCTCAAATCATAGTTAATGATATTCTCCCACCTCATTCTTGGTCTACCAACTGGGTTTTTTTTCCCGTTGGTTTTCCTACAAGAAGCTTCCATGCACGTCTTATATTCCCCATGTCATGCCACATGTCATGCCGATCGTAGTCTACGAGACTTAACTGTTCTTATTATATCTGGTTTCCAATAAAGATCATGTAGTTCTCTGTTATGTAGTCTTCTCCATTCACCTGTCTGATCATCTCTCTTTGGTCCAAAAATTTTGCTAAGAACTTTATTGTCAAATACTCGTAATCTCTTTTCCTCTCTTAAAGTGAGAGTCCATGTTTCGCATCCATACAACATAACTGGTAGAACCATAGATATATGTAGAGCGAGGATTTTTATGAAATATTTAATGTTTTAAACTATTAGGCAGGGAGCGCTGAGACGAAATATCTTTACATTTTATGATCTGTAGAATCAAATAAGATCTTCATATTTTTTTCATATTTCTTAATATTTTGGCGAAATGTTGATATTTTAGTAAACATTTAATTTTCCTTCATATTTTTCAACTTTCAATTGTTTTAAAAATACAATTTCTAATAATTCGTTAAAAATATTTTTTGCTGTAGTTTTGAAATTTTTTTGAGAATTTAATATGGCAGTCAGGCAAGAATTCCTCAATATGATATCCAGGTCAAGATAAACAGATTTGATAAAATAAAATAATTAAAAAATGAGTCAAGGAATAACCAAGTGGAGGCTTTTGTCCTAAACAATAACACGAATAAGTAGTAGAACAGTGTTAGAATTATAACCATCTGCTCTTTCTATCTTTCCTTTTTTGCTAGGTAAAGTCAGGTGATAATAAAATTTTCCTAAGTAAAGTAAAGTGATCCCACTATAGGCCTCAAGAGGCCCTTGTGGTAGTAGGAGGTTAGGGCTCCCACTTTTATGGACAATCGGCACTTGATGTCAGACGGGTTGTCAGCCCTGTGTGACGGCCGCCTTTACCCCCAGAACAAGCGTCTGATACTAATTAATGTTAGAGGCTGAGTCATGATGCCGCCAGAAGGTTTGGGTCAGTTTAAAAATCCTGACCCCACCGGGACTCAAACCCTCGACCTTCTGGCTTGTAGCGCAGTGCCTTAACCACTACGCTACGGTGTGCCCCCAATTGTCCTAAGATAAATATAATATACTCCATGGTGCTGGCCTCACAGTGGTAAACGATCATAAGCCAGCATAGGGGTGATATGTGGTCAGTATGTCGGGTCTCCCAACCGTTATAGCTGATTTTCTCAACCTGTAGTCGCTACTTATTGTAGCTACCCAAATGCTTCACGATGTTGGGTAAGGCACCGGTCCACACTGGCCGAAATTGCATGAGAAAATGTCGAACCCGGATCCTCTGCGAAGCTACCCCGAGAACACATCAATGCAAAAAAAAAAACCAAGGAAAAAAAATCAGTTGATTAAAATCATAATTGAAATCACTTTTATTTAAATAAATCCACTTGTATTTTATTACTTTTTTATTCTGTACAAGATTACTATTGTTTCATTCAACAATTTAACAAATTCATCTGTGCTAAAAATTAATAGAAATCTACGCCAAATCCAGAAATGCTTCCCAGAAAAAGAAAAGTATAAATTTAACGAAAACTACCACAATGGCTTTTTATTTCGTTATCCATTCTGGAATATTCCATGAATCTCATTGTCACGTCATGTGTATTTTGTGTTTTAATTTTGAAAAAAAAAAAAAGATAAAAACAGACTATACTTTATTGTATCATTACACTGCTTCTCATTGGTAGCCTATAGCCTAATCTCCCCCCTCCACCTGCGATATCCAGGACATGATTCAGGTATCAAAATTCCGTCTTCTACCTAACTTTGGCAGTTGGTGGATAAGTGTTAAGAGTGACAGACGCCACGAAAACATTTCCGTGTCCTACTAGAACTTTCGCAGTTAGTGGATAATTGAGAGAGAAAGACACCAGCAGAATGGAGGAACAATACGATTGGATGTATTCGTCAAGCACCCATGTGCCTGTATTCGTAACAGCAATGAGTGTAATTTACGCGCAGAAGCCGACGACGTCAACGAAAAAGTAAGCATTATTCATAAATTTTATTATTTTTTTATTCTGTGAATAATAAGAGATAATTTATTAAATTTCGTCGTTCTAAATTTGAAGATTATACAAACAATTATGAGTTTACATAACTTCCTTTAGCTATATAGGTCCAAATAATAACACAGTCTTTTTTTATAGTAAATGCGTTTTTATTTTAGGCCTAAAAGTTAGTTTTGATACTGCTTATAAAGTTTGTAGACTTTTTTCGTTTTTTTTTGTATGAATTCATGTTTTCAAAATGACCGTCCACACTTACGGCACAGATTAGGAAACAGCCGCTTATAAAGTTTATATAAATTCCTATACCTGTAGTCGCTCCTGGCGAGTCAATGGTTACCATTTGTACTTCTAGTTCTGAGATTCGCGGGTTCGAAACGAGCCGTTCCCTTTCACGCCCAGATTTGAATTGCGACGTAAATTATCTGATATTCTAAAAAGTGTTGTTAAATACTCTATTGCTATCCCACTATCTAGCCTATATGTCTAATTGTCTAATGTTATATTGCTATTTGGAGTACATGTTTTCAAAGAATCTATTCGTTCTAAGAAATTAGTTTATTGGTTATTTGTCAATTTTGAGAGTAATTTTAGACTTCGTTATAAAGTTTATAGATTTTTTTTCGTTTTTTTTGTATGAATTCACGTTTTCAAAATGACCGTCCACAGTTACGGCACAGATTAGGAAACAGCCGCTTATAAAGTTTATAGACTTTTTTTAGTTTTTTTCTATGAATTCACGTTTTTAAAATGCCGTCTTCCTCAAGCTGTAGATGTGGACGGTCATTTTGAATTTTTACACAGCGCGAACACCACGCCGAACCACTTCCTGTTCTAGGAAGCTTATTACCTCGATTTGATGCAATTACTAGCTCACAAATTGGTTTCCCTTGTAGAGTCTTAAAAGTATATAATTATATTATTGTTAAACATTCATTTCCTATATATAAATAAATACCCGACACTCAAAACAGTAGTTTCATGGCCGGTCGGACATAAGCTCTCCATTCATCCCTATCCTGAGTCAACATTTTCCAATCATGTCTGCATATGCTAGTAGCCTATTCGTGTTTATTTGTGAAATATTGTTTCTTGTGTCTATATGCCTGCATCCCTGACTATTTTTTTCTAGTGTTAAATTAAATAATATACATAATAGGGAGTTCCCTTGTTTTAGTCCAATTAAAATTTTTAAGTATTCTGACATATTTGTTTGGATTATTATTTGACAGTAACTATTTTCCATTGTTACCATACTTACTTACTCACTGGCACTATCGAACCCGTAGGTTCATGGCCGCACAGACATAAGCCCTCCATACATCCCTATCCTGAACTAATGCTTTCCAATCATTCCCTGTTTAATCTACTTCCCTCAAATCATAGTTAATGTTATTCTCCCACCTCATTATTTCTCCCTCCTCATTCTTGGTCTACCAACTGGGCGTTTTCCTTCTGGCTTTCCTACAAGAAGCTTCCATGCAAGTCTTTCATTCCCCATACGTGCAACATGTCCTGCCCATCGCAATCTACGAGACTTAACTGTTCTTATTATATCTGGCTTCCTATAAAGACCATGCAGTTCATTGTTATGCAGTCTTCTCCATGCATCTGTCTGTTCATCTCTCTTTGGTCCAAAAATTTTCCAAAGTACTTTATACTCAAATACTTGTAATCTCCTTTCCTCCCTTAAAGTAAGAGTCCATGTTTCGCACCCATATAATATAACTGGTAGAATAATAGTTTTATATATTTTCAGCTTAACATTTTTTGAAAGGAGTTGGGACATCAAAAGTCTCTGCAATGCATAATAGCAGGCATTTCCAGAATTGAGCCTATGTTTAATTTCTTTGTGCATCTCATTCCTATTTGTGATTATTGTTCCTAGGTATTTGAATTCAGGCACTTCCTCAAAATTTCCGTCATTTGTCATTAGCTGTCTATTTCCATTATATAATGTATTTCTACGTGTGACCATATATTTAGTTTTACTGATATTTACTTCCAGTCCTAATTCCTTAGTGTTACTCAATAGTGTGTGCGTGTTGTCCTTTAGTATCTCCTCGCTATCGGCCAGTAGTACTACATCATCAGCATAAACTAACAGCTTATTAATACCATTCAGTTGTAAGCCTTCCTCGTTCTCTAAAGATTTAATGGCATGCTCTAGTACAAAATTAAATAGTAGAGGAGATAGTGCATCTCCTTGCTTCAACCCATTCTGGATTTCAAAAGTGTCCAAAAACTGTTTGCCTACATGCACCCTACTCTTTGTGCCATTTAGACACATTCGTATAAGTCTAACTAACTTTTTAGGAATTCCGAACTCCAGCAGGAAACTATATAACTTCTCCCTCTTAATTGAATCATATGCGTTTTTGAAGTCTACAGTGGTTTCTTTTTTTTTTTTTGTGGTATAATCAATTGTTACAAATGTTTTTATATTGTCTCTCGCATGCGCTTTCTGCTGACATTCATGCACTATATATACAATCTGGTAGCCGTATGTCTCAGAGGGTCAGACACTGCAAAATAATGCTATGACCTATTCAGAATGTTAAAAAGGAGCTGCTTTCTTTATTATGATAAACTTCAGTTGGTAAATTCTAGGCGAAACACGACTGTGATTGGTTGTAAATAAAAAATCATTGAAATGTGATTCTTCATTGACTCCCATTTGGGGCGTGAGTAAAATAGTCAGCATAAACTGACAGTTTATTAATGCCATTAAGTTGTACAGCTTCTAAACATGTGATGGTATATTTAATTTTAGGAAGTTATATTTTGAGGTTATTTTAATTATATTATTTTTGGTCTGGACATCTTACCTCAATATTAATGTTGATTTGTTCTTGAACATGTTTCAAAACAATTCTGTTTTATCTTCTGGGAAAGTCTGGGAAAGCTGAAGATAAAACAGAATTGTTTTGAAACATGTTCAAGAACAAATCAACATTAATATTGAGGTAAGATGTCCAGACCAAAAATAATATAATTAATGTGATGGTATGCTCGAGTATAACATTTAATAGTAGAGGAGAAAATCCAGATCTTTCTTTTAATGCATTGTGAATTTTAAAAGTATCTGAAAACTGTTTACCTGCACACACCCTAATTTTTGTGCCAATTAGACATATTCATATAGTCTAAATAACTGATGTGAATGGCATAATGATTTTTGCACTGATGTATAGAGTCACAGATCCAGGGTTCGACTCCCAGTTCAAACAAAAATTTTCTTTCTAAAATAAAACTATATCCAATTCTGGAAAGGGTTAATTAAAAATATAACATCACAATACAATTGTAAAAAAAATATATTTTAAGAATCATTAGAAACTATTAAAATACTAGGGAATGTTAGTAAAAACGGAAATAGTAAATAGTGTAACAGTGTTATGAATATTATATGGTGTATCATAGTGTATAGTTAAGCCCTTGATGTGTCTCATAACATGAAAAAATAATGACGTAATTTACTAAATCCGAATATTGATCTATCAATATTGTGTGGTCAGGATATCTTCTGTTAAATATCCACAAACACATGTAATTCATCTAATTGATAGCATTTGAGGTAGTTTACAACCTGTGGTCCATTATAGCATGCGGTGGGCTCCACTTCCTTCATAATAACCAATATGTCTGCCTACAGCATAAAATTTAAATTTCTCTGTTTGTTATTAGCTTATGGGGACCAAACCATGTGTGTATTCTAGTTTTTCTTTTTTTTTTCTCCATAGGAATGTAAATTATAAAAAAAATGAGAATGGAAAATATGTCAAAGATCCAAATTCATCGACCAATGACAGGAAAGAAATGTAATATATAAAAATGAATGTTTGTTTGTTTGTACTTTATGCACAGCCATACTATTGATCCGATTGTGATGGGAATTTTTGAAAAATGTTCAGGAATCTCCTGGATGATTATAGGCTATAAGAGAGTTGTGATACTCAATTCCTACACCCTTAAAAATTGCCCTTTGTAGTGGAAAACGTGAAAATATTAGCTCTTTGGATGCTTAAATTGTTTACGCTGCCTAAACCATAACAAATACACAAAATTAATGTACACATAATTGAATATCTTAAAACGCTCTACAAAAAAGTCTGTAACAGCATATGTTTATCTTTTATGGATAACTCATAATAACCATTTTTATCTCTCATTGATGCCAAGAAGATCGAGACAAGTACGTAGATTTCTGTACAAGCATGACAGCACATGGCAGGTATTCTTTTACGGATAACTCACAATAACGAATTTTGTCTTTTAGCTCATTTATGCAAACAAGATCAAGATAAGTAGATTCCCGGGCAACACCGGGTAATCAGCACAGGGAATCTTAAAATAATTATGATATACATTTATAATAATTTTTTATTTCACTTAAACAACTAATCATAAGTAGTACATTAATTTTTATCTTTTAGCTCATTTATGCCAAGAAGATCGGGATGAGTAGATTCCCGAACAATGCCGGGTAAACAGCATGGGGTATCTAAAAATAATTACGATATAAATTTTTTCTTTCAACTTATTCAACTAAACATAAAGCAGTTTAATTTTCATATTTCCGCTCACTTATGTCATGAAGACTGGGATAAGTAGATTCCCGGGCAACGCCAGATAATCAGCACGGGGTATCTAATAAATATAAATTTATAATTATATTTCCTTCCACTTATTCAACTAAATATAAAAGCACATTAATTTTCATTTATTTAGGCGTAGCAGTGCACGCCAGGTATTAGCAAGTTGATAATAAAAATGATTAGTTATCCCAAGCTGTTCACTGCACTTTTTATGCTCTGGGTTGAAAATCTAAATATTTTAATCAATGGTAAAGAGAAAATTTCTGTCTAAACCATGAATCAAACCCAAAACTTTCAGTTCTATGTGCTGCTGCTCCGACCATTGAGCTAATTCAGGCTTCCTTCCCATCCAAGCACAAATTCTCCTCTTAACTTGTTTTCTTGATCCCACATACAATGTAATGAACTATCATTCTTAAATACACATTAAATTGCTTCTGCATTAAGAAGACGTAAAGGGATTCCACTCAGATATATCTATATTTATAATCAATTTATTAAATTAATTTAAGATGATGAAGCTATTGAAATCGTGAGATGTTATGTATAGTTAAGCCCTTGATGTGTCTCGTAATATGAAAAAATAATGACTTAATTTACTGAATCCAAATATTGATGTATCAGTATTGTGTGATAAGGATATCTACTGTTAGATGTAAGAGTATTAAACCATAAACACTTGTACATCATCTAATTGATAGCATTTGAGGTAGTTTACAACCTGTGGTCCATTATAGCATGTGGTGTGCTCCACTTCCTTCATAATAACCAATATGTCTGCCTACATCATCATAAAATTTAAATTTCTCTGGAGACCAAACTGTGTGTGTATTCTAATTTTTCTGTTCTTTTTTCTCCATAGAACTGTACAATATCAAGAAAATATGAATGGAGAATATGTCGAAGATCCAAATACATCGACCAATGACAGGTAAGAAATGTAATATATAAAAATTAATGTTTGTTTGTACTTTATGCACAGCCATACCATTGATCCAATTGTGATGTGGCTTTTTGCAAAATGTTCTGGAGATTTCTATATTGAACGTAGGCTATAAGAGAGTTGTGATACTCAATTCCTACACCCTTAAAAATTGCCCTTTGTAGTGGAAAACGTGAAAATATTAGCTCTTTGGATGCTTAAATTGTTTACGCTGCCTAAACCATAACAAATACACAAAATTAATGTACACATAATTGAATATCTTAAAACGCTCTACAAAAAAGTCTGTAACAGCATATGTTTATCTCTTACGGATAACTCACAATAACCATTTTTGTCTTTCATTGATGTCAAGAAGATCGAGACAAGTACGTAGATTCCTGTGCAAGTATAGCAGCACATGGTGGGTATTCTTTTAAGGATAACTCACAATAACGAATTTTATCTTTCAGCTCATTTCTGCCAAGAAGATCGAGATAACTGGATTCTTGGGCAACACCGGGTAATCAGCACAGGGAATCTTAAAATAATTATGATATACATTTATAATAATTTTTTATTTCACTTAAACAACTAATCATAAGTAGTACATTAATTTTTGTCTTTTAGCTCATTTATGCCAAGAAGATCGGGATGAATAGATTCCCGAACAATGCCGGATAAACAGCATGGGGTATCTAAAAATAATTACAATAAATTTTTTCTTTCAACTTATTCAACTAAACATAAAGCAGATTAATTTTCATATTTCCGCTCACTTATGTCATGAAGACTGGGATAAGTAGATTCCCGGGCAACGCCAGATAATCAGCATGGGGTATCTAATAAATATAAATTTATAATTATATTTCCTTCCACTTATTCAACTAAATATAAAAGCACATTATATTCATTTATTTAGGCGTAGCAGTGCACGCCAGGTATTAGCAAGTTGATAATCAAACTCATTAGTTATCCCAAGCTGTTCACTGCACTTTTTATGCTCTGGGTTGAAAATCTAAATATTTTAATCAATGGTAAAGAGAAAATTTCTGTCTAAACCATGAATCAAACCCAAAACTTTCAATTCTATGTGCTGCTGCTCCGACCATTGAGCTAATTCAGGCTTCCTTCCCATCCAAGCACAAATTCTCCTCTTAACTTGTTTTCTTGATCCCACATACAATGTAATGAACTATCATTCTTAAATACACATTAAATTGCTTCTGCATTAAGAAGACGTAAAGGGATTCCACTCAGATATATCTATATTTATAATCAATTTATTAAATTAATTTAAGATGATGAAGCTATTGAAATCGTGAGATGTTATGTATAGTTAAGCCCTTGATGTGTCTCGTAATATGAAAAAATAATGACTTAATTTACTGAATCCAAATATTGATGTATCAGTATTGTGTGGTAAGGATATCTACTGTTAGATGTAAGAGTATTAAACCATAAACACTTGTACATCATCTAATTGATAGCATTTGAGGTAGTTTACAACCTGTGGTCCATTATAGCATGTGGTGGGCTCCACTTCCTTCATTTTACCCAATATGTCTGTGTGATCATCATAAAATTTAAATTTCTCTGTGACTAGCTTATGGGGACCAAACTGTGTGTGTATTCTAATTTTTTGTTTTTTTCTCCATAGAACTGTAGATCATCGAAGAGATAATGGAAATCATCAGAGATCACCAAATACACAGACTGGGTAAGAAATTGATAATAAAAATCATTATTGTTATTCCAAGGTGTTCACTGAACATTTTATGCTCTTGGTTGAAATTAAAAATATTTGGCTCGACAGCAGTTCTGCTTACCCTTGATTTTTCAGTTTATTGTTGTAAACTATAGCTCTTCTTCTGTATTTACTAACGTGTTTTAATAATTATAAATTTTTGAAACAATTTTTATAACATTATTTGTCAGTTTTTAAGTTTTTATTTAAATACGATAAACTTTAACATTATGACACTGTTGGACAACATTGTGATGCTGGCTGCTATTTTTTCCCCAGAGTATATTACTTAGTCTATGATTTTTCCTTTTCTTCCCAGCGATAACCTACTAACAACCCACTGATGGGTTATTGCTGATTGGAACAACATTAGGGAGTGATAAATAAGTGTTCACCCATTTTTAATAAACATTTGGTATTTTGAATGTTATTAATATATTTCTTTAAATTAGACTTGGAGATTTATTGCAAAGATTGGTCATTTAAATTTCACAGCGATGTGCTCCCATCTAGCGTAAGCTGTATAAACTTTAGTATGATATCGATAATAATTTAAATTAATTGTAACGAAAAAAATTCTGCCTAAACCATGATTCAAACCCGAAACTTTCTGTTTTATGTGCTGTTGCTCTGACCATTGAGCTAATTCAGGCTTCCTTCCCATCCAAGCACTAATTCTCTTCTTAACTTTTTTTCTTGTTCCGACATACAATGTAATGAACTATCATTCTTAAATACACATTAAATTCCTTCTATATTAAGAATACGTGAAGGGATTCCACTCAGATATGTTTATATTTATAATCAATTTATTAAATTAATTTAAGATGGTGAAGCTATTGAAATCGTTAGACGTAATGTATAGTTAAGCCCTTGATGTGTCTCATAATATGAAAAAATAATGACGTAATTTACTAAATCCAAATATTGATCTATCAATATTGTGTGGTAAGGATATCTACTATTAGATGTAAGAGTATTAAACCATAAACACTTGTATGTCATCTAATTGATAGCATTTGAGGTAGTTTACAACCTGTGGTCCTTTATAGCATGTGATGGGCTCCACTTCCTTCATTTTACCCAATATGTCTGTGTGATCATAAAATTTAAATTTCTCTGTGACTAGCTTATGGGGACCAAACTGTGTGTGTATTCTAATTTCTTGTTTTTTTCTCCATAGAACTGTAGATCATCGAAGAGATAATGGAAATCATGAGAGATCACCAAGTACACAGACTGGGAACAGGTAAGAAATTGATAATAAAAATCATTATTGTTATTCCAAGGTGTTCACTGAATATTTTATGCTCTTGGTTGAAATTAAAAATATTTGGCTCGACAGCAGTTCTGCTTACCCTTGATTTGTCAGTTTATTGTTGTAAACTATAGCTCTTCTTCTGTATTTACTAACGTGTTTTAATTATTATAAATTTTTGAAACAATTTTTATAACATTATTTGTCAGTTTTTAAGTTTTTATTTAAATACGATAAACTTTAACATTATGACACTGTTGGACAACATTGTGATGCTGACTGCTATTTTTTTCCGCAGAGTATATTACTTAGTTTGTGATTTTTTCCTCTTCTTCCCAGCAATAACCTACTAACAACCCACTGATGGGTTATTGCTGATTGGAACAACATTAGGGAGTGATAAATAAGTGTACACCCATTTTTAATAAACATTTGGTATTTTGAATGTTATTAATATATTTCTTTAAAATAGACTTGGAGATTTATTGCAAAGATTGGTCATTTAAATTTCACAGCGATGTGCTCCCATCTAGCGTAAGCTGTATAAACTTTAGTATGATATCGATAATAATTTAAATTAATTGTAAAGAAAAAAATTCTGCCTAAACCATGATTCAAACCCGAAACTTTCAGTTTTATGTGCTAATTCAGACTTCCTTCCCATCCAAGCACTAATTCTCTTCTTAACTTGTTTTCTTGTTCCCACATACAATGTAATGAACTATCATTCTTAAATACACATTAAATTCCTTCTACATTAAGGGATTCCACTCAGATATGTTTATATTTATAATCTATTTATTAAATTAATATAAGATTGTGAAGCTATTGAAATCGTGAGACGTAATGTATAGTTAAACCCTTGATGTATCTCATAATATGAAAAAATAATGACGTAATTTACTTAGTCCGAATATTGATCTATCAATATTGTGTGGTAAGGATATCTACTGTTAGATGTAAGAGTATTAAACCATAAACACTTGTACGTCATCTAATTGTTAGCATTTGAGGTAGTTTACAACCTGTGGTCAATTATAGCATGTGGTGGGCTCCACTTCCTTCATTTTACCCAATATGTCTGTGTGATCATAAAATTTAAATTTCTCTGTGACTAGCTTATGGGGACCAATCTGTGTGCATATTCTAATTTTTTGTTTTTTTCTCCATAGAACTGTAGATCATCAAAGAGATAATGGAAATCATCAGAGATCACCAAATACACAGACTGGGAACAGGTAAGAAATTGATAATAAAAATCATTATTGTTATTCCAAGGTGTTCACTGAATATTTTATGCTCTTGGTTGAAATTAAAAATATTTGGCTCGACAGCAGTTCTGCTTACCCTTGATTTGTCAGTTTATTGTTGTAAACTATAGCTCTTCTTCTGTATTTACTAACATGTTTTAATTATTATAAATTTTTGAAACAATTTTTATAACATTATTTGTCAGTTTTTAAGTTTTTATTTAAATACGATAAACTTTAACATTATTACACTGTTGGACAACATTGTGATGCTGACTGCTATTTTTTTCCGCAGAGTATATTACTTAGTTTGTGATTTTTTCCTCTTCTTCCCAGCAATAACCTACTAACAACCCACTGATGGGTTATTGCTGATTGGAACAACATTAGGGAGTGATAAATAAGTGTACACCCATTTTTAATAAACATTTGGTATTTTGAATGTTATTAATATATTTCTTTAAATTAGACTTGGAGATTTATTGCAAAGATTGGTCATTTAAATTTCACAGCGATGTGCTCCCATCTAGCGTAAGCTGTATAAACTTTAGTATGATATCGATAATAATTTAAATTAATTGTAAAGAAAAAAATTCTGCCTAAACCATGATTCAAACCCGAAACTTTCAGTTTTATGTGCTGTTGCTCTGACCATTGAGCTAATTCAGACTTCCTTCCCATCCAAGCACTAATTCTCTTCTTAACTTGTTTTCTTGTTCCCACATACAATGTAATGAACTATCATTCTTAAATACACATTAAATTCCTTCTACATTAAGGGATTCCACTCAGATATGTTTATATTTATAATCTATTTATTAAATTAATATAAGATTGTGAAGCTATTGAAATCGTGAGACGTAATGTATAGTTAAACCCTTGATGTATCTCATAATATGAAAAAATAATGACGTAATTTACTAAGTCCGAATATTGATCTATCAATATTGTGTGGTAAGGATATCTACTGTTAGATGTAAGAGTATTAAACCATAAACACTTGTACGTCATCTAATTGTTAGCATTTGAGGTAGTTTACAACCTGTGGTCAATTATAGCATGTGGTGGGCTCCACTTCCTTCATTTTACCCAATATGTCTGTGTGATCATAAAATTTAAATTTCTCTGTGACTAGCTTATGGGGACCAAACTGTGTGTGTATTCTAATTTTTTGTTTTTTTCTCCATAGAACTGTAGATCATCGAAGAGATAATGGAAATCATCAGAGATCACCAAATACACAGACTGAGAACAGGTAAGAAATTGATAATAAAAATCATTATTGTTATTCCAAGGTGTTCACTGAACATTTTATGCTCTTGGTTGAAATTAAAAATATTTGGCTCAACAGCAGTTCTACTTACCCTTGATTTGTCAGTTTATTGTTGTAAACTATAGCTCTTCTTCTGTATTTACTTACATGTTTTAATTATTATAAATTTTTGAAACAATTTTTATAACTATGATGATCTTGCAGAAGATTTCCGGGCTGTTGGCCGTGGTCTTGAGGCTTGTAGTTCCCCAACGTTTCGCCAGAGACTGCGTCCGGCTTCCTGCCTAAACCATGATTCAAACCCGAAACTTTCAGCTTTATGTGCTGTTGCTCTGACCACTGAGCTAATTCAGGCTTCCTTACCATCCAAGCACAAATTCTTCACTGAACTTGTTTTCTTGATCCCACATACAATGTATTGAACTATCATTCATAAAAATACATTACATTGCTTCTACATTAAGAAGACGTGAAGGGATTCCACGCAGATGTATCTGTATTTATTAAATTCATTTTAATATGCTGATGCTATTGTAATGAATGGCAAAGAGAAATTGTGTTCTTAATCTAGGAGCAATTCAATGTGTATTTATGAATAATGGTTCATTGCATTGGATGTGGGATCAAGATTATAAGTTAAGAGAAAAATTTGTGCTTGGATGGGAAGAAAGCCTGAATTAGCTAAGTGGTTAGAGCATGAGCATGAAAAGCTGAAAGTTTGAAATTCAAAACTCGGTTCAGGCAAAAAATTTTCTATATTCCTATTTTAGAAAGAAAAATTAATGCTCGGAATAGGATTGGATCCTGGAAAGATCCGGGGTTCAAATCCTGGTCTGAGCATTCATTTTTCTTTCTAAAATAAAACTATTTCCTATTGATGAACATCATGTTGCCATCATCATTATCATCCTCATCCCTGGCGTGGAAAGCAAGGGGTAGCTACCACACTAGTACAGTTCCCTAGTCAAGCTTCAAAGCATATAGCATAAAAATGCTATGATTGCAGTGAAGGATCTGCCTTAGGGGAGAACATTATAAAAAATGGATGCTAATTTAGACGTATAGATGTAAAAAAAAATTGTAGCTCATTTTATCAAATCATAGAATTCAATGTAACAATTAATGTGGATTAATAACCAAGATTTTTTTTTTTTCACATGTTTCATAATGAATATTGTCAATACAAATAGAATTCATTTCTAAAACCGTTGAGGTGGAGAGTCATAAGATAAAATAAGTTAAAATATACTTTCTTAGGTAAGATCTGTCATCATCAACTTATAAAATATGTAATCTTTATGCCTGTAGGCCTTTCAGAACATTCGTCGTTCCATCTTCAGCAGGTTCTTCTTCGCTACAATATCTTGTATGATGGTTGATGCTGCTGGTCGTGTCACGACAACACCACATTAGGACCAGCAGCATCAACCATCATACTATATATTGTAGCGAAGAAGGACCTGCTGAAGATGGAACGGATGTTCTGAAAGGCTTACAGACATAAAGAATACATATTTTATAAGTTGAGGACGACGGATCTTACCTAAGAAGGTATATTTTAACTTATTTTATCTTATGAATATTGCGGTGAAATAATTTTTGTTATAAAAGCTTAATAATAATAATAATTGGGGCACGCCGTAGCGTAGTGGTTAAGGCACTGTGCTACAAATCAGAAGGTGAGCTACAAGCCGGAGGGTCGAGGGTTCAAGTCCCATTGGGGTCAGGATTTTTAAACTTACCCAAACCCTCTGGCAGCACTATGGCCCTTGGGTCGACTCAGCCTCTAATGGAAAGGAGTACCAGACGCTTGTTCTGGGGGTAAAGGCTGCCGTCACGCAGGGCTGACAACCCGGCTGACATCAAGTGCCGATTGTCTAGAAAAAGTGCCCAAGGGCCTCCCAAAGCCTGTACTGGGATTACTTTACTTTACTAATAATAATAATAATAATGATGATGATGATGATGATAATAATAATGATAATAATAATAATAATAATAATAATAATAATATCCAAATAAGATGAACATGGAAGAATAACATTAAACAATGATTTGAGTAAAGTAGATTATACAGGGAATGGTTTGAAAATCTTAGCTCAGGATAGGGATGTATGGAGAGCTTATGTTTCTGTGCCATGAACCTTGGGTTCGACAGTACCAGTGAGTTAGTTAAATTAGGCTCAACTGCACTTCTACTAGCGCTTGATTTTTCAGTTATGTTGTTGTAAACTAAGCTCTTCTTCTGTATTTACTAACATTATTTAATATTTTAAACCTTTTCAAACAATTTTTATAACGTTATTAGACAATTTTGAAGCATTTATTTAAATATGCAAATCACAATATTATGACCATAGAGAGGACCGATAGAGGCACCTCTCTGTGTTAATTTTTTACAACAGTTTATCATCATCATCCATGCAAATATTAGGCCGTGTGGCCTGTTACGGTCTCAAAGAGGAATTTTGCATGCAGCGCTTTTTTGGACATTCCAGCGATCTTTTGCTTTGGGGGCAGTAGCGAAATATGGCTTTTGGAATTTTATGAGACGGCACTCGTTGAAGATGGGCTTTCCAGTTGTTCTGGTAGTTTTGTATATGGTGAAGAATGGGTTCTACATCCAACTCTTCCATAATTTCCTCATTTCTTTTATGGTCCCACTTTGTGTAGCCTGCTGTACGGAGCATAAATTGCATCTCATTTGCTGTTATTTGGCTTTCATCTCTTCTTCGTATTGTCCAAGCTTCACTACCATATCTTAATACTGGTCTTGTGATAACCTTATAAAGCCGTAATCATGTGTTCTTCTGTACTAAAAGATGGTTTCATTATACTGGTAATTATCCCCGTTGTTTCTGTAAAATTTGTGATTTTCTTTCATATATCAGCTTCATCTTGAAATGTTAAATTATAACCCAAATAATTAAATATGTTTACTCATTCTAAAATTTCATCATCCAAAACAATTTTGCTAGGTATAGGGTATTTCCTACAAAAGGCCATCACTTTAGTTTTCTTTGTATTGATTTCCATATTGTACCTTTTTGCAATTATATTAAAATTGTGTATAGAATACTGTTAATCTGTTTCTGTTGGAGCCCATTAATACCAAATCATCTGCATAAAGCAAGAGTCTATTTTATGGTTTCTATTAATTTGGATAGAACCGTGTCTCATCTGTTGCCAATCTTGGAGTGTTCTATCTATGTATATGATAAAAAGCAAGGGCGAGAGGCCACATCCTTGTCTTACGCCCCTATTAATTTCGGTCCATTCTGTTTGTGTGTTATTGATCTTCTTGTAAGCCCATGTTTCCCTTAACAGAGATTTAGGCACTCTCCCCCTAAAGGGAAGAATTTCAACCATAGTGTTCTGCCTCATACTGACATCTAGGAAATCAAGGTAGTACTAGGACGGGAAAATTTGGTAAATTTTGCTTAGATGACTTTTCATTCAGGCTTAAGGATTTTTTACGAGCCTGAAAATCTTCAGACTCGGGACCCATGGCTTAAAGTCCCTCCTGGAGGACTTGCTCCTTGGATTTTTCCATCCTAAAAAAAATCCATTGACCCTGGCCGGGTTTGAACCCACGAACCTCGGGACCAGAGGCAAGGAGCATAACCACCAGTCCACCCTGGTCGGTATTATTGATTCGAACTGAAATCAAATTTGTTTTATAGATATTGTATAAATTTAAAATATGCTGTTGTGATAGAGTTTTGTCAGCTAAAATTTCCAATAGTTTATTCCTACTGATTTTGTCGAAGGCTTTTTTGAAATCCAGAAAAGCTAAATGTGTTTCTACATTGAACTCTCTGTGTTTTTCTATTAATAATTTAATGGAGAAATAACCATCACAGCAGGATCGACCTTAACGAAAGCCATTCTGTTCTTCGCTGAGGAGGCTGTTAAGATGTTTGTATAATTTGTTCTTAATTATATTGGCGAAAATTTTGTATACAGTATTTAGTAAGCTGATGCCTCTGTGATTTTCACAGCTTTTCTTGTCTCCTTTTTTAAATATTGGTATTACAATAGATTTTGTCCAACTTACAGGAATATCTCTCCCTTCCCATAGTTTATTTAAGAATGATAGAAATCTGTCTAAAAACAGAGGACTTGCATTTTTAAATAGTTCAATACTGATTCCATATTCTCCAGGAGCTTTGTTGATTCTCATTTTTCATTAATACTTCTGATAGTTCTTCCTCTGTAATCAAGTCTGTAGAGGTGTTATTGGATGATGGTAAAGTGAGAGTATTTGGAGTTTGGGTCCATAGATTTTGAAAATAATTTGACCATTGTTTGGCTGGGATGATATTAAGGTTGAGATTGTCTTTTGTTTCACAATTCAAATTTTTCAAGATTTTGTATGTTTGTGGTGCGGGCCTAGTAATATCATTCTCTAATTGTGACACAAATTCCCCCCAATTTTTTCTATGTCTCTTACTGGTTTCTCTTTTTGCTATTGCTCTTGTTTTGTGGTAATTGATTTTGTCTTCTTCTGATTTATTTGATAAGTACTTGTGGTATGCTTCTTTTTTGTCTTTGATAATTTGCGCTATTTCTTCATCCCAATGTCTTATGCCATTTTTTTTAACCATCTCCTTTTTGTGCCTAGGCTTTCTTTTTTGTTTTAAGATGTTAGCAAGTTTACTCCATTCCTCTTCAATATTTTTGGAGACAGGGCAATCCTTCATAATGTTTTGCGTTCTTGTCTCTGAGGGAGCTTACTTTGAACTTCAAATCCAATTTCTGAACTTTCTTTTTTCTTTTAATCCATCTTGGTTTCACACGTATAGTACTGACAAGAAGATAGTGATCTGATTCAATTTCTGTTCCCCGGAACACTCTTGTATCTAAGGCCGTATCTGATAGTTTTTGGTTACAAAGAATATAATCTATAATTGATCGAGAATTTCTGGCTTCCTAGGTATACTTATGACTATCTTTATGTTCATACATGGAATTCATAATTTTACTTGATTGTAAACTGCAAAATCAATAAGTCTTTGGCAATTTCTATTTAATGTATATTCTCCATGTCCTCCTACATGGCACTAGATTTTTCAGTTCCCTATCCTGCCATTAAAATCTCCCATGATTAAGAGCATATCTGATTTATTTACATGATTAACAATTGTTTGTAGTTTTGAATAGAATTTGTCATTTTCTTCTTCTTCGTCTTCTATTGGAGCATAAATTCCTATTATTGTTAAGAATCCTCGTGACAGATTTAGTCTTACTTGAATGATTCTTTCATTATGGAATGTGTAATTATCTATTGATGAACTAAATTTCTTATGTATCATTCACCCATTCAACTCGTATGACGTGATGTTCACGCGGCTTTAGTGAGGCCCAGTCTTCAAATGATGTGACATTCACGTCAAGCGCACAAGCACATATATTTTGCAATAACATCCAAACTACCTCATAGATGTCTAAAGTGTTAGCTTTGCTAGGTTCCTGAGAGAAAGCATGTTTGACGACCCGCTTTTTTTGTAAGAATTCATGAAATTATAGTCATAATGGCGGTTGAAAATGAATGACAAGATCATTTGAAAACTATAGTTACCGTGTTTGATAAAACATGAAATATGAGGAAGATGTTAAAATGACTCATTAATTTATAAATTAGAAGTTGTTTGTTGGAAATATATAGAAGAAATTTGTAGTGCTAAGTCTTTGAAATGGCATCTAAGAGGGTGTGTGGTGAGGATCGTGACAGGATTCTGAGTTTATTAGAGAGTTTTGTCCTCGAAACATTAGACAGAACACTGACAGGAAAACTGAGGAGGGTAAAAGGGCAAAGACCTAGGGAAGAAATAAAAAAACCAAGACTCTGCCCGAAGTACCAGGATGCAAGGTGTTGACTTGCAAGAGCAGAGCACTGCCCCTTTTCCTACAATGTGTTGCACTGTAAAAGGATACAGAAAATTATTTTTCTATTTGCTGGACATATTTATGTTTAACTCTTTTTGTGGTCTACAATAATTTCATAGATAGCAAGACAGCATATTCGACCTTCAGAATAGCTGTCGCCAAGCAGTTATTGGAGACAATTCAGCTGCCATCCTACATCAAGTACACCCCCCCGTCAGGTTACAGGCAAGGAACTGGGCTCACTTTCCATTGTATATCCCCAGCACAGACAATAAAATGAAACCCTACAAACATGTGTTCAAAACATAACAAAAGAAGTGAAACTACATTTCAGTTAAAAAAGTGTGAATTTCCACTTCATGTCCCGGAATGTTTCGAGATTTACGACACCAAAATAACACTTTAGGCAAGTACAGTTATTCAGAAGCCTTCACTAAAATTTCTAAAGAAAAATATTTATTAAATTCCATTCTATGAGCATTTTTGTGTTTGCATGTAAAGAGCATGACACCTCCTTCTTCTGTGGCGATTTAAATCTGAATGGAGGGGAAAGTTAGCAGGCATTTAAATAAGAGTCCATTGGGTCAACATTACTCCAGCTCTTGCTCTTGTATTGTGATTTACTCCGCTATAAAACGGTAAATAATTTTGTGTTTCTTTCGAACCTTTTAATTTCTTTTTAGTTTCAGAAATTGCCGCACATGTAATTCCTTTCTTTGCCAGAATGTCATCTAATTGGTCCTCGTTATGGGAAATTCCCTGTACATTCCAGGTTGCAAATTTTAAAGTATTTTCCTTCTTCCATGTCGTTCGCATAGGGCGTCAACAGGTTGATCTATCTGATTCATCTGAGGCTTGGTTTGAGACTCGAAAAGAAGTGTAAATTTTTTCGCCCAATGGGTTGCTGGCCCAGAGGGATATTATTGTGGGGTTCCCACTAATGTAGCATTTCCTCTACATTAGGGTGATGTGGTTATACCGCCAGTACTTGGTCCTCAGAGCCTCATTTGTAATAGCAGGTTGCATCACGAGCAGGTTGAGGATGAGATTTGAATAGGAGAGGTGATGAAAGGCACGTCACTATCCCTTGCAACCTTACAACAATTTACCGCCATCCAAATTTGACCGGGACGTAATTTCAAATAGTTCACTCTGGCTCGGTCACGGTGGCTCAGTCGCATGACACTGTTAGACAATATTGTGATGTTAACTACTATTTTCTCCACAGAGTATATTACTTAGTCTATGATTTTTCTATTGCTGTTTTGGGTTATCGCTGGTTGGATCAGCGTTAGGGAGTGATAAGTAAGTGTACACCCAATTTTAATAAACGTTTGGTAATTTTAATATATATTTTTAACATAGATTTGGGGATTTATTGCAAATATTGGTCATTTAAATTTCATAGTGACGGATTGTAATCGATATGTGGTTGGATTGTGGCACAGAGTACCAGAGAAGAAAGTGGACAAGTTTTGCATACATGCCACAAGCGGCGCTAGTCTAGAACAACTAACGACATCTAAATTTTTTCGATTTTTTTCTGGTACTAATATGAAATTCAGCACCGTCTGGTGGTAAAATTATGAATTATAATTATATAACTTCTTATGCCACTGATGCACTAAACACTGGAAAAACTGCACTTAGACTAGTGTGAAATATTTTCAAAGTCCTATAGAACAACAGTGTGCATGTGCCAGAGTTTATAGAGCCAGCAATAACCCAGAATCGAACCTCATATCGATTATCATCCTCGATTACTATCCTACGCTATGAAATTTAAATCCCCAAATATATGTTAAAAAATATATAAATAATATTAAAATGTTGCAACGAGTTTTTTTTTCATATTTATATATTTGCGTAAAACACGGTCGTGCTACATTGCTTACTTCCTACTCTTTGTTATTTTCCCTCCACTTCCTATATTGTTCCAGCGTTGCCACCATCAACAACCCAAACTTGCTTTTTAAATGTGATTCCACGTTCCCTGGATTTCACCTACATTAGAGTAATTGATTTGTGTTACAGTAATTGATTTAGGTTTGGTTAGGTTTTAGGTTGCTTGCTTTTTAAAAGTGATTTGATACGTAAAATAAATTATACATTTTTAGACAAGTTCTGGGAATTTTGTGTCAATGTTGGTCATACTGATTTCACATATATATACCGCCAACTGCTGGAGGTTGCATTTATCTACCTGGGATAATTGGAGCACTAGCGCATGCGCACTGCGATTCTATAGAACTTAGAAAAATTTTCTTGCGACCCGAAGGAAAGCATATCCGAATTTACTTACAAATTAGAGTAAAATAAGATCTAAGTAATGATTTTAACTTTCGATAGTACATAATTTTTAGAGTACCGTCTACATAGAATGAAAAGATAGCAGTTAAAAATTTAAATTTACAAAATGGCCAATTTCCCATAATCCCGAGTGAACACGCCGTGTGCCTTGCATTTGTTTTATTTAGTTACATATTCTGTTAATACGAAACAGCGCTACCATTGTAGTTTGCTCATTGTAAATAATAATAATAATAATAATAATAATAATAATAATAATAATAATAATAATAATAATAATAATAATAATAATAAATGTGCACTCAGGTTGAGCATTAGTGGTGGTTTAGTCTTTGCTGTAGTCTGTAATGGGTTTTGTCCTTTTCGCACATGTTATGATGTGGTATTTGCCGCATCTCTGTCCACACAACACACACTTGCATTCTTCGGTCGGCTCGTGGAATTTCTTGTTTGTACATATCTTGTTGTGAAATCCGTGTACTGCGAGTCGTGTTGTGACGTGTCTCTGGGGGTTGCACTCTCTGGTCCATCTGTCGTCCAGCATGGCAGTTGTGGTGTAGAAATCTATGTCTATTTCCTTCTTCTTCCTATTTCTGATGCTTATGAATTTCTGGTATGGTTTCTGTGGATTGTAGATAGAATTGGGTTCTTATGTCCTCTATGAAGTAGGTCTCTCTCATGAGTTCATAAGCAAAACGAGATGGCGCTGTTTTTCCTATTCTCAGGATCCGTTTCATGAACATTGCTTTCACTTTTTCGATTCTTATCAGATCTCCGATCTTAAGTTTTTCCCAAATTATCTCTATTCCATATGTAATAACTGGTGCCACTGTCGTTTTGAATAACTGCATTGCTGTACCTGTCGATAAGTTGGCCAGATTCGGGATATTGTATGATGTTCGGATGGCTGCCGCTGCTTCTTTCTTTGGATGTGTATTCCGAAGGACGTTGCTGTTGTCTGTAGAGTGAATCCTAAATATTTGTATTTTCCCACTTTTTGTAGTGGTTGATTGAGTAGTGTTATGTTGTCTTTTGATGTTGATTTTCCCCCTTTTCTAAATGTCATCTGGACTGTTTTCTCTTCATTTATCTGCACGTTGTTCTCCTGTGCCCAGATCTCTAATCTTTTTATTGCTTTTTGTATGTCCTCCTTTTCTGTAGCTCCTATCACCATATCGTCTGCATATAAGATTAGTTTTGCTTTTGAGTTTTCCCTCGATTATGGTGTTCACGTCTGCTGTATAGATGTTAAACAGTGTGGGGCTCATGGGATCTCCTTGCAGAACTCCGTTCGTCTGTACTATATCTTCCGAAATTTCAACATTGTTGTTTACTTGGACTATGTTTCGCTGTAGGCAGGCTTCGATTATTCTCACTAGTGGGTCTTCCTTTCCGATCATCTGTTTCAGTTTCTCAATGAGCTTTTGTCTGTTTATTGAGTCAAAAGCCTTCTTGAAATCGACGAATACTGCATGGTACTTCCCTCTTGTATGTCTTAGGGCGTCTTCTATTTGGTCCATTAGATATTTCACTGCTTGTACAGTGCTTCTGCCTTTCGTAAATCCAAATTGGTTTTCCGGGATGTGTCCCTTGGTCGCTTCTAGGAGTCTTTCATTGAGGATCTTTGTGAACACTTTAAAGGAGGCGTTTTCTAGCGCTACTCCTCTGAATGAATCAGGTGATGCTCTGTCCCCTTTTCCTTTATATAGTATCTTTAGGGTCGCTGTGTTCCATCTCTCCGGAATTTCTCCTTTCTGTATGCATTTGTTCATCAAGTCTTTCCATAGTTCCTCTAAGTTGTCGAGCGATTCTTTGAGGTGTTCCATGTAGATGTTGTCTGGGCCTGCAGATTTTTTGTTATTCCCTCCATTTATTGCCTTTCTGAGTTCTTGTGATGTTATCGGTTCTTGGATCTGTGTGAGTTTCGTTTTGTCCAAGTCATATGCTCGGTCCATGTCCTGCTTATTCAGTAGGTCTGAGAAGTGGCTTTCCCATTTTTGTATGTGAATTTCTCCTGTTGTGGGTGAGATTCTCTTTTTCAATGCTATAAACGGATTTGATTTTGCGTCCTCCGCTAGCTTTCTTCCTTGTCTTTCTGTATATTCTTCTCTTTTCCTTTTTAGTATTCCTTTGTAGTTCCTTCTCTTTTCTGCGTACTTGGTTAGGTCTTCCTGTCGTTTGTAGGTTTTTGCTATGTGTAGTGCATGCAATGTTTCTTTCCTTTCCTTGTAGCATTCTTGGTCGAACCATATTTGTGCATATCTTCTTTTTCTTACTTTTATAGCTTTCTTCATCACTTGGGTGGAGATTTCTAGGGCTTCTTCGAGTTTGCCTTCTTCTATTAGATCCCTTGCTTTCTCGATGTTTTCTTCGTTGAGTTTTATTACTTCCTGTTGTATTTGCCTGGTGTATATATTTGGTCCATTCGCTTCTTTCCTCGTTTGTGGTATTTTCATATGGAAACTTGTCATTATCGGGATGTGTTTCCGTATGGGTGCCGCTGCGGAGTTCCATAGCCCGTTTTGTTTGATTAGTTTTAGATTTTCTCCTTTAAAGAATACTAGATCGATCGTGCTGTGGCCGTTTCTGTGCGAAATAAGTTGGGGTATCCTTTGTATTCGCTATTTTGAACCCTTCCTCTTCTAGAGTCTCTAGCAGAATGTGTGTTTTGGCAGTTTCCTTATCGAGCCTGCAGTTAAAGTCTCCGGCGAGTATTACATTTTTATCTGCTTTTGTTTGTTCGATGGCTGTTGATATTTTATCTATTATGTTTTCGATGGGAGCACTTGGTTGTATGTATATTCCTATTATTGTTACTGTGGAGGTTTGTACTATGATCATGTTTTCCTCCTTGGTAATTCCTTCAATATCTCCTGTTCTCCCTTTTATGAAACATGTGACTCCACCTGCTGGTCTTCCCTCCGTCGGGGTTGCTAGTGCATGTATGGCGTAGTAACCTTGTAATTCTATGTCTTCGGTAAGGAAGGTCTCTGTGAGTATCATGACGTCCGTATTGTCTATTGTCTTCTTTGGTATGTAGGGTAGTGCATTTCTTATTCCCTCTATGTTCCATAGTAGTATATTTATTTCCTTATTCTGCTGGGGTTCATTTTTCTTTGCCATTGTAGTTCATCGTAAACGACCGAAATTTTTTAGATGTCACTGTACTCAGTTTTCCCTCTATTCGAAGTTTCTCTATGGGATTGTGGGTTACGCTGGCTGTATAAACTCTGGCGCATGCGCACTGTTTTAAAATATTTCGAGCTAGTTTAAGTGCAGTTTTTATTGTTGGTTATTATTATATTTCTACGTGTTAGGGTTTTGTTTGAGATGTTTTGGAAATTCATTAATTTATTAACTTGAAAGATGATTCTATTCTTGAGTCGTTGAACCGAAGGTTATATACAGGTTTGCAATCGTTGTGTAGAATTATCGAGTATTTTGTTTCGATATATCTCGACTGTAGCGTTGACGCCATATTGGCATTTTTAGTGTTACTGTTCTGAAATCTTGTTGCTGAGGTATAAAAATATTGTGTTTGTGAAAAAGAAAACCTGCGATATAATATTTTTCAAAGCTAGAATGTTCAGTATTCTCTTTATTTACATGGGTATGTTATTTTATTTTTAAATTGTAGCTCAATAAGTGAGACAAGCTTTGTTTTTATGTGTTCCTGTATGTTACTTAAGTTTGTAAAAGAACAATTATGTACGAATTTTTTCATTTAATTCTGTACTTAATATTGATAAGAATTGACTTTCTGTTAGTTGTGATATAAGGCATGTGTTAATTTTTTTTCAAGCAGGTTAGGATGATAATAATTGCTGCATGAGGTTACATGTTTAGGTGAATGGATATTTAGAACATGAGAGTCAGTGACAGGTGGAACAATGAATATTCAAAATACATTAATTTAGGTATCCTGGTATCTTAAATTATATTAAATCTTAATTTATCAAGATTACATTTAAAAAAGTTGTCTAATCTGATTCAAGTAATGAAGTCATACAGTAAATTATGGTAAAGTGCACTGTTTGTCATTCACTTATTCCATGAATTATTCTAAGTTCTACATAATCACAGTGCACATGCATGAGTTACTCTAATGCTTAATATAGCTTCCATTAGATAGCTCTCAAACTGGACTTACCAACTCTCAGAATATATTCCCAAACATTTATAGAAAATGGACATAAACTAACACTTCCCTTTTCATAACCTAATAAAACAATTTACATGCATATTATTTAATAAGTGGATAATCTTTCCATTAAGCGCAGTGAGAATTTTTTCTAAGTCCCAGGCAGACACTACATGCATGCGCCAACAAGCACGAAGCATTTTACTCTGTGGAATATCACGATGCAGCCAACATTATACATGCTATTTAACAAACCTAAAAGCTAACCTAACACAATTTAAGTACTCTAACCTGTGAAAGACCAACCTAAAAGCTAACCTAATGCAATTTAGAATGATACAAATAAAGTGACGAAATCCGGATCGCGAGGCAGTTAAGAAGTATGAGGTGAGTCAAGAAACAACTCAACAAAATTAAAAGTGTTATGAATATTGTATGGTGTATCATAGTGAGACCTAATATATAGTTACGCCCTTGATATGTCTCGTAATGTGGAAAAATAATAATGTAATTTACTAAATCCGAATATTGATCTATCAATATTGTGTGGTAAGGATATCTACTGTTAGATGTAAGAGTATGAAACCACAAACACATGTATGTCATCTAATCAATAGCATTTGAGGTAGTTTACGACCTGTGGTCTACTATAGCATGTGATGGGCTCCACTTCCTTCATAATACCCAATATGTCTGCATAATCATCATAAAATTCAAATTTGTCTGTTACTAGCTTATGGGGACCAAACCTTGTATGTATTCTAATTTTTAAATTTTTTTTTGTCTATAGAACTGTAGATCATCGAAAAGATAAGCAAAATCATCAGGAATCATCAAATTCATGGACTGAGAACAGGTAAGAAGTTGATAATAAAAATCATTATTGTTATTCCAAGGTGTTGACTGCACTTTTTATGCTCTTGGTTGAAAATAAAAATATTTTGCTCGACAGCAGTTCTGCTTACCCTTGATTTTTCAGTTTATTGTTGTAAATTATTTTCTGTATTTACTAACATTTTTTAATAATTATAAATTTTTTAAACAATTTTTATAACATTATTTGACAGTTTTTAAGTATTTATTTAAATATGATAACCTTTAACATTATGACACTTTTGGACAACATTGTGATGCTGACTGCTATTTTTTCCCCAGAGTATATTACTTAGTCTATGATTTTTCCTTTTCTTCCCAGCGATAACCTACTAACAACCCACTGATGGGTTATGGCTAATTGGAACAACATTAGGGAGTGATAAATAAGTGTACACCCATTTTTATTAAACATTTGGTAATTTGAATGTTATTAATATATTTCTTTAAAATAGACTTGGGGATTTATTGCAAAGATTGGTCATTTAAATTTCACAGCGACGTGCTCCCATCTAGCGTAAGCTGTATAAACTTTAGTATGATATCGATAATAATTGATATGTGGTGAGAAGCTCTAACTTAACAGGCAAGGATGATAATCAATATGTGGCCAGTGGGTTATCGGTGGCTCTATAAACTCTGGCATATGCGTACTGTTGTTATATAGGACTTAGGAAATATAAGAAAGTATATTGGGAAAGTTAAACTGCTGTTTCTCCCAATATTTTAATTAATGGTAAAAAAAAATCTGCCTAAGCATGATTCAAACCCAAAACCTGCAGTTCTATGTGTTGTTGCTCTGATCATTGAGCTAATTCAGGCTTCCTTTCCATCCAAGCACAAATTCTCCTCTTAACTTGTTTTCTTGTTCCCACATACAATGTAATGAACTATCATTCTTAAATACACATTAAATTGCTTCTACATTAAGAAGACGTGAAAGGATTCCGCTCAGATATATCTATATTTATCACCGCTTCATCAGACTATCCGACACACATAATCTTGACACTCGATCCCATCAGCACATTGTCCTTTATATCCCGCCTCATCACACTGTATATTATTCATTATCTTTTACGGTGTCACTTACCAAAACATGGAATTCCCTTCCACCCTATGTCAGAGACTGTCAAACTATAACATCCTTCAAAAACAAACTAAAGAATTATTTAATAACAAACTGACTTATACACCTCACTGATAGTATTCTTTTAGCAATATTAATATATTTAATTATTTATGTAAATAATATTAAGAATAACAAATATTTTTATTTGTTTTGTTTTAAATATTGTATAATCGTAAAATTAGTTTTCTATATCTCATTATTTTCCTGTTTTTTATATACATTAGACAGGGACAATTTAATATGTCTTGCTTGTATACATTTTATTATTAGTTTTAGTCTTAATTTTAACTAATATTAACTGGTTGTATTATAGATCGTAATATGTATATTAGATATTATTTTTTGATCAAATTTTTACTTAGTGTTTAATATTAGAGTTAATTAAGATTGTTATATTCTTATGTAATATATGTTTGTCCTGGTGAGTGGAAGAGAAGGCCACATGGCCTTAACTCCACCAGGCTAAATAAATCTTAAATCTCTTAAAATCTTATATTTATAATCAATTTATTAATTAATTTAAGATGGTGAAGCTATTGAAATTGTGAGACGTAATGTATAGTTAAGCCCTTGATATGTCTCATAATATGAAAAAATAATGACGTAATTTACTAAATCCAAATATTGATCTATCAATATTGTGTGGTAAGGATATCTACTGTAGATGTAAGAGTGTGAAACCACAAATCGGAAACTCACTTTTCGCCCTTGCACCACTTAGCTTTAAACTAGGAGCCACAACGAGGACGTGTGTGTATCGGACTTGGTAGGAATTAATGGCATTTCCCGAGTTTTAGTAGAATATACCCGCCAACAAGGTATATACCCTCGAGACCACATACTACTCCTTTGGCTCCCTCCACTTCCTTCATAATACCCAATATGTCTGCGTAATCATCATAAAATTCAAATTTGTCTATGACTAGCTTATGGGGACCAAACCTTGTGTGTATTCTAATTTTTTTTATTTTTTTTCTCCATAGAACTGTAGATCATCAAGAAGCTAAGCAAAATCATCAGGAATCACCAAATCCATGGACTGAGAACGGGTATGAAATTGATAATATAAATTATTATTGTTATTCCAATTTTTTATATTTTGGTTGAAAATAAAAATATTTGGCTCGACAGCAGTTCTGCTTACCCTTGATTTTTCAGTTTATTGTTGTAAACTATAGCTCTTCTTCTGTATTTACTTACATGTTTTAATAATTATAAATTTTTCAAACAATTTTTATAACATTATTTGACAATTTTTAAGTATTTATTTAAATACAATAAACTTTAACATTATGCCACTGTTGGACAACATTGTGATGCTGACTGCTATTTTTTCTGCAGAGTATATTACTGCACGTATGGGGAATGGGAGATTGCATGGGAACTTCTTGTAGGAAAGCCAGAGGGAAAACACCCAGTTGGTAGACCAAGAATGAGGTGGGAGAATAACATTAACTATGATTTGAGGGAAGTAGATTTTACAGGGGATGATTGGAAAGCATTAGCTCAGGATAGGGATGTATGGAGAGCTTATGTCTGTGCGGCCATGAACCTACGGGTTCGATAGTGCCAGTGAGTAAGTAAGTAAGTATATTACTCAGTCTATGATTTTTTCCTTTTCTTCCCAGCGATAACCTAACAACCCACTGATGGGTTATTGCTGATTGGAACAACATTAGGGAGTGATAAATAAGTGTACACCCATTTTCAATAAACATTTGGTAATTTGAATGTTTCTTTAAAATAGACTTGGGGATTTATTGCAAAGATTGGTCATTTAAATTTGACAGCGACGTGCTCCCACCTAGCATAAACTTCAGTATGATATTGATATGTGGCAAGGAGCTATGAGGATGATAATATGTGGGTTATCGGGGGCTCTATAAACTCTGGCACATGCATACTGTTGTTATATAGGACAGGAAGTATAACAAAGTATATTGGGAAAGTTATACTGCTGTTTCTCCAAATATTTTAATTAATGGTAAAGAAAAAAAAATTCTACCTAAACCATGATTCAAACCCAAAACTTTCAGTTTTATGTGCTGGTGCTCTGACCATTGAGCTAATTCAGGCTTCCCTTCCCATCCAAGCACAAATTCTCCCCTTAACTTGTTTTCTTTGATCCCACATACAATGCAATGAGCTATCATTCTTAAATACACATTAAATTGCTTCTACATTAAGAAGACGTGAAGGGATTCCACTCAGATATATCTATGTTTATAATCATATTATTAAATTAATTTAAGATGGTGAAGCTATTGAAATCGTGAGACGTAATGTATAGTTAAGCCCTTGATGTGTCTCATAATATGAAAAAATAATCCGAATATTGATCTATCAAAATTGTGTGGTAAGGATATCTACTGTTAGATGTAAGAGTGTGAAATGACAAGCACATGTATGTCATCTAATCGATAGCATTTGAGATATTTTACAACCTCTGGTTCATTATAGCATGTGGTGGGCTCCAGTTCCTTCATAATACCCAATATGTGGGCGTAATCATCATAAAATTCAAATTTTTCTGTGACTAATTTATGGGGACCAAACCTTATGTGTATTCTAATTTTTTAATTTTGTTTTGTCCATAGAACTGTAGATCATCAAAAAGATAAGAAAAATCATCAGAATTCACCAAATAGATGGACTGAGAACAGGTAAGAAATTTATAATAAAAATCATTATTGTTATTCCAAAGTATTGACTGCACTTTTTATGTTCTTGGTTGAAAATAAAAAATATTTGGCTCAACAGCAGTTCTGCTTACCCTTGATTTTTCAGTTTATTGTTGTAAACTATAGCTCTTCTTCTGTATTTACTAACATGTTTTAATAATTATAAATTTTGAAACAATTTTTATAACATTATTTGACAGTTTTTAAGTATTTATTTAAATACGATAAACTTTAACATTATGACATTGTTGGACAACATTGTGATGCTGACTGCTATTTTTTCCCCAGAGTATATTACTTAGTCTATGATTGTTTTCCTTTTCTTCCCAGCAATAACCTACTAACAACCCACTGATGGGTTATTGCTGATTGGAACAACATTAGGGAGTGATAAATAAGTGTACACCCATTTTTAATAAACATTTGGTTACTTGAATGTTATTAATATATTTCTTTAAAATAGACTTGAAGATTTATTGCAAAGATTGGTCATTTAAATTTCACAGCGATGTGCTCCCATCTAGCGTAAGCTGCATAAACTTTAGTATGATATCGATAATAATTGATATGTGGAGAGGAGCTATAACCTACTAGACAAGGATGATAATATGTGGCCAGTGGGTTATCGCTGTGTGGTTCGATGGTGGGTTATCGGTAGCTCTATAAACTCTGGCACATGCATACTATTGTTAATAGGACTTAGGAAATATATGAAAGTATATTGGGAAAGTTATACTGCCTTTTTTTTTTTTTTTGGTTGATGTGTTATTTGACTCACCTCATACATCTGAACTCCCTCGCAAATCCGGAGTTAAGAAGTATGAGGTGAATCAAGAAACAACTCAACAAAATTAAAATTAACCTAATAACTAAAACTGCTGTCCAAATATTAATGGTAACGAAAAAAAAAAATCTGCCTGAACCATGATTCGAACCCGAAACTTTCAGCTTTATGTGCTGTTGCTCTGACCACTGAGCTAATTCAGACTTCCTTCCCATCCAAGCACAAATTCTCCTCTTAACTTGTTCTCTTGATCCCACATACAATGTAATGAACTATCATTCTTAAATACACATTAAATTGCTTCTACATTAAGAAGACGTGAAAGGATTCCACACAAATATATCTATATTTATTAAATACGTTTTACGATGCTGATGATATTGTAATGAATGGTAAAGGGATATTGTGTCCTTAATCTAGGAGCAATTCAATGTGTATTTATGAGTTATGGTTCGTTGCATTGGATGTGGGATCAAGATTATAAGTTAAGAAAAAATTTGTGCTTGGATGGGAAGAAAGACTGAATTAGCTAAGTGGTTAAAGCATCAGCATGTAAAGCAGAAGATTTGGAATTCAAAACCCGGTTCAGGCAGAAAATTTTGTATAGTTTTATTTTAGAAAGAAAAATTAATGCTCAGAACGGGATTCAAACCCAGAATCTTTGAGATCTGGGGTAGAATCCTGGTCGGAGCCTTAATTCATCTTTCCAAAATAGAACTATCCAATTCTGGAACATGTTAATTTAAAATATATCATCATTTCTCTTTACCAATGATTATAATAGTTTAGTTATGTAGATTAATTTATTTATTCTGTTCACAGCGTCTTGATGGTAATTTAATAACTTGATGTAAATATTTGTTTTATATTTTTACTGTTTTTCTTGTACATGGGAGAACTTGTTTTGTTATGGACTAGATATAGTGTTTTACAACTTACAAGAGAACCGTTAACTATTGCATGCCGCAACCTACCTTGGAATTGTTTCGCAGAGAAGCGTTGTGATATACTAAGGTCCAAAAAATTGTGTGTTTTTAACTGGAAGGCATTAAAATCCAATGTCAAAGCTCCCATTTAAACTACAAGCAAGTTGCATCCAACCGCACTATATTCCACTTTACTCACGCAGGTTGCACATTACTGGATTCTTTAATTACTTTCGCTTGCAGTTAAAAATGCACATAATTTTTTGACACGGCTTTAGTACATCACAAAATGCTGCTCTGGGTGAAATTTTAGTATAGGTTTCGGCATACAATGATTAACAGTTCTCTTGTGAGTATCAGATTATCTGTATAGCAATTATATTTGCTCCACATGACGTTCCCACAGACTTGTCTTAGTTGAACAGCGTGTGTGTGTGTGTGTGTGTGTGTGTGTTAGTGCTGTAGTGGTCATAATTTCTGTTTCCTTGAAACAAAACTGGATACATACAATTTATTTACTTTTATTTGTGTTGTATAGCCAATATAAAGCTTTTGAATTATAAATTATTATATTTAAATTAATATTGGGAAGTAAACATTATGAGGTTATATCATTATTAGTGAGTGGAGAACATATTTTTAACGACTCACCTCATATAATTTCAAATTTCTTTGATACCGGCGGTTTGAGACAATATCTTGTCCATGTGGAAGCCATGACGAAGAGGGACAAGATATTGTCTGAAACTGCCAGTATCAAAGAAATTTGAAATTATATGAGGTGAGTCGTTAAAAATATGTTCTCCACTCACTATTAATTATAAATTATTACCTTGTTCTCCGTCTTCCTCTACTATTAGCTGTGTAATTTTTAATGAGGCCTTTCGAAAGCAATGTTTCATCTTCTATTGTTAATAATTATTTTATAAAGAAGGCTTTGGTCACTGGGTATGTTCTGATTCAGAAGGTGTTTGTGTGTGATTTCCTTTAAGATTTCGATCTCTTCTAAAATGTTGATCTTAAAGGAAACCACAAACAAACAGCTTTTGAATGAGAACATACCCGGTAATCGAAGTCCTCTTTACAAATTCATTATTAACAATAAACAGGAGATGAAACATTGCTTTCGAAAGGCCTCTTTAAAATTATACAGCTAATAGTTGAGGAAGACTGAGAATAAGGTAATAATTTATAAGAATTAAATGAATCGTGATTTCTTCTTACCTCATACTTCTAAGTATTTTTACACACAGCACTGCAGTATCAGCGACCATCGTCACCATCCTCAGCTGTTTTCACGACTGTCAATTTTTTCTTTTGCCGGTAATTATCCAAACTGCCATCTGGTGTTCTTCTGAAGGAATTATTTTCTAAACTGCCATCTGTTGTATTTTTGAAGAACTTTGTAATCAAGCTCGGTTCGTCTGGAATCTCGAAGTTCATGGTTCTAGTATGGTTTTTTTGAATATATATTTTTTCCCAAACTGTTAAATCCAAAGGTTTGGATAGATGTTTCAAAAGTTTTGCTTCTTTTTCAATTCTATGATGCTCTTATAAACTATGTGCTGCTATAGCTGATTTTTCAATTTTTCATTCTTTATGTTTCTGAAGTGTTCTTTTTTTTACGAATTTTCAAGCTCCTTTCTGTTTTTCCTATATATATCCTGTCCACTTCAGAAACATAAAGAATGGAGAAATTGAAAATCAGCTATAGCAGCACATAGTTTATTAGAGCATCATAAGATTGAAAAAGAAGCAAAACTTTTGAAACATCTATCCAAACCTTTGGATTTAACAGTTTGGGAAAAAAATGTATATTCAAAAAAACCATATGAGAACCATGAACTTCGAGATTCCAGACGAACCGAGCTTGATTACAAAGTTCTTCAAAAATACAACAGATGGCAATTTAGAAAATGATTCCTTCAAAAGAATACCAGATGGCAGTTTAGAAAATAATTACTGGCAAAAGAAAAAAATTGACCGTCGTGAAAATAGCTGAGAATGGTGACAATGGTCGCTGATATTGCAGTGCTGTGTTTAAAAAAACATAGAAGTATGAGGTAAGAAGAATTCATGATTCATTTAATTCTTTAAAAAAAAACATAGAAGTATGAGGTAAGAAGAATTCATGATTCATTTAATTCTTATGAATTAAACCTCATAATGTTAAAAATTCCCAAATTTATTATATAATAATTTATAATTTAAAAGTTTCATAAAATGAAAAACATCAACGGAGATCCAAAATGTGTTTGAAAAATTATGATTTTATAGCCAAGCAGTTGATTTTGACTATTTTTAATGGTAGCGTAGATAAGTTATTAACTAAATTTTAGTCGATAATTTCTAGTATAATGGATACTTGAAAATATGTATATTCCATAAACCATGAAACTGGACCATAAATCAACTTGATGAGGAATTCGCTTTGTATATGGAGTTCCTGCATGACAATGTTTTTATCATTGATGATAATAGTCTTGTTTATATAAAATCGTATCCTTGGTGTGACGGGCCTTCCAGCTGACTGCTGTGTAAATCAGCCAGTGTTGGGGTGATGTGGTCAGTATGTCAGGTCCCCCAGCCTATATAACGGTTTTCTTTACCTGGAGCCACTACTTATAGCTATCTGAATTTTTCACGATGCTGGGTGGGCACTGGTCCCATACTGGCCAAAATTCCATAAGAAATTTCCTCCCATTTGAATGAGCATAATTCCAGGATTGTGCTATGGCACAGGACAATCTTATCGGTCTATCTTTAAGTTGTGAGAATACAGACTTAAAATTTAATTGAAATAACCACAAATTATTTCTTGATTTGGCTACATTTAGCTTATAAAAGCAGGGGCTTGCAAATCTTTTTGTGTTTATTATTTTTTAACACTACATTTTACTTAGTAAAAATTATATTTTAAATATTTTATATTAAATTTAATATTGATTTGTCTTTCAATATAAGTGACAAATTTAAAATATGACACATTTGAGAATTTTCATTTTGAAAATAATTGATTGAACTCATGTTTGGATTAAGCGATACCGAGAATGAGTTTTTTTCGATAAACATGATTTATTTTAAAAAATGAATGTTGAAATTACGTCTGTTGTTTGAAAAAACACACTGTGGCTTACTGTTATTGGTCGTCTAGAGGTTACAGTAATATAATGTATGGTTAAGAACTATAAAATATTCACCTTGTAGGTCTGTCTTTGAAACTCTGTAGGCCTTTCGGGACTAGTGCCATGATCAGCAGAATGCATTAGGTCCGTACTTGTTGACCCTTGTTTGAAGCACTGACTTGCTTCAACAAGTACGGACCTAATGCATTCTGCTGATGATGGCACTAGTCCCGAAAGGCCTACAGAGTTTTAAAATAACTTAGGTTGAGGAGACGGACCTACAAGGTAACTATTTTATAGTTTTTAACCGTACTTTATATTACTGTGAACTAATACCTCAACGGAAACTTACCATGAATTTTACTACTATCGTCTAGAGGTTAGCAAAAATACTTCATGAATCCATAAGGTTGCTGGTTGACCTATTTAGCGAGGATGTATAGCGGTCCCATTCGTTAAGTTAAAATCAGCGTACATTTTTAGTATTTGTCGCTCTCTGACAATGATGTTAAGTTTCGTAACTTATTGTATTGTTTCTTCAAAAGAAGCCATTAAATGCCGATTGTTGGCAAAGACTGATTGCATAGTGAATAGGAGTAAAATACAAGAAAATGTTTTACGCACGTATTAAGGTATATTGAATTCTTTAAACTATTGTTTGCATGCTCTATAAGTTGTTGATAAACGAAATCCTTTTTTTGGATGAATATTTGTGGAATGTGATTGCAATTAACACTAATCAATTGAACGAAATCCATTTTTTGGATGAATATTTCTGGAATGTATGTAAATTAACTTTAATTAATTGAACAAAATCCATTTTTTGGATGAATATTTGTGGAATGTATGCAAATTAACTTTAATTAATTGAACGAAATCCATTTTTTGGATGAATATTTGTGTGATGTGACTGTAAATAACCTCTATAGTGCGTGAGAAGTATGTGATTGACATCTTGTACATATTTGGCTGCTGAACAATGTTTTTGTTGATCTTGAAGAAGATTTTCGGGCTGTAGGCCGTGGTCGTGAGGCTTGTAGTTCCCCGACGTGTCGCCAGAGACTGCGTCTGGCATCCTCAAGGGTTGTCATGAGACTCAAGACAACCCTTGAGGATGCCAGACATAGGCCGTGGTCGTGAGGCTTGTAGTTCCCTGACGTGTCGCCAGAGACTGTGTCTGGCATCCTCAAGGGTTGTCATGAGACTCAAGACAACCCTTGAGGATGCCAGACGCAGTCTCTGGCGACACATCGGGGAACTACAAGCCTCACAACCACGGCCTACAGCCCGAAAATTTTCAAGATCATCATAGCAACTCCGGCCGTTAAAGTCTACGTGAATACAATGTTTTTATTATCTGATCCAAGGGACTTAATGACTAAAACTTGATATCATCCTTTTATCATATCTTATAGCGAGAAATACATTTGGACATTAGAAGCAAGTCAGATAAAATTTATAGTGGGTCCATGGGTTTGAATTGCATTTATTAAGTTTTATTTCTAATGGAGGATAGTATTTGAATTGGATAATGCCTTAATTGAATGCATTAATAATTTCTGCAGTGTGGCCAATCACACACTTAAATCTCACGTACTGTAATTAAATAAACGAAATCCATTTTTTGGATGAATATTTATATGTGTGGTGGTGGAGGTAGTAGTTGGTTTACAGTACTGGGTGTTTCATAATTAACTGTTCATAAATATTGCTATTAAGAACATTTTCTGTTGCTGTACAGTTGAGTGTGTCCATCAGAAGGTATTCATTTTGTGTGCATATATAACAGACATAATCTCTCTCTTTTTTGTTGAGTTGTTTCTTGACTCACCTCATACTTCTTAAATCTCTTGCAGATCCAGATTTTGTCACTGTATTTGTGACATTCTCAAAGCTGTTCACGTTCACAAATACAGTGACGAAATCTGGATATGCGAGGGAGTTAAGAAGTATGAGGTGAGTCAAGAAACAACTAAACAAAATTAAAATAAACACTCATAGTGTTTAATACACAATTGATCTTCTTGGTGATACAATATTAAAATATATATACAGTCAATATGCCCATTTCACCAATAAATGTTTAAAATGGTCAACAAGTTTCTACAGCCAAGCTGTCATTCTCAAGACCAGATATTGACTCAATATCTGGTCTTGAGAATGACAGCTTGGCTGTAGAAACTTGTTGACCATTTTAAACATTTATTGGTGAAATGGGCATATTGACTGTATATATATTTTAACTCATAGTGTTATTTCCTATCTACATAACTTAAGACTTAATTATTGTTCTTTTAATACACTATAAATAGGGGATTTCAGGGAAAATGGGAAATAAGTCTGAAAACAAAAATGACAGTTTATATAACTCGCATACCATCTTGATACATCAGTTGCCTACTAGATGTCTCATTAGGTTGGTATGTTGACTACCAGCTTTAAGGAAATATGCATAACTTGGTCTAGTAACTCCTAACAAAGAACTGTTCTGCCATTATAGTTGTAGACCATCTTCATACTATTTTATGGAAGTGAAGCTTGGGTACATACTAAAAAATAAATAGAAACAGCGCATATGAAACACTAATGCAAGATCGTTCTACCTCTGAGAAGTCTTCTTGTAAGCCCATGTTTTTCCTTAACAGAGATTTAGGCGCTCTCCCCCTACAGGGAAGAATTTGAACAATATTAATTTAGTTACACTTGTTTTCATATAGATGTCATTTGAGTGATCCGTGGTCAGCATTCTGCCTCATATTGACATCTAGGAAACCGAGATAGTACTAGGACGGGAAAATTCGGTAAATTTTGGTTATAGGCCTTTTCATTCAGGCTTAAGGATCTTTTACGAGCCTGAAAATCTTCAGACTCGGGACCCACGGCTTAAAGTCCCTCCTGGAAGACTTGCTCCTTGGATTTTTCCATTCTAAAAAAATCCATTGACCCCAGCCGGGTTTGAACCCGCGACCCTCGGGACCAGAGACAAGGTGCATAACCACTAGACCACCGCGGTCGATCCTCTGAGAAGTAATATATATAAATCTCAACTCAGATTATTTGCTCACATAAACAGAATGATTAAATAAGTTTGGGAAGCCTGAATAGGTGGACTAGACGCAGAAGAAGACGACGATGCTATATAATACAGGAACAGCATGGGAAAGGGCTTTAAATACTAAGGAATGGAAGGTTCTCTGTGCCCACTAGACTGGACTGAATAAGTAATAATATTTTACATTGGCATATATGTGGTGAGACTTTAAATATTTCATGTACCAAACTCGTCCTTTTGATTTATCATCTGTCATTGTTGGATAACTGTTGTTTCCAAGGGTTCTGATGACGAACTGCTAACTTTATTCCTGATAGTGGAGAGCTGATCCTCTGGCGAAAACTTCCAACCTGGATGGTCAGTCTAGCGTTGATCTGTCCCAATTATTTTATTTCCCCAGAATCCACTATATCTGGTGAGCATGCCTCTGACCACCATCTGGAGAGGTGCCCGAGAGGAACTAGCAACAGGAATGGAAGTGAGTTTGTGACTAATTGGTGAATATGAAATATTAATTGCCGAGGGAGAATAAATTAAACAAGTGGATCAGTTTTAAATGCCTAGGTACTATGATTATGAAAGAGAGAATTGGATCTGCAGATATTCAATCTCAGATAAGCGGGCAAGAAGTATATTCCAAAAAAAAAAATCTCCAAGCATGGCAGGCCTAGAAGTCCCTTGGCCTACCACCCGGCTGCTGTTCTCACATCCACATGTGTTAATCACAGAGGTAGACGATCATCCAGCTAGTGTAGGGGTGACATGTGGTCAGCATGTTGAGTCCTCCAGCAGTTATGGCTGGTTTTTCAACCTGGAGTCGCTATTTATTGTAGCTACCCAAATACCTCACGATGCTGGGTGAGCATTGGTCCCATACTGGCCGAAATTCTTTGAGAAAATTTCATCCCCTGTGGGGAATCAAACCAGCACAAGTCTCGTAGCTCTGTGCCAAAGCTTCTTCCCCTAACCACTCAGCTATGGCACGAGACCAAGAAGTGTATTAGGATCCCTGAATCAATATGGTGTGATAAGAATATGTCCAGGAGCACAAAATTACATGTGGGAAAAAATATTAGAATGTTTTATGCTAGGACAATAAAGTATAGATTGTAAATGAAAAATATAAATCTTTTGGCAATTGAAATGGATTATTTGAGAAGATGTAAAGGAGAATCAAGATTCAAAACAATCCGGAAATGGATGGAAGGAGAGGAGAATGTAATAGAATTGAAAAGAGCAAGTTAAAATGGTTTGGACAAGTAATGGAGATGCAACAACCATAAGAAACTAAAATATATTAATCTTTCAATGGATACCAGCCAGAAGAGGTATTTGAGGAAGGACAAGATCATAGTACCAAAAAATTACAGAAATAATTTCTTCAAATGGATTTTAGGAAGAATATGCCCTTAATTGACAAGGATGGAGATTGGGAACGGGAAGATGGTTCAGCTGCAAAATATGTGGTAATTAATATGATTGGTCGAGAATGCACAGTCAAGGTGCCATGTGTTGAACAAAAATACTAAGTTTATGGCAATTAGAGTGAAGAACAAAACTGACAGTGAATGCTTTGAAAATTTTTTTATTCAATCCTGGTAGACTAGCTCATCTTTGGCTCTCAGGTTCATGGGTTCAAACCTGGTCTGGGTTGATAGATTTTTAAGGCTAGCAAGACTTGAGTCATGTTCATTGCTCATTTATGGCAGTGAAGCCTGGACATTTCATTGCAAATGATGGTTGACAGCTGCAGAAATGATACTTCTACAACTTCTGACTGTAGTCTTCTGGTTCACAAGAGAAATACTGACATTGCAGAAGAACAAAAAATAACATCCATTATTCATTACCTGCAACAATATAGACAAGACTGGATTCAGCATATGAAAAGAGTTGAATATACTAGATTATCCCGACAGTTACTAAGTTATGTAGGTAGGAACTTGAACAGCATTGAGAATGTCACAAATACTGTGACGAAATCTAGATATGCGAGGGAGTTAAGAAGTATGAGGTGAGTCAAGAAACAACTCAACAAAATTAGGTCCTTTACTACTTATCCCAGTGGAATAGACCTACTGGAAGACCTCACTAGAGACCATAACAGGCCACCAGGTCTATTACTTGACAGGATGATGATGTGGGGTCCTTTGGAAGGGAACTAAAGCCGTGGGTCAACCTGAACCCTGAGCACAATTTGTCTGTCTTTTCATGTCCGGATTTGAATGTGACACTAATGAGAAATTACCTTAGCTTTTAAAGTAAATTGTTAAATATATTCATAGCAATAATTTTTTTTTCATTGTATTAGCAGATTCTGGGACATAACTGATGTTTCTCCCTCGACTGCAGAGGGCATCTGCAATGGCGAGTTCTTCTAGGTGATCTTCCCTGGTCGGACGCTCACACAGCTAAGCTTCTGACCAGGGAACACCAACTGGAAGAACTCACCACTGAAGATGCCCTATAACACCAATTATAGACCACGGCCCAATAGCCTTGAAACTTCTAATACCATGACTACCGGCTGCATTCTACAGTTTATTACTGTATGTAAACATGGCAACACAACTGACAGTAGAAGAAATGTTTTTATAGGAAAGATGTACAGCATATCCAAAAATCATTTAAATTTGTCAATTTTTTTAAAATAAGAAGTTAATTATGAAAGACAAAGTATTTAGCGTAGAATATGGTAGTAATAAAGGATACGAGTGCAGTTCTTACTTTCTTTTGAAAAAGACAACATTGACATTGATAAAAGCTGCTCTCTTATCCTTTATCTTTAGAATAGCTTGTAAATATATACCTCTAGCTCGTTCGGTTGTACTACTTTTTGTTGCTATTTCTGAAATATGGAATATTTTATTGGGATAATACAAAAAAAATGAGAGTTGCAACAAAATAGACACATTAGTTCAAAGACAGAAAGTTTGTCTTGAACAATATACGGAACTTGTTCATTCACATTGGCTAGTTTAACAAAGCATCAGAGAGAGTAGAATTTATTTCTGAAGCTTTGAGATTATCCATGCCTTGCCTGCTCGTAGAAATGATCCTCTTCTCTGTCTATCGTGAACGACCTTCTAGCAGTTGCAAATGCCAAGCTTCTTCACATCCTCGATAACTCCATCCAACCGTCTAGAGCATCAATCTTCTGCTGACCTCTGCCATGTGGGTTTGATTGCATCGCCCTCTTGTTTGTGTGTCCATTCTTTGTACGTGTCCAGCCCATCTAAATCTACTTGTTTTTATTGAAGCTTCAATATCTGGTGATTTATAGTTCAGAGTTATATCTAATTCTTCAATCATTTACATCCTGAATTGGGGCATATATTTTTTTCAAAAGTTATTTTTATTTAGTGTTCTGCCGTAGGGCAGGTCTTTCACTGCAATCATAGCTTTTTCATGCTATGCTTTGCAGCTTTGCTAGGGAATTATAAGTGTGGTAGTTTCCCGTTGCTATCCACACTGTGGATGATGATGGTTATGATGTCCAGATGATGTTCGGGGGTCGTTTGGATGTCAAAGCTTCGTGATGTTTGTCTTACAGACGAGGAAAAAAACCTCACTCAGGAAGTTTGTCCCGACCTGGAATCGAACCCTGGCTTGCTGTGTGACAAGGCAGTACACTACCTCGAGACCACAGCGGTGGACACTTCTAAATTTATGTTTCATTATATCCAGTTATGACTGTCCAGTTTTCACAACCGAACATCAATATATGTTGAAATTAAATGTTTCTTACCTCTCCTCATATAAATTTTCTAAGTAGATCGCGATTTCGAGACCACAACGGTCTCATCTTCAGCACTTTCCTGGCGACTGATGTTATGTCGATCGGAAGAAACACTTCTTCTTCTTCCCTCTGTTGGTGGACTGATGAACCTCTGGATCAGGTCAAAATTTGCAGGAATTTCGAAGTTCATAAGTTTTCATAAGGGTGAAACATCTTAGAAACATCAAAAATGGAGAAGTGGAAAAGTCAGCAGTAGCTGCTCATGTTTGGTCCGAAAAACATTTAATTGAATCAAAAGCCAGTCTAATTAAACAAATAGACAAACAAAAGGAACTCACGGTTTGGGAAAAGATCCACATTCAGAAAAACGAATGAAAACTTATGAACTTCGAAATTCCCGCAAATTTTGACCTGATCGAGAGGTTCATCGGTCCACCAACAGAGGGAAGAAGTAGAGTTTCTTCCAATCGACATAACATCAGTCGCCAGGAAAGTGCTGAAGATGAGACCGTTGTGGTCTCGAAATTGCGATCTACTTAGAAAATTTATATGAGGAGAGGTAAGAAACATTTAATTTCACCATAAATTAAACCTCGTAGTGATTATTTTCTATAAAAGTTAAAAATAAATCAATATATGTTTTGTATAACTGGCATTTAGTGTTAGATACTTGGATTTGAAATCTCTTGTAGACCAAAATATCTATATTCTCATTTCAATTTCTTCACCCAAATGATTGGTTACATTTACTACTGATCCTGGGTATTCAAAGCTATAAACTTCTTCAATTTCAGTACAAGATTCCATTGATATGATGTAATTTTCTTACTGCATACCACCTATGGGAACTCGAAGCAGAATACTACAGATCATTGGAGAACAAATGATGAAAATTAGTGTGAACGGACAACTGTTGCTGCAATTGTTTCATACATCATCATGAACTTATTTTGAGCCTCTTCCTACGAGATCTCAAGTCCATCTTAATTTTGGTCTTCCTTTATCTCGATGTCTTTTAGGAAAGCGAGATGGATCCATTCTTTGGACATGTAATCAATTGCTATGATAATTCTGAATTTCTTCAACTGTATTTTAAACTTTTTTTTTAGTTTATAAATGAGATGGAGAAAATTTTGTATGTTCGCATCATAAAGTTCCGTGTTTTCACAATACCAGTTTCTAAGGTCACTTTATCTTCATCTTCAGTCAAACTACAACTGTTAATGCTGTCTTCTGAACTGCCATCTGATGCCGATTTTACGAACTTGGCGATTTTGCTCGCTGCAAACTTCAAAATTCATGGATCTACATTTATTGTATATAATTTCTGAAACTGTTAATTCCAAAGGCGTCACTGTAATTTTGATTAAATTATATTTTGAACTTTTAATTTATCGCATATTATCCGTGTTTGTCCATTTTCGTGAAAATTGTCGTATACAAGCAACAAAAAAAGTAGTCACTCTGAACGAGCGGTGCAGAAATAATCTAACCGGTAGATTATAGTAGTATACTAACCAGTAGATTATTACCAAACATTTTCTGTATTACAGATGTCTACCTCTAGCATCAGTAATGCCTGTCTTATAATACCATAAAAGAAGTAAACGAACCAACAGATAATTTAAACTATGACGATTGGACGAACTCTTTTGACTAAGAAACAGGTATTGTATTCGGTATTAGAGGGTTGTAAGTATATGCGTAGGAGCTTTAAGTTGCGGTGTATTTTTATTAAGGCAACTCTTCATGTTTTATAACATAATAAGCTAAACTGAGGTAAGTTCCAGTTGTAAACAAACTTGCATAAGGTCTTTAGGGAGAACTGTGGTACTCGTCATATGACTGAATTGTGTATGGAACGGCCAACAATAGAAACGTATTTAGGTAACATTGTATTTTACAGGAAATAAGACTGAATACAAGGTAACTTCGATTTCTTATTTATTTGTGACGAAAAATTATATATGGACCTACGTAATTAGGTGCTTTTTCCCTGGTGTCGATAGATTTCCTTTATTTACAACCTCAGGAGTCCTCATCTAGGGGATATGTGGATGGCGACCACAAGGTGCCCAAGCTGAGCAAAACATTTCTTCCACTTACTTGTGTTTTGCACTCTTTTAACTTTACTATCTAACCTCTCTTCGTTAACTCTTGTTTTTTACGACCCGATGTTATTAGGGCATCCGAGGGCTAGGGAGTCTTTCCTTTCTTCCATTTCTTCTTTCCTTTATTTTCTTTTCTTCTCCAGAAAAGCCTGACCAGAGGCTATAAGATGGCAGCCGCATCATTGGTCATGCCTTCCTTTGACCAGCAGCCAATCGAAGGGACTATTATTATGCTTTCAAGTCTTATACGGGAATTTCCCAGAAGGATTGGAACGATTTCTATAGGATCGTAACAGGCCTTGGCCAAATACTTGGAAGGAAGAAGAAGAAAATTCCATTTCGAGTAAAATTTATATTCCATTCTGAAATACCTATAAATTCTGCTGTTATTTTCATCCTCAATGTCTAGTGTAGGATATTTTTCACTAAACATTCAAAACAATTTATTTCTCTCTGCTTGTCAGATGCTTTCTTTTCTGATGCTTTAGAAATTCTACAGAAGTTGCCATTTAGAAACAATTGAAATTCCAACATATTCTGCATTGTGCATGCATAAGAGTAAAACAATGAAATGCTTATTTATTGTATTAAAATTGTAATTATATATTCTAAGATTCTCCCACACAACTTATATAAAGATGTGGTACAACTAGTTGAAGCCCTGGTCTCTCCACTCGGAAGCATAGGGCCTTGATAAAAACTCGCCAACGAACTGTTGTTTGCAAATGCCTTTATTTCATTCCAATTCATCCCTGATGGTACTACTCCAGTTGCCCTAGGTCTTCCTCTTTGCCTTCTCAATCCTTGGAGGTTCCAATCAAATGCCATTTTTGTTATGTTATCGTTCTATCTACTTAACACATGACCAACCCATTTTCATTTTCAGAATTTAATTTCTTTACAAATGTTGTTTTGATTCATTCTTCTCCAAAGTTCTTCATTTGTTATAATCTCTGGCCACCATATACCCAAGATATTTCTCGGGTAACGATTTACAAAGATTTGCAATTTCTTTCCAATTTGTTTTGTAGCCTTCCAAGTTTCACAGCCATTATATGAAGATGTGCTAGATCTTCTTCTTTTTTGCAAGGATTAAACTTTTTTGGTTCATTTTGGCTCCAATTATTATAGTTGCTGTGTCCATCTCTTTCATGGGCGTCCCCAATCTCTTTTTCCTCCTCTTGGTTGATAGTTCAGACTTTTCCTAGGCAATCTGTTAGTATCCATTCTGCAGACATGTTCATGCCATTTTCTCCTATACTCTTCTATTTAATCTGTCAAACTAAATTTTTATTATCTTCATTTTGAGTATTAGACAACGAACTACTTTTTCTTATTTGCTCAAAGGTCATCATCGTCATCTTCATGGATTAGGTCTTTGCCTGTTCCAAAGGTAAAACCATTATTCAACCAATTTAAAAATTAACACATCTACTTTGTTTCAGTTGTTTACGTTATTCTTGTTTTCCTATGACTTGATAGCCAAGTTATGTAGGTAGGAAATAACACTATGAGGTTTATTTCAAATTTGTTGAGTTGTTTCTTGACTCACCTTATACTTCTTAACTCCCTCGCAGATCTAGATTTCGTCACTGTATTTGTGACATTCACACGTTGTGAACAGCATCGAGAATGTCACAAATACAGTGACGAAATCTAGATCTGCAAGGGAGTTAAGAAGTATGAGGTGAGTCAAGAAACAAATCAACAAAATTAAAATAAACCTCATAGTGTTATTCCCTACCTACATAACTTAATTAAGAATGGTGTGTGTTGGAAACAATGGCAGAAGTGTTCTTCTTTAGTAGGCGACTACAACCTCATTGAAGTTTTGGCCTCCTCAACAATTTTTCTCCACCTGGATCTATCCTGAATACAGACTGGCCAATTTACAATTTTCATTTTTAATATATCTTTTATAACATCATCCTGCCATCTGTTTTTTGGGCATCCAGCTGTTCTGGTGCATATTGGTTTTCATTTATATTTTCTTCTTACAATTTTCTCTTCCTGCATTCTATTTATATGTCCAAACCAGCGCAGTCTTTGAGCTTTAATGCGGTTTATTACATTTTTATTTCATATTAGATTATTTAATTCAGAGTTCATTCGTATACGCCATGTGCCATCACTTTCTCTAATTGATCAAAAAATTCTCCGTAAGATCGTCCTTTCAAAGATTAATAGTTTTTATCAGACTCCGTCAGTACCCATGTTTCACAGCCATAAGTTGCAATCGGTCTTATTACTGTATTATACAGTTTAACTTTGGTTAATCTGGAGACAAGTTTACTTTTGAATAGTATTCTATTTGCATAGTAAGGGTAGAAGTGTTTGGTGTCTCCAGATGAATCGCGGTGTGTGTTTGTTCTTCGGTGGTCAGCGTTGTTGTGTATGTTCTAATGTTGGCTTCTGTCGCATCCAGAGGTTCTCGTAGTTTGATGTTTATCATCCCAGGAAGACTGCAAAATATTGAAGAAATGAAGATATTACAAAGATTGAAAATTAATCTCATTGGAAGGAAGATGATTACTGACACATTACTACAGTGTGATCTGACGCGGGGATTTCACTATACACTGCTGATGCACTCTCGGCGGGGAATGGACAGCGTAGCATTGCGGTGATACAACCACACAAATTTTCATAACTATTTTACAAATTGTCGTACTTACCAACTTTATTGAAAACTTTATTGAAGCAGGTGTTGGAACTTTTCACTTTCGTTGTCGATACTTTTTTTTGTACATATATGGACTGTTGAACGTGACGGAATTTTTACACCCTGGAATCGTGTTTCAAAACTTCTTTGTAATTGGCTGGCAGACTGAGTTAACAAATATTGTTCATAAATAAATACACGTTGTTCAGTAGAAAAATTATTAGCCATTATACAGTTTACACCCACACACACGTGTGATTCACTTTACACTTATGTTTTATAAGATACACATGTGTATCTTATAAAACATAAGTGTAAAGTGAATCACACGTGTGTGTGGGTGTAAACTGTATAAAGGCTAATAATTTTTCTACTGAACAACGTGTATTTATTTATGAACAATATTTGTTAACTCAGTCTGCCAGCCAATTACAAAGAAGTTTTGAAACACGATTCCAGGGTGTAAAAATTCCGTCACGTTCAACAGTCCATATATGTACAAAAAAAAGTATCGACAACGAAATTGAAATAACTTATACACACGTCATACAGTTTACATTATACACACGTTATTCAGTTCACAAGGAAAAGTGATCAAGCACCTTATGTACTCGAGGTACACTATCTGACTGTGAATGCGTGGGATGTACTTGTAAACTGCTGAGTCAGCGCACATTTCAAGTCCCATGCCTGCACGCGTAAGTGTTCGTTATCGCATGGCAAAACCCTGCATCTGCCGTCCACTACTATTCTGATCTCACTGTATATTGGACTTACTCGTGTCTATTGCTTGAACGAATGTGTTTTATTATATTAACGAAATATGCAAAATGCTAATTTAATATGATTGAGTTCATATTATGAATCTCATGAAGTTGGTAAGAAAATTCGTCAACATTTAATCACAAAATCAATTTATTTTCATGAATAACTAAAGTCGTGAAATTAGTACATGAAATCACAATTGTATGTGGAATATGTGTGAAAACAAACAAAATAGCGATTTTAAATTAGTTAATAATGGATTTTGGAATATAATCAACTGAAAACACAATCTCTTATTTATATTTATTCTTTTATTAGACTTCTGATTGCAATTTATTCTTAGATTGCAAAGTCTTCCCAAACCAAAGAGAGTATATTCTTCATAATTATGTTGTTTGACCCTGTTGAAGTATACAACTCCTTGAAAAGAGTGAAGTGTATATGTTACCGGCAAATTTTAAAAACTGGCATTGTCATTATTGTGTAGTATACAGACTCTGGCATTGTTGTGTAGCATACTGGCTTCTTTGCTCAAAGTAGACCAATATTTTCCTTAGTCTTCAAAATGTCGCAACAGATTGCTACACGTGAATCAGACTTTTCACAAGATCGGATTAGTTTGACGAAAAATCCATTTTATGATGAATTCTCTCAAATTAGAAGTAATAGTGCTAAAAATTGCGTGTTTCTCACAGATGAAAATTATAATAGGATGGTGGGAAATAGAACTATGAGGGTGTATCAAATATGAACCGGAATTATAGTTTACAATTTTATTGAATTAACAAAAAAATACAAAATCACCACCTCATTTTTCTACATAGTCTCCTGCGTTTCCAACACACTTTTTTCATTGAGTTGGCAACTTTTTGATGCCGTCCTTGAAGAATGAGGGATGACGTGTAGTCAGCCTGTTGCACATGAACTCCTCTACCGCTGCATTGTCACCAAACTGCCTTCCTCACAGGTCGTCTTTCAGTGGCCCAAACAAATGGTAGTCACAGGGTGACAAATCTGAACTGTAAGGAGGATGTTCCAGAGGTGTCCAATGCATTTTCATCAGTTTTTTTTGTCAATTTTTTTGTTCCTGGCTGAGGAACCGAGGAACCCACCTGGCAGACAATTTTCGGAATTTGAGTTCATCACTGTTGATGGCTTGACTTCCGAAGTTTATTCCAATATGTGAAGCAATTTCAGAAATTATTACGCTCCGATCCTCCTCAATAAGGTCCCGTACAGCACAAATGTTGTCTGCAGTGATGCTTGTTCGTTGCTGTCTTTGGTGGGGCTCATTTTCCACTGAATTCTGGCCCGCTAAAATTTTTTTGCGCCAATCATACACCTGCATCTTCGAAAGGGTTGCTTCCCCAAACTGCGCATGGAGCCTTCTCAAAATTTCAGAAGGTTTAGTGCCTTCTTTCGACAAAAACTTAATAATAATGCATTGCACAACAGACGAGTGTACATCTTGCTCGCTCATGGCGTACTGAAGCAAGCGGCCGCTCTTCTGAGTGCGACACATCAAGATCCCTACTCCAGGCACCCCCACCAACTTCCCCTCCAAACCATAACCTTTGCATTTTGCTACCAGAGTCTCCTGATACAAATTCCAGTTTATATTTGATCCACCCTCGTACCATTAAGAAGGAACCTCGGGGCTATTGGCTGTTGAAGAGGTATGATGTATTGTGAACAAAAGTAAATTAATTTCTCCAGTTGAAGAGGGAACCAATAATTTTCAGTATTATGTTAAAGATTGTTAACTATATCATATGCTTCATGACTCTCATTTGGCAATTAGTCGTGGAGGTGGAGACAGGATGTCAAAGGAAGTACAAAAATGTTACACGTCATGATGTTGAACGTACATCCACCTATGCAAGCCGTGCCAGAGAAAACAGAAAGGTGCTGTAGTGAAGCCCATGGTATTTTCAGATTTTAATTCCCGTTGTCAAGTCAATATTATCAATTTTCAATCCCAACCTGACGGAGAATACAAATTTATAATAGCGTATAAGAATCACCTCACTATATTTGTTGCCCTCCTCCTTCAAATACGATATATTAGTGTGTATGTTTGTCCCACCAATATTATTAGTAAAAACATGGCTCACCACGAGAGAGAGCTCTATGTGCTTCATCATCCCACTTGCCCAAGAAATTCATAATTGAAGTCTGCACACTTTTGACATTTGCATCCTGTACGTTCATGTACAGGATATCAAGTTAAAATCACAATAATAATTTTAAATTATTTATTAGAATGTAGACTAACATTTGAGGAAATCAAGTTAAAATCACAATAATAATTTTAAATTATTTATTAGAATGTAGACTAACATTTGAGGAAATCAAGTTAAAATCACAATAATAATTTTAAATTATTTATAGAATGTAGACTAACATTTGAGGAAATCAAGTTAAAATCACAATAATAATTTTAAATTATTTATTAGAATGTAGACTAACATTTGAGGAAATCAAGTTAAAATCACAATAATAATTTTAAATTATTTATTAGAATGTAGACTAACATTTGAGGAAATCAAGTTAAAATCACAATAATAATTTTAAATTATTTATTAGAATGTAGACTAACATTTGAGGAAATCAAGTAATGTAGACTAACATTTGAGGAAATCAAGTTAAAATCACAATAATAATTTTAAATTATTTATTAGAATGTAGACTAACATTTGTTTGTGTTTGTTAGTATCTGCACACTTTTGACATTTGCATCCTGTACGTTCATGTACAGGAAATCAAGTTAAAATCACAATAATAATTTTAAATTATTCATTAGAATGTAGACTGTACGTTCATGTACAGGAAATCAAGTTAAAATCACAATAATAATTTTAAATTATTCATTAGAATGTAGACTGTACGTTCATGTACAGGAAATCAAGTTAAAATCACAATAATAATTTTAAATTATTCATTAGAATGTAGACTGTACGTTCATGTACAGGAAATCAAGTTAAAATCACAATAATAATTTTAAATTATTCATTAGACAATCACAATAATAATTTTAAATTATTCATTAGAATGTAGACTGTACGTTCATGTACAGGAAATCAAGTTAAAATCACAATAATAATTTTAAATTTACAGGAAATCAAGTTAAAATCACAATAATAATTATATTATTTTTGGTCTGGACATCTTACCTCAATATTAATGTTGATTTGTTCTTGGACATGTTTCAAAACAATTCTCTGTTTTATCTTCAGCTTTCCCAGACTGGTTTTATTTATGTTGCATTATGTTGCACCACCTGGATGTCGATGTCAGCTCCATCCTGTGGTTGGCCAAAGAACCTCCAAACAAGGTCACCCTCCATCGGAATATCAAAATTCATAACTCTGTTTCTGTTCTTCTGAATATAAATTTTTTCCCAAATAGTCAGCTCGTTTGTATTTTCTAACTGTTTTAATAATTTAGTGTCTGAATTAATATTATGTTTTTCAGACCAAACATGAGCAGCAACTGCAGATTTTTCAATTTCTCCATTTTTAATATTTCTTATGTGTTCTTTGGTTCTAATTTTTAGGTTCTTTTTTGTTTTCCCTATATATATCTTTTCACAACCCATGCATTCAATTTGATATATTCCTGACTTTTTATTTTTATCAGTTTTTTCATTTTTGTTGGTTTTTATTAGTTTATTTAAACTGTAGTTATTTTTTGGTGCTAATTTAATATTAAACTTCTCAAATATATTTTGAAATTTATTATGTACCCAGGGGTGATATGTGAATTTCCTATATTTTTTCATAGGTGGTTCTTCTTTTTCAAGATTACTTCTGTTTATCATTTTTTGTTTTTTATACTTTTCTATCCTTTTATGTACCATTTTTTCATCAAACCCATTTTCTCTTGCTACTTTGATTATGTGTTTTTTCTCATGTTTGAAATCTTCTTCGTTTAAGGGTAAGTTTACCAATCTATGAGTTAAACTATTAAATGCTGCTAATTTATGTCCAATTGGATTGAACCCTGTTGATTTTATAAAATTTTCCGTATGAGTTTCTTTTCTATGAATCCTGAATTCAATTTTTCTTTTTTTCTTTCGTTTCTGACCAATTTAAGATCCAAAAAAGGTATTTGTTTATTGTCTTCTATTTCTTTGGTGAATTTAATGTTTGTACTCTGTAAATTTAATAGTTTTAGGGAATCTTCTACATGTTTTTCTTTAACAATACAAATTATATCATCAACATATCTACTCCAAAATTTAAACATTGTGGGATGTGCTTTAGTGATTTTACATTCAAAATCGCTCATAAATAAATTTGCCAGGAAGGGTGATAATGGGTTTCCCATTGAGAGCCCTGATTTTTGTCTATAGAAACTCCCATTGAATGTAAAAAACATTTGATCAATGCATAACGCAGTTAATTTCAAATAATCTTCTTTGATCTCTCTGTCTATGTTGTTCCTGGCAAATTTATTTATGAGCGATTTTGAATGTAAAATCACTAAAGCACATCCCACAATGTTTAAATTTTGGAGTAGATATGTTGATGATATAATTTGTATTGTTAAAGAAAAACATGTAGAAGATTCCCTAAAACTATTAAATTTACAGAGTACAAACATTAAATTCACCAAAGAAATAGAAGACAATAAACAAATACCTTTTTTGGATCTTAAATTGGTCAGAAACGAAGAAAAAAGAAAGATTGAATTCAGGATTCATAGAAAAGAAACTCATACGGAAAATTTTATAAAATCAACAGGGTTCAATCCAATTGGACATAAATTAGCAGCATTTAATAGTTTAACTCATAGATTGGTAAACTTACCCTTAAACGAAGAAGATTTCAAACATGAGAAAAAACACATAATCAAAGTAGCAAGAGAAAATGGGTTTGATGAAAAAATGGTACATAAAAGGATAGAAAAGTATAAAAAACAAAAAATGATAAACAGAAGTAATCTTGAAAAAGAAGAACCACCTATGAAAAAATATAGGAAATTCACATATCACCCCTGGGTACATAATAAATTTCAAAATATATTTGAGAAGTTTAATATTAAATTAGCACCAAAAAAAAATAACTACAGTTTAAATAAACTAATAAAAACCAACAAAAATGAAAAAACTGATAAAAATAAAAAGTCAGGAATATATCAAATTGAATGCATGGGTTGTGAAAGATATATATAGGGAAAACAAAAAGAAACCTAAAATTAGAACCAAAGAACACATAAGAAATATTAAAAATGGAGAAATTGAAAAATCTGCAGTTGCTGCTCATGTTTGGTCTGAAAAACATAATATAATTCAGACACTAATTATTAAAACAGTTAGAAAATACAAACGAGCTGACTATTTGGGAAAAAATTTATATTCAGAAGAACAGAAACAGAGTTATGAATTTTGATATTCCGATGGAGGGTGACCTTGTTTGGAGTTCTTTGGCCAACCACAGGATGGAGCTGACATCGACATCCAGGTGGTGCAACATAATGCAACATAAATAAAACCAGTCTGGGAAAGCTGAGATAAAACAGAGAATTGTTTTGAAACATGTCCAAGAACAAATCAACATTAATATTGAGGTAAGATGTCCAGACCAAAATAATATAATTAAAATAACCTCAAAATATAACTTCCTAAAATTAAATATTAATTACAACTTCTTAAGTTACAAGGAAGAAACAAAAACCAGAAATTGTGTTTGTGTTATAAATTACGAAAAACAAGATGGCGTCCTCCATACTCAACTTCAATAACAATTTTTTCGAAACAAAATATGAAGTCAAAAAGTTTATAAAATTAAGAGAGAAGAAATTAAAAAGATTAGCAGACATTAAATTCATCAACCAATGTCTAAAATTAGAATTGGTTCCCATGTTCATTAGAAAAACCGTTAAGCATAACAATAACAGCAAACAACAAAAAATTTTGGAGAACAAATTACTAAAACTAGAAAAGAATAAACACTTTGAAATGATCAGTAATCTGGATATTGAAATTTATTTGTTACATATCAAATTGTCTAAAATATTAGGAAACAATCATGTGGGAAAACCTAGAAAATAAATTTTTCACTTTTTTGAACATAACCATGAAAAAGAAAATTGAGAAACAAAAGACAAAGATAAATATTTGTTAACTAAATCAAAGGGAAAGAAGAATACATCAAATAAAATCAAACATCAGAATAAAACCAGAAATGAAGAAAAATCAGAATCCACCAGAAATTATGTTAAAAATTTTTCAAAGGCAACCTTTAACCTAAAAGAGACAAAATTGTTAGAAAACGGTTCTAAAAACAGCAATAGATTATTCCAATAGAATAGAAGAATACATAGTGGACATTGAAAATTCAATAGAAGGGTTAGTTACAGAAGAAAAAATAATCATCAGAAAAAAATGTGAAGAAATTTTGAATAAAATAAAGAATACAAATAAAAACCCAGTTTGTAAGGAGAATTTAAAAACACTCAAAGAAATAAATAACAAAAATGTTGTATATACAAAATCAGATAAGGGTAACCAAATTATAATTCTGGACAAAGAAGATTATCAAAATAGAATGGAAGAACTTTTGAAAGAAAAAGAGTATGAAAAAATTAAGAATGACCCCCTACCAAAAACCATAAAAAAAGTGGAAAACTGTTTTAAAAATGTTAAAATTCTATCCAAGAAAGAAAAATTTCAATTAAAAGTAAGCAACCCAAGAAACCCTAATATACATGGACTTCCAAAAATTCACAAACCGGGAAAACAAAATGAGGCCAATAATTAACAATATTGGATCACCAACCTACAAAATTTCGAAATGGCTGAATAATCAATTTAAAAGAATTAATAATTTTGAAAGTCTGCAGATTGAAAATTCATTGGAATTAGTTAACAAATTAGAAAAAGTGGAAATTGAACCCACAGATAGGTTGGTTTCGTTTGATGTAGTTTCACTATTCACAAATGTACCGAAACAAAAAACTTTGGAGATATTGAACAATTGGTTAAGAAAAAAAACAACATAGACAGAGAGATCAAAGAAGATTATTTGAAATTAACTGCGTTATGCATTGATCAAATGTTTTTTACATTCAATGGGAGTTTCTATAGACAAAAATCAGGGCTCTCAATGGGAAACCCATTATCACCCTTCCTGGCAAATTTATTTATGAGCGATTTTGAATGTAAAATCACTAAAGCACATCCCACAATGTTTAAATTTTGGAGTAGATATGTTGATGATATAATTTGTATTGTTAAAGAAAAACATGTAGAAGATTCCCTAAAACTATTAAATTTACAGAGTACAAACATTAAATTCACCAAAGAAATAGAAGACAATAAACAAATACCTTTTTTGGATCTTAAATTGGTCAGAAACGAAGAAAAAAGAAAAATTGAATTCAGGATTCATAGAAAAGAAACTCATACGGAAAATTTTATAAAATCAACAGGGTTCAATCCAATTGGACATAAATTAGCAGCATTTAATAGTTTAACTCATAGATTGGTAAACTTACCCTTAAACGAAGAAGATTTCAAACATGAGAAAAACACATAATCAAAGTAGCAAGAGAAAATGGGTTTGATGAAAAAATGGTACATAAAAGGATAGAAAAGTATAAAAAACAAAAAAATGATAAACAGAAGTAATCTTGAAAAAGAAGAACCACCTATGAAAAATATAGGAAATTCACATATCACCCCTGGGTACATAATAAATTTCAAAATATATTTGAGAAGTTTAATATTAAATTAGCACCAAAAAATAACTACAGTTTAAATAAACTAATAAAAACCAACAAAAATGAAAAAACTGATAAAAATAAAAAGTCAGGAATATATCAAATTGAATGCATGGGTTGTGAAAAGATATATATAGGGAAAACAAAAAGAAACCTAAAAATTAGAACCAAAGAACACATAAGAAATATTAAAAATGGAGAAATTGAAAAATCTGCAGTTGCTGCTCATGTTTGGTCTGAAAAACATAATATTAATTCAGACACTAAATTATTAAAACAGTTAGAAAATACAAACGAGCTGACTATTTGGGAAAAAATTTATATTCAGAAGAACAGAAACAGAGTTATGAATTTTGATATTCCGATGGAGGGTGACCTTGTTTGGAGGTTCTTTGGCCAACCACAGGATGGAGCTGACATCGACATCCAGGTGGTGCAACATAATGCAACATAAATAAAACCAGTCTGGGAAAGCTGAAGATAAAACAGAGAATTGTTTTGAAACATGTCCAAGAACAAATCAACATTAATATTGAGGTAAGATGTCCAGACCAAAAATAATATAATTAAAATAACCTCAAAATATAACTTCCTAAAATTAAATATTAATCACAATAATAATTTTAAATTATTCATTAGAATGTAGACTGTACGTTCATGTACAGGAAATCAAGTTAAAATCACAATAATAATTTTAAATTATTCATTAGAATGTAGACTGTACGTTCATGTACAGGAAATCAAGTTAAAATCACAATAATAATTTTAAATTATTCATTAGAATGTAGACTGTACGTTCATGTACAGGAAATCAAGTTAAAATCACAATAATAATTTTAAATTATTCATTAGAATGTAGACTGTACGTTCATGTACAGGAAATCAAGTTAAAATCACAATAATAATTTTAAATTATTCATTAGAATGTAGACTGTACGTTCATGTACAGGAAATCAAGTTAAAATCACAATAATAATTTTAAATTATTCATTAGAATGTAGACTGTACGTTCATGTACAGGAAATCAAGTTAATAATAATTTTAAATTATTCATTAGAATGTAGACTGTACGTTCATGTACAGGAAATCAAGTTAAAATCACAATAATAATTTTAAATTATTCATTAGAATGTAGACTGTACGTTCATGTACAGGAAATCAAGTTAAAATCACAATAATAATTTTAAATTATTCATTAGAATGTAGACTGTACGTTCATGTACAGGAAATCAAGTTAAAATCACAATAATAATTTTAAATTATTCATTAGAATGTAGACTGTACGTTCATGTACAGGAAATCAAGTTAAAATCACAATAATAATTTTAAATTATTCATTAGAATGTAGACTGTACGTTCATGTACAGGAAATCAAGTTAAAATCACAATAATAATTTTAAATTATTCATTAGAATTAATAATTTTAAATTATTCATTAGAATGTAGACTGTACGTTCATGTACAGGAAATCAAGTTAAAATCACAATAATAATTTTAAATTATTCATTAGAATGTAGACTGTACGTTCATGTACAGGAAATCAAGTTAAAATCACAATAATAATTTTAAATTATTCATTAGAATGTAGACTGTACGTTCATGTACAGGAAATCAAGTTAAAATCACAATAATAATTTTAAATTATTCATTAGAATGTAGAGTAACGTTTGTTTGTGTTTGTTAGTATGTGGTCACAGTCCCAACAGCAGCAGCAGCAGCCACAACAGGCTCAGATAGTTCGTACTTTAGGAATGACCTCGGCAATTAGTATAGCAGGACCGAAGCCAAAAGATTATGAGAGAACAGCTGAACTGCAAGAGGCTTTAATACCTTACAATGTGTTTGAAACAGACGAGGAACTTAACCATAGGTAAGTTATATATTTCTATTTTCTTTTGCCACTGTAGAACCAGGAGGTTCATGACTACTCCTATAAAATCATTCGCTGTATTGCCAGAGTGCAGCATAAGTCAGGTAATGGAAACTACAAATATATTATTTTCTGTAGTAGCTTACAACATCCATACAAAAAGCAACTTCGTAAATTAATGAGTTATTTTTTAACATCTTACCTCATATTTTATGTTTCTCCAAACATGGGAACTAGTTTTCGAGAGAAGGATCTCTCTGATTTTCAACCGACATTATGACTACCGGATTTTCGTTGGAATCTCCATCAATAACGTTGCCATCTGGTGTTGATTTGATGAATTTTGAGATGAGGTCACGTTCATCAGGAATCTCAAAATTTATGGATCTAAATTTGTTCTTCTGAATATATATCTTCTCCCAAATTGTGAATTCTAAAGGTTTTCCAAATGTTTTAAAAGTAGGGCTTCTTTTTCAATTTTATGATTCTCCAATAAACTACGTGCTGTAATAGCTGATTTTTTTTCCAATTTCACCATTTTTAATATTTCTGAAGTGTTCCTTAGTGCGAGTGTCCAAATTTCTTTTTGTTTTTCCTATGTATATTTTATTGCAGTCCTTACAATTAATTTGATAAATCATAAAATTGAAAAAGAAGCCCTACTTTTAAAACATTTGGAAAACCTTTAGAATTGACAATTTGGGAGAAGATATATATTCAGAAGAACAAATTTAGATCCATGAATTTCGAGATTCCTGATGAACGTCACCTCATCTCAAAGTTCATCAAATCAACACCAGATGGCAACGTTATTGATGGAGATTCCAACAAAAATCCGGTAGTCATAATGTCGGTTGAAAATGAGAGAGATCCTACTCTCGAAAACTAGTTCCCGTATTTGAAGAAACATAAAATATGAGGTAAGATGTTAAAAAATAATTAATTAATTTACGAATTAAGAACCTTGTAATGTTATTTACCATATTTAACTATGAAAAAACAACTTCCCTAGTTAACAAATTATCTCAAGCAGTAGTGTTTGAGATTATATTCTGAAGGTCCCGTATTTAAACCCCAGTTTCAACCAATCAGATTTTTTTCCTTGCAACCATGTGCAGTATGCTGCACCCTGTGTATCTTTAGTTTTTTAATAGCTCCATGCAAAAAAAAATAATTCTTCAAGAAATAATTTACCCCATTCAATTGTAGTATTTTCGACTGGCTATCAAAACCTTGTAACTCCATTTAATAGTAAAATCTGGATTTTCTCATCGTCAATGGGCTGTTAAATTCTTGTAACTCCAAGATGATTTTGCTGCCATTATCATCGCTGTGGTCTTGAGGTAGCATGTTGCCTCGTCATACAGCGGGACAGGTTCCTGGGTGAGGCATTTTTTCAGGGTTTTTCCTCACCTGTAAGACAAATGTCAGGAAGCTTTAGGACCCAATGGTCCCCGAAAATCATCCAGCCATCACCACCATCCTTATCATTAACATCATCATCCTTCATCGGTGTGAAAAGCAACGGGAAGCTACCACACCTATAATTCCCTAGCAAAGCTGCAAAAGCATAGCATGAGAATGCTATGATTGCAGCGAAAGACCTGCCCTCAGGCAGAAAGACTATGATGGATGGATGGATGGATGGATTAATGATTAAAAATCATGTATTTCCTCAGCTATTTACCTCAGTTATGGAGTTACGAGTTATTCATTGCTATTGTTTTGTTAAAATTCATTTTTTCTCAGATAATACTGTATCTGATCCTGTCTAATCTTTTTAAAAAAATTCATTTCTGTAGACTGCAATTTTGACTTTAATTTGGAATTTATTATTATTATTACCCGGCATAATGGTGGGAAACATTTGAGAGTTAAGTGTTACAGTCCATTTGCTCAATTAAGAGAATTTTCCCGCGCAAGTATTTGAAGGGATTAGGGGCGGGGGGTGAATTCTCTGTCTACTTGAAGGCCAGCGTCAGGTGTAGGAAGGGTCGGAAATTCTTTCTTTCGAAGGTATTGTACACTTTTGTATTGCATTTAGTGGTGAGTTGACATATGAATTGTGCTACGTGAAGTATTTTTTCAACGATGAGTGTTAACATATTTTAGAAACTTTGGCTAGTTGCTCCCGCTCTCCGACTGGCCATACAGCAACCGTTCGAAAATATGCATGGGAAGATTCTCTTAATTGAGCAAACGGACTATAGTAACGAAACTTAAAAGATTGTAATGATGATCTTGTAGAAGATTTCCGGGCTGTTAGCCGTGGTTTGAGGCTTGTAGTTCCCCGACGTTTCGCCAGATACTGCGTCCGGCATCCTCAAGGGTTGTCTTGAGACTGGCAATTTTGTCGACTACCTGCCCTATTTATACATTTATCCATGATGTGTTCTCTGCGAGGTAACGGATTTCCGGGCTGTTGGCTGTGGTCTTGAGGTTTGTAGTTCCCCGACGTTTCACCAGAGACTGCATCCGGCATCCTCAAGGGTTGTCTTGAGACTGGCAATTTTGTCGACTACCTGCCCTATTTATACATTTATCCATGATGTGTTCTCTGCGAGGTAATGGATTTCTGGGCTGTTGGCTGTGGTCTTGAGGTTTGTAGTTCCCCGATGTTTTGCCAGAGACTGCGTCCGGCATCCTCAAGGGTTGTCTTCAGACTGGCAATTTTGTCGACTCCCTGCCCTATTTATACATTTATCCGCGACGTGTTCTCTGCGAGGTAACAGACCTTGCAGAGAACACATCACGTATAAATGTATAAATAGGGCAGGTAGTCGACAAAATTGCCAGTGTGAAGACAACCCTTGATGATGCCGGACGCAGTCTCTGGCGAAATGTCGGGAACTGCAAACCTCAAGACCACGGCCAACAACCTGGAAATCTTCTACGAGATCATGATAATAACTCCGGCCGTGAAAGCCTAAGTCAGTATATTAAAAGATTGTGTTTGTTACAGGATGGAAATTCTCAGTAAGTTGAATTTGTTGGTGAAGCAATGGATACGTGAGATATCCATCAGCCGCAACATGCCACCCAATGTGGCAGAGCAAGTCGGTGGGAAGATCTACACATTTGGATCATATCGTTTGGGTGTTCATCATAAAGGAGCGGATATCGATGCTCTCTGTGTAGCTCCGAGACACGTTAATCGTAATGATTATTTCACGTCATTCTTTGAATTGTTGAAAGAACAGGATGAAGTAACTGATCTCAGGTCTGTTGAAGAAGCATATGTTCCTGTTATAAAGATGAAATTTGATGGAATTGAGATAGACATGCTGTTTGCAAGACTAGCATTGAAAGAAATTCCAGATACAATGGTAAGAAATTATTTTTATTTTTTTTTAAAATATTTTATGATTACTAACTAATGTTTTTGAACAAGCTTTATATCAATTATATTATTATTAGTTTGATCATCTTACCTCAATATTAATAATAATTAAATGAATCGTGATTTCTTCTTACCTCATACTTCTATGTTTTTTTAAACACAGCACTGCAGTATCGGCGACACGTTGTCGTCATCATCAGCTGTTTTCACGACTGTCAATTTTTTCCCTTTTGTCGGTAATTCTCTAGACTGCCATCTGGTGTTCTCTTGAAGGAATTACTCTTCAAACTGCTATCTGTTGTATTTTTGAAGAACTTTGTAATCAAGTTTGGTTCGTCTGGAATCTCAAAGTTCATAGTTCTAGTATGGTATTTTTGAATATATATTTTTTCCCAAACTGTTAAATCCAAAGGTTTAGATAGATGTTTTAAAAGTTTTGCTTCTTTTTCAATCCTATGATGCTCTAATAAACTATGTGCTGCTATAGCTGATTTTTCAATTTCTCCATTCTTTATGTTTCTGAAGTGCTCTTTTTTACGAGTTTCCAAGTTCCTTTTTGTTTTTCCCAAATTTAATATATAAACTCAATATTAATGTTGATTTGTTCTTGAACATGTTTCAAAACAATTCTGTTTTATCGT